>JAROYE020000048.1:0-337500 GCA_029619315.2 Dynastes maya
TCAATGTAAATCGATATAAACATGTTTCATATATTTAGCGATATCACCTGCATATGGGGCGAGCTCATGCAGAGATAAAATGTAGTAACCCACACATATATATATTATAATGCCCAACAGGCCTTGTAGGCGCTGGGCGAAAAGAAGTTACATTCACTAAAATAATAGGAAACTCAATTTAAAAACTTATTCATTCTAATAATTTCCTTCACAGATTTTCGTTGGCCATTCCTACAACCCTTCTCCAACTTTCCCTATCTGTTGACCAGTCTCTCCAATTCACAATGTTAATTTTTTGTAAGTCCTCTAAAACGCTGTCAAGCCATCTTTTCCGTGGTCTTCCTTTCCTTTTTTTCCCACTGGTCTTCTATTCAGTATCAATTTGGTCATTCTGTCGTTTCCCAATCTATGCACATGTCCTAGCCATCTTATTCGTTGTGTTTTAACAACGGTTGTTATTTTTGGTCTATTGTATAGTGCTTCTAATTCCTTGTTCGTTCTTCTCATCCATTCCTCCTCCGTATTTATTCCTCCATATATTGCTCTTAGTATTTTTCTTTCCCACCGTTTTAATTTTTCTTCTTCGATATTCGAATTCTGACATTCTGATTATTTACAATATTAATCTTTTATTCTTAAAAAAAAAGACTCAGTTAATGTTGCGTTACAGGGAATAATCAAAATTCCAAGTTATTTACATTTTTAAAACATTATTTGTAAAAATGACACATATACACACAAGTAACACACTGTATTCGGAAAACAACCATCAAAATCCCTTACGTCACCTGCGACAACGAATTCGATCTTCAAAACATTAAAATTAAATATCAAGTTGTTAGATTGGCAATGCTAGGGACAACCGATAAACAAGAAGTTAGTTACGTAAACATTCTGACAGTAAACGGACACTTTTCGATAGAAAAATCTACAAATTGCATTTAAAAAACTAAACGTTGCTGAAATTATTAAGTTTAAAATATCGAAAAACTGTAAAAATGAAATTGAAACAGTTACAAACAATAAGGAAGAGGATTTAAACAAGCAAACACAATTTTAAGAAGCAATCAAGAGAAATTTCATCGAGAAGACGATCAAAGGGGTTTTAGAAGAGGATAGTGGATATTGCTGCAAGAACTCATTAGAGGAAGGAACACACAAACACATATAACGCACCCACGTATTAACTGTAAGTAATAAATTTAATCTCTGTAAGTGAAAAACTTAAAATAAAAGGAACGCAGATTATCTCCCTATTCAATATTTTTAATCATCATTTGAAACATCACATATACAATAGAACAATAACAAAATATGTTAGTATACAATATGTTCCACAATTATCCGAATGAATCAATAAAATTTTAATGCCACATAATATTAAAGTAGCACATAGAAATTACAATAACTTAGAGTTTGCATTTCCTAAAATTAAAGATAAAATACATAAAAATAAACAAACCCATGTAGTGTATAAAATCCCATGTAACAACTGTAATGGCGTCTATAATAATAATAATAATAATGTTTATTGTCCAACAGGTAAACCCAATTACAGGACAAATATACACATTGTAAACACAATACATATTGATTTAAAAACATGACATAACTATACAAAAAACTATTATGTTTCGTGTATCATGGCGCCAACTCTCCGGTGAAAATATCACTAAATATCTTCTCAGCGTTCCTGATCATGTGATAGATTGGCGACCGCAAACGAAGATTGGCCCTCGGTGTCGGCATAGTAAAGGTTGAAGCATAACGAGATGCTATTCGAGGTACGTTGAATCCTATGTGGGAGACCAGCTGCATACAGTCGATCCTATCATTTAATAATTTGTGTAAAAATCGGGCGCTATGGTAATCACGACGGGATGACAATGAACGAAATTGATGCGATTCGAGAAGGGTGTTGTAAGAAGTATGCCAAGGCGGATATTCGCCATTAACTTTGAACGACAAGAATTTGAGGAATCGACGCTGAACACGTTCAATTGGAGCTTGATGGGACATATAGAAAGGATACCAAACTATAGAGGCATACTCCAATTTCGAGAGTACAAATGCAAAATAAAGGGATTTTAGCACTAGTGCGTCATTGAAGTATTTGGACGTTCTCATAAGAAAACCCATCATTTTAGAGGCAGATGAACAAATTTGTTCAATATGTATGTTAAACGATAAAGTTGGATCAAAAGTGACACCTAGATCTTTAAGATTGGTAATCTTGTCGATGGAAATATCGTTGATTTGATAAGTGGAGATATATGGATTTGTTTTTCTCGTGAAGCACATAAAATTACATTTACTAGAATTTAATGTCAGTGTATTGGATTTTGACCACTCGGTCAGTATATTAATGCTCGTCTGAAGACTCTTGATATCTTGTTGGCAGTTAATATTACAAAACAGTTTAACATCGTCGGCATAAGCGAGGACATGGCAAGATAAGGATGTTAAGAGGTCGTTTATGTATAGAATGAACATCAATGGACCAAGATTGGATCCTTGTGAGATACCGCTGCTAGATACAAATTCAAACGAATTAAATCCATTATAAAATACATAGTTAGTTCTTTTTACCAAGTAAGATTTAATTAACAAGGAGAAGTTGGGAGCTAAACCAAACGAGTCCAGTTTATATAGAAGTAATTCATGACTGAGAGTATCAAATGCATGTGAGAAGTCGGTAAAGATAACGTCAACTTGTCCGCAGTCATCTAAAGTTTCGCTTATAAATTGTGTGAAGCAGGCCAGGTTTGTTACTGTCGAGCGTCCCTTCACAAAGCCGTGTTGGTAAGTTGCGATATGTGAGCGAGTATTCCTGTATATCGTAGTATATATAATATGTTCAAAAATCTTCGCAAAGTTATTAAGTATAGCAATGGGCCTATAATTTCGAATTTGAGTAGGATCTCCCTTCTTGAAGACAGGTACAATTCGTGCACGTTTCCATCTATCCGGAAAAGTGGAGGTCCTGATAGCAAGATTAATAATCTGGCATAAAGGTAACGCAAAGGCATTACATAAATTCCTAACACAGAAGCTCGGCACCAAGTCATCGCCCGCGGTGGCCCTATCTGGAAAGGCAGCCATAATTTTAACCAATTCGTCTTCTGTTGTCGGAACCAAACTAAACGATTGTAGTTGTGGAAGATTGGGCGGAGGGTCGGTAACGTTGGACAAAGTATAAACTTGAGAAAATACTGTTGCAAAAGCGTCAACAATTTGTTGAGGATCGTCGAGGGCTACTCCATCGAGCACCAATCTACCGGGTATGCGTGTAGTCTATATTGGACAAACACAACAACATTTAAACGATAGGTTAAAAGATCACAAATATCAAGACAACATCACCGCGTTGGAAAAACACACAATAAATACTGGACATACTTTCAATTTCGACAATCTTACTCTGCTTAATAAAGAGGTTAATTATAAAGCAAGATGCATACTAGAAATGATACAAATCAACAAACAAAAATTCAATAAACGACAAAACAGAAATCGAAGGACTATCTAAAATTTATTATCCTATTTTGTATTAATTACTCAAACTATTAATTTTATTATATTCAATTTTTAGATTTTTTTTTAACTAATTTACGATAATAAAATATTTTATAAATGAATTTTTACACTTATACAAATACGAATAAAAAAAATTCCGAATGCGTGCCGCCTTGCTGGAATCGGAGTATTTGCATTCACCTTTCTGTCAACCAACAAAGATGGCTAGAACATTCCTTTTAAAAATAAGTCAGAATAACTACAAGATTGTAGCACTGAATATTTTATAATGTTTTATTTGACAAAACAAAACCAACATTTTTAAAGTGTTTGTATTAGTTAACAATGTTATACTGTAAGTTCAATCAAACAAAAAACAAACAAAAAACCGTCCCCTAAGAGCTTTCTTTAAATGAGAAAATAAGTAAGAACTATTGTTTCATCTCCTGTGAGAATGGACTCTTGCACTGATCTTATTCATACCCAAATGGTTATGGAGAATTCGACGAATACTTTGGAGAATTTTGGGGCGTTATCAGTTCAATTGGCCGACCGAGGAGCTCATCACCTTCAAGGGATTCTTGCCCCAAACGGAAACATTTTGCCCACTTTTTACAGTCGAATATGAAGGAGATAAATCACCATAAAGGCCGTCTAAACGTTGTTCAAATGTGATTGGGAGTATGCCTTTATTTTATTAAAAATTTAATAACCGTGTGGTACTCATTTTTCATGCACTAGTCACGTTGTCTGGCTGGCTACTAAAAACTACTACTCCTCAAGCCGTAATATATATCGAGTAGGCCTCGCACAAGTGCAACTATGGCGCAACGGAGTTTAAACACGCTAGAACCTGTATAAACCTGTCAAGTCGAAAGTTTATGACACCTACCTCGTATATCGCAGAGTACCTAGTATTTAAGTTAATATACGCATACTTCTGTTTTTATTTTTTACTTGATACATTATGGTGCTGGTGGAAGAGCAGGTAACGGTGTACTCAACACTGCTTTCCTGATATCAGCCCCATAAGATTTTTCTATAGCTCTGTTATTAGTTAGATCTCTAAATATGTAGTTTGTTGTTGTGGCTACTGAAAAATAAAGAATATCATTGTTATTATTATATATTAATCCTCATCAATATTTCAGTACAAAAGGATAGAAACACACGCTGCTCTGTGGAAAACCTGTCAGTTACTAATAAATGAATATGGTTTCATAAAATGGTCGCAGATTTCCAAAAGGCTATAAACTAATTCTTGTCTGGGATGGATTAGGAGTGTCTACAATGCAAATATTCAGTGGAAAACGTTCAAGTCCAGTCTGCAAGTTTTATTAACAATCAACAAAAACAATCTTCCCCTTATCCATTCCAACTATTCTATCTTCACGTAAAATTCTTCCTAAATAAACATGGAAATACAAAATAGCATGTACATCTACAACATTTATATATGAATATCGGTACCGACCACTCCATTCTGACTATTCCCTTTTCCATCCTTTAGACATAAAGAAAGATGTTTGAAGATTCCCAACGGATCGCGAACACTTCCGCCAAAAAGAAACAAGATTTTACACAAGGGTGCCGGTCTGGAATAAGAAAAGAATTATAAAGGGCAGCAACAGAAAGCAGTCAACGGGGAGCAATCGCGGAAGAATATCCGGACGGCTACTACCCCTCAGTATGGGCACGATTTGCAACCAGAATCACCCGACGAATACAATTCGTGCATGCATCATCTCGGCGAGGGGCCTGCGAGATTACGGTAATGGAAATTTCAGTAGAAATGATAAGATAGCGTCGCGTGGCTTGCTTGTAATATATTACTTCGTATTTCAAGTCAAGATTAATTAGAAAAGGTTTGAGATGTAACTCGGTTTGCAAACATGGAATTAATTAATGATTATTCTAACTAAAACTACGTTAAAGAAGTGTTTTGTATCAAAATAGACACTCTCTGTGAGTAAACACAATTGTATTGAAAGGAATTGTTTATTTATTGAGTAAATTTGTTAAGAAAAAGAATGCTCTTTGCAGTTCGACATAAGAAACAGAGTATGTAAGGAACTACAGTCTATTTACTTTGAGAATGCAGTAGATAGCGCTGCGATCAGTACCACATTACAAAATGAAAATTATAGAAAACAACAAAGTACAGAAAGCGACGTAATTTGACAATTGACAGCATGACCTTTTACCTTATGTAAGTTAACCCCAAACGGCAGTCTACAGTAAAACGTAAGCTTTAGAATCCAACAAGTTGATTTTGATGGAATCATGTTTGAGGTAGATATGAATTGAATTTTAAAACGACTACGAATAAGGTTGACAATTATTTTTAAGCGTTTTTATAATTGAAGGGTAAAAAATTAATATATTACTTACCGGCTTTAGCATTTCCTTGGCTATGCTTGCTTCAAAAGACTTGCTAGATTTTTTTTGCTTAAGAAAAAAAGTTTTAAAAAGGACTAACGCCACCTTATGCCCCAGAGATGAGACAATCGCGAATGCTTATTCGAAGGTGGTTAAAGATAAATTAGTCGAACATTGCAGACAGTTATGGTGGGAAAAGGTTCAATGTCTACCCACTTCTGACAACCCATTATGCAAGTTGGCCAAAGTTCTAAAAAGGAGCTGTAAGCATTCAATACAACCCCTGCAGGGCGAAGTAAGAACGGTATACACCCATGAAGGAAAGACAGAAGCCCACGCCGATTTTCTAGAGCGGATTTATTCCGTACGTACACAGAGTGAGACGTCCGATGACGACTCTGAAGACAATACTGATCGTTTTAACCGCTGGAGAACCAACAAGTCGTTGACAGAGACCACTATGAAGGAGTAGAATCGCACATTAAACGTCTTTCGAATAACAAAGCCCCTGGATATGATGGTATTACTAACAGGACGCTCAAGTCCCTTCCTGCAGTCGTGTTACGATTGCTATTACTGATCTTTAACACCATTCTTAGATTATGCTATTTCACGGATGTGTGGAAACACACGACCACGGCGACCATCCCGAAGCCCGGTAAGAACAAATTGTACCCTTAGAACTACCGCCTCATGAGTTTGTTATCCCCTCTCTCAAAAGCACTGTAGGCGATCATCCTTACCCGTCTAAGAGATGAATTGTGCGATATGGAACCCTCTGACGAACAGTTTGGATTTCGTGCCGAACTTTCGGCAGACTTCCAGCTGTTTCGTGAATTCATCCGAGACGCCTTCGAGCGTAAAGAAATGGTTCATGGTGGGTTCTCTCGATTATACTCAAGGCGCGAAATTCCTACCTACCACCCTCCATCGATAAACGTTTTTTTTTAGCACCGTCACGCTGCATAGATGCTTCCGAGGCCCAAAATTAAGGAGGAATGGTGTCAATGAGAATTTTGTGTCACCTAAGGGACGCTATTTGAGCGGAAGAACCTTCTCGGTTAGAAATGGGCAAGCCTCATCAATTAGAAGGCCCATCCTGGCCGGAGTACCACAGGGTTTCCTATTGACACCCGAACTTTTTATTCTTCACACCAGCGATATTCCTCATATCCCACAAATGTATCTCGCCATGTACGGTGAAGATACAGCGATTTATATATCTGCTAAGAGTGAAGGACTTGTGACGAGTCGCCCTCAGGAAGCGTAGGATGATTTGGTGAAGTAGTTGACGAGGTGCAGACTCGCTGTCAATGACGAAAAGTTCTCGCGGTTCGATTTACGCGGAACAGAAGTCACCCTCCTGAAAAAATTGAGATTGAGGGCGTGAAGAGCCCCAGGAGCTCCTCGGCTAAGTATCTGGGCGTTCTCTTCCATCAGCGCTCCATATTGACCATGTCAAGGTGACATTTTTCGGGGCCAAAAACGCGCTAATGGTTCTTTTCTTCAGAGATTCCCCATTAGACTGAAGAACAAAGCTACTAATATACAAATCTCGTTATAGAGCCATGCTGACATATTGTAGTCTATTCTGGTCGACAGCCGCGGCTAGCCATCTGCATCGTACAGAACAAGACATTCAGGCTTATTGGTGGGTTTGTTAGGAATGTACAATTACTCGACGTTGCAGAGGGCGGATAACTCACCAAGTCCACTTCTAGCATGTATAACAGAAGAGCTCCAGGGTCGCTCTCCAGTCTGGAGATCACCATTAGGGTGACAAATATCTAAAAACTCGGATAGGGCGATTTGACCTGTCATTGTGTAACAAGAGGGCATAAAAGCCAAAGGCCTACCTATGGTAAGAGCAAAACGACAGTCTGAATAATGCGTCACAGCGTTTCTACTACAGCGTTGAAGGCAATGTTTGTTTCTCCAACAGAAAAAGCAATGGTTTCCAAGTTTTTGGGCAATAAAAGTTATTTTTATGCTTAAATATTCTGGGAGTCTTCTGGCTAAAGTGCACTTTGTCACTTCTTAAGCATGCACGAAATAACTAGCAAATTTTACCCTAATTTATAATACATTTCACACGCTTCTTTTAATTTAAATATGCAACGAGATACACCTTTTTAACTGTATTTCAAAGGTTTGTGTAGACTTGTGCGATTGACTGCACGCCCCTGCACTCTCTTTTCCATATTTATACGACGCTGGAAGGCCAACCGTGCGCTAGAACTTATTATTAAATTTACTAAGCCCGCAATGTCGTGCGAAAGGCACGAAAAGTTTTCCGCTCCGCTAAGAACCTTTAGGAATTAAGCCGCTACGACGCGAAAGGGGAGCACTTGTGAAAAGATTATGCAAGTGTATTATTCAAATATGCACGCGGCAGTAGGCGGCGGTAGAGGTAGTCGCGACTTGGCGTTCTTCGATTCATTCCAAAGCGGGTTCCTAAATAAGGTGACGACAAAACGAATTTTTGCCACACAAAATTACATTAAGAAGCAATTAGGGGTATAAGTAATATACACATTAATTAAGTTCTGTTAGAAATCTTCTCCGCTGCTCTCGTTTTGTTTGATTATTATTAACCTCTCATAATACCCATCAAGATCCTCACAATGCCGTATAATTTTAGAACAACCTGTAAACATAACAACCTCCAGAACCAGCCAAACTTATATAGACGTAAATACAAATTTTACTAACATCTGTGCAACACACAGTTTGTGTATTCGTCGACATGTTCATATGCAGTGCAAAGAATGTATGTAGCATGTTTACAAGTTTGCCTGCAAGGTAAAACTCATACAACATACAGCCACCGGGCTCTTTAGAACCGACCTAGCCTCGTTGTGAAGCACAGAATTATAAACCATCCAACCTGAAACTCCGGATTAAACTCACAAAAGGAAATCGAATAACGTACAGTCGATAATTGAGGAAGTAGTAGCGGGAGTGTTATTGAAATAATAATGAACGACTAAACAGTTAAAGTTTCATAAGGTGCGCTAAGTCGCAATTAGGATAGTTAACATTTTCAATTCCTTCCTTGTATTAATCCTTCGCTTTAAAAGCTTTTAGACACACTAAAATGGAAATTACAAGTATTCACGCCGTTTTCTTTATTATACGAACGTTTTCCTCGATATTTATTTGTCTAGTTCGAAAAGCAATAGCTGACGATATATTTGCTAATTACACCTATAAACTCTTACATTTACTCGATGTTAACGACTAGTAATTGTGTTAATTAAGAAGTGTTTAAGAAAGGAATGTCTAGCATGAGTACCATTCGATTGAATCGCCAGCTTTTAACGGGTGTTTATACAAGGTGCCTTGTAAAAATTGACCGTGCAATATCTTCTTTATTATCGATTTTAGAATAAAATGTTCTAAATAGGAGATTCATCGATTGAACGCTTGCATCTTTTTGAATTATTTTTATATACAGAGTGTTCCGTGAAAGCTGTACCGAACCAAACTTCGTTATGTTAAATAGAGTATAATGTCATTTTTTAATTCCTCGTTCAATTTGAGGGCGATTTTATGTAACATACCATATGTCTGAAATGCATCGTTCTCGAGCTGTTCAACTGTTTTTATTAAAACTTTCAGCCCCTGCTCCTATTGGGGATACGAAAACATGGTTTGCGGCTAACAAACTGAAGGTGAACGTCGATATGACACAACATCTATTCTTCGCTACCACACAACCTGGCCAGCTTTCGGCGGTAAAGTTCCTAGGTATTGTTGTCGATAGTAGACTTTCATGGTACCCACATATCGAGCACCTGGCGAAGAAACTATCATATACACTATTCGCAATCAGGAGGCTAAAGAACATAGCCACACATGAAGCAGCTAAAACGGCATATTTCGCAAATTTCTACTCCGTAATGTGCTACGGTTTACTCTTATAGGGGACGTCTTCAGAAGCACAGAGAGCTTTTGTACTGCAGAAGAAGGCTATCGCATTCCTATGCAACCTGAAATATAGAAGCAGCTGTAAAACTTACTTTAAGAGAGAGGAAATACTTATCCTTCCATCCGCATTCATTTCGGCACTTGTCAGTCACGTCCACCGGAACAAAAGAACATTTCTCCAAAATGGAAGTTTCCATAGATGCGAGATTAGATTGCCAAGTTTCCGGAATCGCTGCTAGGGGGTTGCTTTTTTCCAAATACTTTAAGTCGTTGTGTTGGCAACTCTTACATATCAATTGACTGCAAATGTCAAATCGATCTGTCAAATAGTCTGGTTTTGGTAAGCATTCAAGTCAAGCACCTTTTTGTGTTTTCAATTATGAATAAAAACGAGCGGTAATAATAGAAGTTATAATAATAATAAAAGTTCGAGCAGTCATCAAATTTTTCTATTTGGGAGGGAAAACCGCAACCGAAATCAAATCAAGGTTAGATGCCGTTCTTGGGGATTCATCACCTTCATATTCCACCGTGAGTTTTTGGGTTTCGGAATTCAAGCGTGGTCGGACGCATACAAGTGATGAACCACGTTCGGGACGTCCGAAAACGGGTAACACGCCAGAAATTAAGGATAAAATCCATGACATGGTTTTGGCAGATCGCCGAAAAAGAGTGCGTGAAATTGAGGAAGCCGTGGGCATCTCTTATAAAGGAGCAGTTCATATTTTACATAATGAATTGGGTTTAAAAAAGCTTTCTGCAGGATGGGTGCAATTCGAACCATCGAGCTCGCCGCTGAATTCACAGATTTGACCGTATTCACTATTCGATGGAACATCCTATCAATTGACTTTCAGAAATGGAAACCAAAGTTATATAATAAATTGGAAGAGGTATTCAGAACCTTGTCTCTAACCAATTTTAAAAATAAAGTTAAGACAATTGCAAGCGAAAGTTTTAGGCAAATATTAAAAATGTGTAAGCGATAAAACAATATCAAAACAATTGGAAAACATTTTGAAAATAAAGAAAATAAATAATTGTCATCAGACAACATTCAGAGTGGGATCGAAGAGTATATAGAACACGCAAAGAAGCATCGAAAAGGACAGAACATTTTAAGGGGGATCGAAACCGACATTAAACATTCAAAGAGGGAAGGATTATTATTGAGGATTTCACTCATACACAGCACACAAGGGAGATTAACAACTGCAAGTACATTTACAAAGAAGTTTTACGTAAATATTTGAAAATAAAAAAAGGACATACACTTTTCTCAAATCCATATCTTTACTTCAATTTGAAACGTTTCAATATTCTATATAACTTCAACCCTCCTTTGTGACATCTTTACTGTATCTTCTACAAACTAATATAATGCCTCTAATTGCTTCTTATAATAAAATATAAACAGCCTTATAACCCCGATTAACGAAAGTTTATCCCAAGAGTTAACTCCTTACATTATAAATTATTCATTGAGAAACATTTAAAATTCAAAGCATCTTACTAACACCACAGTAATTTTCATTGAAATTAATTTTCACCCCAGCACAAAAACACCAAACAATAAGGCCACTTCGAGACTGAAAAGTAGGGGGGATAAATGAGAACTTTATCCTAAAATTCCTTTTCATCCGCGCATAAAGATTTGCAAGGTATAAATATTTTGAATATATTGAAACGGGCGACCTGACCAACTTAGCAAAATAAATACTCTTCACGACTTACTTGGCTTGTTACCATTCAAAAAGGTGAAGTGAATATGTTCCGAAACTTAAATTTAAATATGGGGGAATTGTGGGTAAGTTTACGTACATACACTAACCTTAAAGTTCTGGCGAAATGTTCGTCAGTGAAAACAAGTTCGAAAACTCGAAGCTTCTTACGGAGATGATGGAAAAATTTCTCAGCATCGATTTGGCAATACTGCTTCAACGCTGTAGGAGTATATATAAGCAAAGTTGAGAGTCTGGGATTGCATTTTATCGAATCAAACATAGATGAGTTCCAGCTTCGAGAATTGGGAGAAAGTTTAGTAACTATTGTTGAATTGACATAGAAGTACACGTCAAAACTTAGTGAAGGGAAGGTTTCACGTTATGACGTTTTAATATCTTACTGAAGAAGTTCCACAAATATCACAAGTCATAATTTGTTATCGTACGGTTTTCTAATATCTTTCCCAAAAGCGACAGTAATTACAGTTCATTATTATTGAAGCTAATACAACCTAGTTACGGAATAACTTTGATAAAATTAGATGATTCATAGTAAGTAGGATAGAAAAATGCAAATCGTAATTTCAATGTCAGGAATAGTTTTATTTTAAAAGTTATCGATTTCAACTAAAAGTCATCATAGTCATTGAAGTCGTTGAGCTCACTATAGTGCTTCCTTGCGAAGTATTGCACACTCGAAAATATACAATGCTGGCCAGGTAAGTATACCGTATTACGCGAAAACACATTTCCTTTCAAATTGAAAATGCTTCTTAGATACGATATTGACAATATGTACAGTCCCTGGTCATCGAATTAGGACCACTTAAAGACATTATGGTTTTGGGGTGAAATTAAAAATAACAGTTGGTATAGTAATGTTTGTAATATTATTATTTAATTACATATAACATGCAAGTAAGTATAATTTGAATATATTTTTACGAATATTTGCTTGTCCCTCCTCTGCGTTTTATCATTTCGTCAATCCTTTTTGGCATACTGCCAATGTAACTTTTTATAAGTTTTTTTTTTTTTAATTATTATGCCATATATCTCCAATATGTTGTTGTAATTCTTCCTTTGTGGTTAAGTTTCGTGTACGTACAATATTTTTCAGGACATTACACACACTTTCAATTATATTTCAGAGTTTTAATTTTATTTGCGTGCATCTATTTTCGCGGTCAATTATTATCATAATGGGAAAGAAAGATGTCACCAGAGAGAAAAAAGCACGAATTTCTGCTCTTACACTTACTTTTTCCTAGATTATTTATAGCGACGAATCACGTCTAGAAGTACTAACGAAGAGAAGCCAATCTGGTCGCCGACGTTCTTCAGAGCATTATAAAGAAGCATGTACGATCAAATCTATTAAACAGCCACCACCTCTAATGATTTGGTCATATATTACGACAGAAGGACCGGGACTACTATAACTTCGTTATCGGAACAATGGAACAAAAACAACATAAAGAAGTTTTACAAAACTATATAACACCTTATATTGGTTGATTGGATCCAACTCAAGGACCATACTCTTTCATGCAAGACAATGCACCGTGTTATATTGCAAAAAGTGTAATGCGATACCTTGAATTTAAATATTTGCGTGTACACCATAACCAGGCAATTCTCTAGACATAAACTAATTTGAAAATGTATGGAATGTCTTGAAAAACATCATAAGTACACGAAACTCAACTACGAAGGAAGAATTACAACAACATATTGAAGATGTACGGCATAATAGCGACGGAATTTAAAAATCAATAAAAAGCTGCATTAGCAGTATGCCAAAAAGGATTGAGGAAATAATAAAACACAGTTGAGGAACAAGCAAATATCAATAAATATATGTTAATATTATACTTACTTGCATGTTATATGTAATTAAATAATAATATTTGTCAACATTACCAATTGTTTATTTTAAATTTTACCTCAAAATCATAAAATTTCTAAGTGGCCCTAATTCGATTACCAGGGACTGAAGGTATGTACCCGAGGAAAGTAAAACTCATTAAATTTGGAAATGCAATAAATCGTGTATTTGGTGGCATAGGATATCAAAAAGTATACTTATTTGCGTAACTAAGGAAATAAACAGCTACAAAACTGAGTATTTAAAAAAAAACTCGAGCCTTTAAAAACCCTTTCGCAGGACCTTATTAAACCACCATAATATAATAGGAAAAAGTAAAATTATGCTTTTGTAAAAAGTAATCAGCACATTATTATACAAAATGCCTTTCATATATATTGAAGTCTTTTGAAAACAAGTTCGCTGAAAGAGATCCTTCGCGAACTCCGATACTACAGAAATTGCAAAAATCAACTCAAAATTTAAATTTAATTTCTTAAAATTTCTTTGTAGTTAAATGTTTTCAAATATATGTAGGAGTTCTAAAAACTATTGATCCTTGTGTGTGATGTCTGATATCTCCCGAATACTCATCCAACAATAATCCGCTAGCATGGTAGCGTTCCACTTTCTCTGATATCTCTTCTCCATTAAGGAAATATCTTGATGGAACCTCTCGCCATGTTCATCGCTGACATGTCCGCAATTCATCAGAAAGAAGTCAAGGTGGGAATGCAAAACGTATAGTTTTAATGACATTTTTCATCCCATATCTTCGTAGGCTAATAGCAGATTCCTCACTAAATCTTTATAATCTTCTGCTCTATGGTTACCCAAGAATTTAGTCACCGCTCCTTTAAATGCAATCCAAGCAACTTTCTCGCTGTCTTCAACAATTCCATCGAAGATTTCATCTTTCGTCAGTTCTCTAATTTGAGAGCATACGAAAATCGCTTCTTTTACTTTTGCCTGGCTGATTCTATGGAACTTCTCGCTGATATATTTAAATGAATTACCCTCTCAATTCATCCCCTTCACAAAATTATTCATTATCCCTGATTTTATATGTAATGGAGGCAAATATACTTTATCTGGATCCACTAATGGTTCAAATTTCACATTCTTTATTCCAGGTGTTAGTGACTGAGATTTAGACCAGTCTTTTGCTTTATAATGCAACTCACTGGCTCGGCTGCCCCACTCCCACAAAAAACAAAACATTTCGTATATCCAAGTTGTAACCCAAGCAGCAGCACAGCTACTTTCAAATCCCCACACAAATGCCATTGGTATTTTGAATATTCGCTACCGCTCCAAATGTTTAAATCAAGTGTAAAAAAAAACATTTATTAGATAATGCCTTTTATGATGTAGAAGAATTTGTAAATTTCATTTCTATTTCAAATATCCTATAGTATTTTCTTGTATGACTTTCCTGTAATTTTAGGAAATAAAACATTATTATTATCATTATTATTGAATCGCTTGCATATTTTCATAATCCCTTGATATGTACAGCATGTGCAGTTGACGGCAATACATTCCCATTATGAAGAAGTACAGCTTTTAAACTTAACAAATGGCGTTTGTTTATTGATTCGTCTCAATAAATAAGCGCCATTTGTCTGATTGGTGTTCTAATCCAAATGCATTTATAAAACCGTCAACGTCTTTACAAAACACCAGATCATTTTCCATTGAGAAAAAGTCTACAATGATTTATGTCGGTTTCGAAAATTGAAACCCTAACATCGTCCGACACAAGATTCAACGACTCTGCTTTAGCCATACTCAAGTACATGTCCCTAACTAAATCTATTAATTCGGCTTGATTAATTAAATGTGGTTCTCCTCGGACATTGCATTCATAATTTGGGTCAGGTCCATCTGCGGAAGTTGGTGAAACGCTTTCCACCTCCGAATCATCGTATTTTTCGAAATTGCAATTCTGTTGAGGTTTTGGAATGGACAGAACAAACCGCCGGAAATTAAGTGAGGTAGGAAACCGAGTTCCTCTTCTTTGATGTCATTCCTAACATCGGTAGTGTCAGACAGAAATAACAGTCGATTATGTGATCTCTGGGTTCCTTCCACAACATAGGAACAGCAACATTTATTGCACGGTTTTTCCCCCTTAGGAATAAACCTCTGGAGTTTGAATGTACACGTCCTGCAACATATAGACGGCACCAAAACTTTATCTTGATGTTTTACTTCTACGCCGAAATACAATTCATATGCTTTTTGAGTTAGAGGAGTTAAATAACGTCTCTGTTACGGAGATGCAACAATAAGTTAAGAAAATTTCGAAGGAAGAACTACCAACAATGCCTCGCCTCATAAATTTGCAACTGTATGCAACAAAGCAAAAGTGCAGTAGTGAATTTAAATTACAATGTACTTTCTTAAACGTTCATAAAAACCATTGTGGAAATAGGCTTGGTCAAACAGGAGAAGCTAAACCTATTTCAGTAATGTGTAAGACACAACCTAAACGAAGGTGCAATAAAAATAGACCCCTACAACAAGTAACTACCGTATTCGATCCCCCTCTTCAACTCTCTCTTTATATATACAGGTTTGTAAACATGTCCTACGAGGATATTTAACCTAAATCTCTTCGTTGGCGCCAACTTCATACCGATAAGAAAAAACGAGGAAACTTAATAAAATACAAGGGTTAAAAGTTATTTCCCTGGTTTACGGCGAGGCAAAAAATCGAATAGCTTCTCGCAGAAATGCCAACAGAAAAGTGGTAATCGGATTACAGCCAGGGCGTTATCGACGAAGAATTAAAAAGCAAATCGTACGGAAGGAGCATGAAAGGGGAAGGGAAAGATTAGCGTGTGTAGAAGGCCTCCCCTTAAAATCCGTTTTAAATAAGCTTCACGGTTTATTATGGAGCCGCCAGTTTTTCCGGTTTAAAGCGGGCGCCGGGCTTAAAGCGTTTTTAGATACTTCCGCTTTTTTTGGGATTATGAACGTTTTTGTTGTCGATTATTTTTTGTTCGCTGGAAGGGTGCTAATGGTGTGGTCGCAGGTTTTAAAAAGAAGGTCTTAATTATTTTATGATGGATTTTTGGAAACTTTCTGTTTTTATTTACTTATACTAAATTAAAAAAGAAGTCATGACATGAATTTATTTTTCCTAGAAGAAAAACAAGAGTAAAGACCAAGGTGGATTTCGAAAAAACGCCAATGACTTCTGATTGTTAGGGACATGGTGTAGGAAAAACCAGAATACCGTGAGGGAGTTCTCTTGCATTCGAAGAATGGTTTAATAGGATATTAATAAGTAAGGTGTTATTTGGATGACTCTATACCATAGTCTAAACAGAACATACGCAACATATCAAGGAAAATGTGCAGGCTTGGTTGAAATCAAGGAATATTACCTGTGGTACAAAAATTAGGGTAAAACTGTTTTGAGATTCCCACCGTACCATTGTGAACTCAATCCAATTGAACTAATATTGGCCCAAATAAAAAATTAAGCAGCAGCTGAAACCACAACGTTCAAACTCGCAGAAGTCAGGAAACACCCGTTCCCAGCAATCTAAAATGTTACTACTACAAAGAACAAAGAATGTATGAATTAGATGGTCTAATTGATAATATTATCAAGCATTTTATTTTAATCCATAATTTTAATTTAATCCAACGAAAACATACTATATTGCATTTGTTGCATGTGTTAAAAAAATTGTCATTGTTACGCTCCAGTAGTGTCCGTGAAGTTTGAAAGACCTGCTTCTCCATGCTTAACTGAAAATTTAAAATTACTTATGTCCTTGAGGGATGAGGCTTTGAAGAAGTTTAAGGAAAAAGGTGACATAGCATCGTTCGATTATTACAAGCAGCTCAGAAAATATACCAATCTAGCTATTAAAAATGAAAAGAACGCGTATTTAAATGATCGAGCTCATACATGGACCCTAAAGGTGTTTGGAGTGATCTGCGTAACATGAGTGTACTTTCTAATCGAAATAATAATATATCTGCTCATTTATGTGATCCTGACGCCATCAATTCTTTTTTTGTGAACCATGCTACGTTACATTCAGTAGACACAAACTTGTTCGTATATTAAAGTACTCACCGCTTGTTAGCTTCTCATGATTTATTCTCGTTTTACAGCGTAACTGAAGAGCAGAACTTATATATTTGGTCCAACGTTGGGCGCCAATTTGAAGTGTTTATAAAATAGGGAGATTGTTCAAAAAATCGTCACAAACATACTTGATATTACAAAATAGCCAAATTCTGTATAAGGTTAGAGGGTGGTACATCTTTAGATGGTTCTGCTTGAATGTCTAGAAGGAATACATTTTTTTTTTATTAAAACTATGTCATCTTTTAAAGTCAGAAGTTCTAATAATGCATATACTCACACAATATCAAAAGACACCCTTTTAAGGTTTCACCACAAGGATGATGAAACTAAACATAAATGGTAGGATAAGAAGAAAACAACTGTGAAGACAAAAACAAACCGCAACACACACTTTACATTTTCGTAATGGTTTCGGTAAATAGTAGTAGCAGCTCCGGTCCAGAGGGTCGATCTGGGAAGCGTATCCGGAAGTATTCGGTGAACGTGGTGGAAAAACTTTCTCATTAACTGTAGTGCTGTAGCGCCGCACGGTGGATCCTTTACTTCTACCTTTTTTAGGAAGTGATTTTTCCTTTTTCCATTCAGTTCAGTTAAGTCGAAAGCACAGAAGGACTGAGCAGCCCACCGACAAAAGCTTATTCGAAAAAGAAAACTTCCTCCTGTTCGCTTACATCGACCGACGTCAGTGGTGGTAAAGAAAACCGCGGCAAAGGGAAGAAATCACAACAAGATGAAATCTTTTACACGTTATTTTCGCAAGAGTGTAACAGGACGAAATCCTTTACTAGTTAGGGTGTAAATCTGCTTTAAAGAAAATCTGTGATGTCTGTAATTAATACAATTTTTTGAATGGGATTCCTGAGTAATTGGTTTATATAATCTTTTCCGTTTGATTGAAAAAAAAAATAAGCTTTTCATTACGAGCAATTAGGTTGCCAACTCTCCAGTAAATTAACACTCGTCTCGTAGACATAGGATGCTGACAAAGCAACCAAAACGAAAGTATTAGAAAACAATGAGATACTTCATTGGATCCCATGATACCCCAAATTAATATCTTTAAACCACACAAAAGATTTGAGCAATTGCATCTTCAAAAGAAAGTGAACATACTTCAGGAAACGTAGGAAGAAAAACACGTTGAAAACTGTCTACAGATAATATTTATTCAGCATAAGAGATGACATAACATACATTCAATTACAGGTCAGGAAATGAATATATGACATAATATATAAAACATAATACTATAATACAAAAATAAAATAAATTAAATAAAATAAATTATAAAAATAAATGGTTATCTTACTGGAGATATTTTTTTTAAATTAAATTAAGGGAAACGCGAAATTAGAGCTATAGTTATTATTAAAAAATGAGAGCAAATTCTACGTAGAGGGGAACTCAACAGCAAAGTGGTACGAGCAAACGAGCAGTAGAAAATATTAGCTTGACGAGCCGGCTACCGGGGAACAGAAAAATAGAGACCATTGCTAAGCGGTATTGCATCAATAACATTAATTACTAAGTTGTACAGAAATTTTACGTCGCTTATAATGCGTCGTTGTTCAAGAGATTGAAATTCAAAGGAATTCAACAGAATGGTATGATATATATAACCACGTTGTGGGTACAAATATAAAAAATGTTTAAGATACATATATTTTAGAAAATGTTTTTGAACTTTTTCAAGTGAATAAGAATAGGTTTCGTAAAACGGTGACTAGACCAGAGAAGCATACTCTAATTTAGAGCGCACATATCAAAAATAAAGCGTCATCAACGGATGTGATAGCGAGAAATTTTTTGTATTGCGTACAATAAGATCTAATGGCTTTAAAGATGACGAAATAATGTTCTTGGTGTGTTAATTGAAGGTAAGTTTACAATCAAATGTCACTGCTTCTTTATACTATCACAACGATTCACTGAAATGATATTAATACGATAGTGATTTACGTAAAAATGAGACAATGTTACACTTCAATATACGAGGGATAATAGTAAAATAAGGTTCCGAAAGCCCTACAGTAGCAATAAGACGTGTTAGGCGAAATCCGACAACATTGGCGTATGCAGCAGCTTTCCCACTCTATATACGTACCACTCCCGTCTCGCTATGCCGCTCAGTGTTGGCTAAGCAGCCGTCCGAGATGGAAATCCCAATCGCCGCTACCGCCAAGTGCGAAAAATGCTTGGATAGAAATGGCGATTATGTCGAAAAATAGCTTAACTTTTTACCTTTAAAACGATGTGTAATGTTAAGGAAATAAAGAATGTTGTCTATTTTTACAAAATACGGGAACCTTATTTTACGATCATCCCTCGTATTAAGGTTGTGACCATTGTCAGCATACCACAAGTCTAGTAGATCTGGCTGGTTTTGGAGATGTTGGCAGTCTTTGGGAGTACTGACCCTTGAAAACAATTTCAAATCATCTGCGAACAATAGTTTGCTACAATCTAACCATGGAGGAAGATCATTTATAAAAATTAGAAATAGTAACGGACCCAAATTGCTACTCTGCGGTACTCCAGATGTAGGCCAGAAATTAGTTGGCCTTTATAGCGATTTTGAAAAATCTGTGTATACAACGTCAGCCTGCTTGCCATCATCCAGACATTCTGACAAGAACTACGTCACTTCAGCATGATTCGATACTGTAGATCGTAAATGTAGTAGAATACGTTTTTGAAAACAGAAGGATTATCGCTGACGGTGCCGACGTCTCATCCGAGGCCGAAACGTTGATCTATTTAAATATTCGTCCGAGGAAAAGGACGGGGAATTAATTTAGGAACGACTCGAAACAATTTTAAGTAAATGATTTTAATTCCTCAAGTCGAAAGTTTATCTTGGCGCAGGGCGAAAATTAAGACGTCATTGTACTGCGCTAGGGACGCGTATCCGCCTCGCTTAATTGCTAAAGAATCGCTCGGCGAGAGTCTCCCACCCTTTTTCCGAATTAACAAGTCGGGAACGTGTTGAAATTGTTTACCCAGCCCGACGCCTTAGGAATACCGCGGAACGATAATGGAATTATTACCGACCATTGAAGGCAAAGCGAACTAAATCTGCGATGGAGGCAAGTAATAGACGTAAATATTTTCGTTACGGTTCGGAATGTAATTACTTCGGTGCCTGCGGGGCGAAGGAGAATTCGAAACATTTATCGCGACGCTTGTTGATTTACAAGAATTGTATTTTGTGTTATTAAAACGTTTTGAAACATTCAAAGGCAGATTGATCTGAATTGTTGAAATAAGCATTCATCAGTTTGGTGTAGACATTGTAAGTAATAAAACATTAATTGGAAAAACATAAATAAAGTTATTTATCAGTAGAGCCCGGTAACTGGAAAGCAATCGCAGCGGCGGTGTGACTGTGTTTAAGTGACCGGGGAGGGCTGGTCGATTATGATATGACACGATAAATCATCATCACTCAGTTCAGTTTAGCATTGGATAGCGGATAGGGCGTGTTGATTTTATAGATACAGACGTAGTTATTAATTGTAGTTTTTAGTGAACATGTCGAAGACTAAAAAACGACCCTTTCAAGACATAGTAAATAAGTTTATTTCTCACTTTTCCCAATTTGTTTTACAACGGGAGTAAGATAGTTTGTAAAGTGTGCAAAATACATTTGATGTCAAATAAGAAGTGGAACTGTACAAGACACGTAAATTCCGCACAGCATAGAAAACGAAAATTGGGCAATCCACCGAGAAATGAATTTTTTTATGTAATTCTTATGTTGATAAACTGTAATTTGCCACTAGGCTTACTCGATAAACAACCGTTTAAGGACTTTTGGGACAAATACAATCCCGAGTTGCGGTTGCCAACGGAGAAAACGGCACGTATGTTCCATTTGTACGCGATGACGTGGAAAAGAAAATGAAACGCATATTGAAAAAACAGTTTCTTTGGTTATGTATTGACGAGACAACAGACTGTAAAAAAAAATCAATTGTCAATATTATGGTACGCATACTAAACCCTAGTAAACCTACATTACCACTGTTACTAGCTAGCCGAAGACTACAGGAGTGTACTGTTGCAGCAATTACGAAGGTTGTACTTAGTACGTTGGAAAAATTTCAAATTTCAAAAGATAAAGTATTGATGTTTATGAGCGATGGCGCAGCGATAATACGTTCGGTAGGCCCTTCTCTTCTTGAATATGGTTGCAAGTGTTTACATGTTACGTGTAAGGTGCATGCTGTACATCTTGTGGCAGAAATCATTCGACAATGCTCTCTCGAGGTAGACGCATTAATAGCAAGCACAAAAAAGTATTTTTGAAATCTCCCAAACGCCTACGATCATTTCACACAGAGTGTCCTGGTATTCGTCAACCACCGGAGCCAATTCTTACATGTTGGGGAACATGGTTTCAGGCAGTTTTTTATTATGCTGAACATTTCAAAATAGTAAAACCTGTTGTTGTACAATTCAATCCTGCCGAAGCTACAGCTATTAAGGAGAGCCAGTCAAAATTTCAAGATATTTCCGTTGAAACAGTTCCGTTAAAAAATATTCGTAGCTACTATAAAGGATTAGCTGACGCAATAGACCAATTACAAAAGATTGTTATCATTATTGGCGTCTCTGCACATTATGGACGGATCCTTTTTTCATAAAACTAACTGCTTTCGAATTAAAAAGTTCCCAGCCTAACACAGAAACAAGTATTCTTTTTTTGTTAAATTCAGTTTTATTTTTTAACATAGCCCCTTTGTAAGTCTATACACTTTCCCAGCGATGCCCCTATCTCTTTAATTCGTCTAAATAGCTGTTGGAATCTTGTTCCGGAAAATAGACGGTTACGAATGCGATGGCCTGCTCATTCGATAAAAATTTCTATCCTCTGAGGGAAACTTTGACCCTAGAAAACAGAAAAATGTCACTGGAAGCTAGATCTGGCGAATAGCGCGAGTGTTCTGTCAATTCGAAGCCCAATTCGTGAATATTTGCCATGGCGACAACTGAAGTATGAGACGCTCCGTTGTCTTAGTGGAACAAAACTTCCCTTTCCTACAGATGTGACCGTTCCTCTGCAATTTCTGTCTTCAGCTTGTCAAGTTTTGATGCGTAGTGTGCTCCCGCTATTGCTTTTCTTTTTTTAACATAGTGGATTAACGGAATTCCATGACTCTCCAAAAACATAGTCGCCATCACTTTTCCAGCCGATGGAACGGTCTTCGTCTTTTTCGGAGCCGATTCTCCCTTCGCAGTCCACCATTTCGACTGTGCCTTGATGTCGGGAGTGTCAATGTGTGACAAACACGTTATTTCGAGAAGCCCAGAGCCTCTGCTATCTAACCTTAATTCGACGGTCGTCTAGCACCATTTGGTGAACTTTTTCGATGTTATCGATAGCGGTTGCAGTTTCTGGCCGTCCCGAGCGTTCATCGTTAACTAAACTGGTACAACCGAATTCAAATTCAACTGCCCAAAATGTCATTGTGGCAAATGATGGTGCAGACTCCCATGCACTGGTGGAAACAGCGTCCAAGTAAGCTTTAATTTGCGTAGGTGTATTTCCTTTCAAATGCAAGAACTTGATGACGACTCGATATTCGATTTCTTCCATCTTTACAGAAACGCTAACATCGACTGACACAAACGACTGTTGATCAACAACTGAGCATCCAATACGGCTGAAATTATCAAAATTCTCGTTCAACATCATCTTCATGCTGAGGCTTAAAACTTTCTAGACTACCCTCGTAAATAAAGATTGATGCTTATTATTTTGCGAAGCTACTAGAGTTTCTGATTTCCTTATATTACAGTGTTTCTTAGATGAAGAGTCTTCAATAAGTACTCTTCAATAAATAAGCAACACTTTTCGTTTTCAAACATAACCCAACCAAAACCTATTATAAGGGATTCCAAACAACCTCTCCACCGTGATTATGTTCTCTCGCGCAGGTAAACCGTTTACGCGTCTTCCCTTTCGAGAGGAAAGTGGAATTTCTACGCAAAGTCCCTAATAAGACCCCTCCACAGAACGTCGACGGATCTCCTTAAATCTTCTCAAAAGATGCGGCAAAACCTGACACGGCCTGCAGATTCAGATTCGAAAATTACATTTAACGCACGCTTTAACATTTACCCTCCTCCCTTCAGTGCCGAAATCCGAAATACCGAAACCGACCAAGACAGAACAGGTCGCAGGCAAGCAAACAGCCAACAGGAAGGTATAGACGATGAAAAGGATTTTGTGCGCCGTCAGTGGAATCGATTTTTATCAGCTTATCGCCTCCGCACGTCCGCGAAGAAGGAATAGGGGCGGATGAAGACCGGCTAGAAGAGGGACGGACGTGACTTTCCCGTCAGACGAATACGCGAGGGTTGCCTACTCGCGTGCCAACCGAGGAAGGAACACACGCATCAGGAAGAAAAAACCCTTTTGCTTTCCTTAGCATGCTTAATGTCCTCATTTCTCTTGAAGTATTGCTGTTAAGGAAACGCTTCTTTTTCGTTTTTCCTTTCTTTTTCGAAATTGATTTCGTTCCTATTTAAACGTAAGCGCTTAAATTGACCGTCTCTGTTTTGAATATTTTATTTAAACGATTCTCGCACGTCACTGAGTTCTCTATTTGTTTTGTAGATGACAGACGATTTTATATAACTAAAGAAATATTTTTCATTTCTTAATTTGTCAGATAGACTTGTAAATACTGAAAAAAACGATTTTTTACATTGCCTTTTTTATATAACAATAAAAATAGGAAATATTTGTATAAGAAAACAGGAATAATTAATTAGAATATAAAAAATAATAATTCTCACGTTTCGTCCAGACATGGACACGCACCCGGCGTGTTCTTTTCACTATCGCGTCGATTTACCGAACCCCGGTTAATATACTTGTGGGCCTCCGTTTCGAACGAAATTACACCTATTTTATAGGAAATATAGCCCTCTTTTGATCCAGGTCGATCGCGCGCCTCCATCTTGCTCACACTTTTTCGCAAGTCCCGTACAATTTGCTCCCTTTTGACCCTCTTTCCCGTCTCTCTCGCGCCTACGGACGACCGATCTATAACCGTGGACGCAAGAGAGGTTACGTGTTTATCACAATCACATATTATATATACAGGGCGGGGCAGTCAAACCCCCTTTTTTCAGATAGTTCGAAAAAGAGGTAGAGAAAGTGGGGAAAGGTGGGGTTTGAGCTTTGCGTTTTAGGCAGTGGGAAGTTTAGTAGTCATACAGCGTTGGACCGGAGAACAATGCGGTTTCACCGTTAAAGCGTTTTACCTGAATGATGAAAGTTACGTAGGTGAGCAACGAGCGTTTCGTCGACATTTTAATCTCTTGCCTCGAACTCCTGTACCGAACAGAAAAACCATTAAGAATTGGATTGAAAACTTGGAAAACAACAGGTCCTGAGAATGTGGAAAGTGTGCGAGTTGCGATCGCAAGAAGCCCTCGAACATCTGCTCGTTACAAATGTTTAGATCCGAAGTGTTTCTATGAAATGCCAGCCATGCTGGACGCTCAGTCGTTCTTTAACAGTCGTTTGTGTTAGTCCATGTCGAAATCGAATATCGAATCATCATTAGATTCTTGCATTTTAAAGGCAATACGCCTACACAAATTAAAGTCGAGGTAGTCGCTATTTATGTGGAGTCTGCGCCATAATTTGCCACAGCAAAGTTTTGGACAGCTGAACTTAAATGTGGTCGTACCAGCTTGGTTGACGATGAACGTTCGGGAAGGCCAAAAACAACAACCACTACCGATAACATCGGAAAAGTTCACCAAAGGTGTTAGGCGACCGTCAAATTAAGGTTAGAGGGAAGGCAGAGGCTGTGGGCATCACGACAGAACATACTAGTCACATATTAACCGAAGATTTGGGCATGGAAAAGTTAACGGCGCGTTGGGTGCCGCGCTTGTTCACTGAGGACCAAAAACGCACAAAAAGAAAGAATATTTTTGACGAGTAATGCCATCTTCATGTTGAGGCTTGAAACTGTTCAAACTACCCTCGTAATTTAATTTCATTTTGCAATGTTGCAATTGTCGTCCTGGTCAATCTATTTCCTTGTAGGAGGAAAGTAATAAGCATTAAATTACATGTGTATGCGTACATACATACGTACCTATCTTTGCTTTTACAATTCGTGTTTCAGCTCAAATTCTTTTACCACTATGTTCCTTTTGCTTTGTTCAAAAAAAACCAAGTACTCGTAGTTTCTAATTCACCCCTACCAAAGACTTAATTCATTTGACAAATAGGTATACCACAGTAACTGAGCCAAAAAGCAAACTTTATGAAGTTGCTATGCGAGTACACACTCTGCAGGTATAAAGGAACATACAGATCTTTACATATACATTTAGCAAAAACAAATAAAACAAGATTCGAAGGTATATATGGAAGCATTTATCTTCCATTTGCTCGTTCAAGTTTAACAGACGCTATGGATCACCTGCCACATGCTCTGAGAAGCCGTCATCTTCTTTTAAGGTAAACATATAAATTGTTCGAAGTTTTGGGAGAAATGGCGGAACTTCCGCAAAATCATTCCCATTAATCTGACAAATTAGTTTGGAAAGTTAATCTAAGTAAAACAGGAAAAACTAAATACACGTAGCTGGGAAGAACATAAACAAAACTATAATGTTCAAGCACACTGTAGAAGTTTTGGGTTCATCAAACTAGCGCCTGCCTTTTTTTTATATTTCCACTGATATGTTATTCTTGATTTTAACATTTCTTTTGTGATTTTAAGAATAATTTATAAAAAATAATTTGCAACTGTTTCATAAAATATTTTTTTAGGGTTACCATGTTATGAAAACGAACATCTGATAATTAATTCATCTTTCCCATATATTTGAAAATATTTTTGGAATATTTACGTTTTCACATTATCCCAAATAAAAATTTATAGAAGCAAACTTATACTGAGAGAGAGAAGATTAGACTCCGCCTTAACCCATAAACATTTCACATGTTACTTCACATAGACCCTTCGCAAGCAGAAGAGTGTATCTTATTATCCCACGTAAAAGAGGGCTAGCCCAACTTTACGCATAGGGGTCGTAAATTTAAAAGTAATTTTGCTACGACGTCATCTATCGATAAGAAAATCTCGAAGAAAAAACTTCTCGTTTGGAGGCTAAAGAAACAGGCATTTTCCAGTGGTGTATAAGTTATTCAGTCTCGTGTTCTCAAGGTTTTGAAATCGAAGATACGGATGACTGACTACTTTCTGTTTCTGTTAATATTAAGTCATTCGCTGATTGTGGTTCTGAAGGATTTTGTAAATCATTGTCACGTTTAAGGTAATTCCTGGAGAGTAGCCCCATTTGAGAAAAGATGCTAATACAGCGACTTGGAAATAAAAACTGCGTTAGAATATATTTTAGCGTTTATTAGTAAAGAAGTTAAAATAATCAAATATATGCTTAATAATAATAATAATAATAATAATAATAATAATGGTCTTTATTATCCAACAGAAAACAAAGTCTAATTACAGGGTAATAATAATAAAGAAAAAAAAAAAAAAGAAAAAGGTGCGCAGCACTTCTGGTCATAATATACAGCGTACACATATATAAACGCCAGTTATTATAAAACAGACATAACTTTAATAGCAAAAAAAAATAAGAACATTGATTAAGAAAAAAAGATACTGAACCAATTCAGTGCCACAGAGTTCCAGTACTTAATTAAGAAAAAAGATCACCATAAAGTTTATTAGCATTCTTCGACATGTGCATTATTGGGACTTTAAGTAAAATATTAGTCTTCGCTGTGGGAACAAAGAACGTTTCCGTTTGTCTAGTTTTGTACTGAGGTACAAGAAACCCAACTGCCGCAAGTATGTTCGGGGCATCAATTTTATTAGTGATTATTTTAGCCAGAAATTTTGCGCTGGTTATCTCCCGACGAGTAGTTATAGTTTGCATATTACGTTGTTCCAATAGGCTGCCATAATCTGTTCCGCGTGGTGGATACGTACCAGTGATTTTAAAGGTTAAGTATTTTAGGAACCTCTTTTGTGTCCTCTCAATTGTAAGTTGTTGGTAAAGATATATTGGGTACCAAACAACAGAAGCATATTCAAATCTAGGGACCACCAAGCTAAAAAACAGGGTTTTAAGAGTTTGAGGATTCAAAAATCCTTGACATGTTCTTATAGGAAAACCTAGCGATCGAGAGGCAGAATTGCAAATAGTAATTATGTGCTCAGAAAATTGAAGTTGTGAATCAAATAGAACGCCCAAGTCTTTAAACTGCGTTGATCTTAATATGGCGACGTTGTCCACCGTGTAGCCAAAAGGCATAGGATTTTTGGTTTTAAAGGATGTAACAACAGCACATTTACTAACATTGAGACGAACCTTATTATTAATACACCAAGAGTGGATTCTGTTCAGGTTTGTTTGTAATTTTACTGAGTCAGCGGTAGATGATACCTCAGAAAATAGTTTTAAGTCATCTGCGTATGCGAGAACTCCACAATCAAGACAGGAGAGGAGATTGTTAATATATACATTAAATAAAAGGGGACCCAAATTGGAACCCGGTGGAATTCCCGAAGAAGCAGTGTATACATTAGAGGTAAAGCCGTTATAGCAGACGTATGCGGATCTATTTTCTAAACAGGAAGCAATGAAATTTGTAATTTCAGATGTAAAACCAAATGAAGAAATTTTGGAGGCAAGTATGGAGTGGTCAATAGTGTCGAATGCCTTGGAAAAATCTGTGTAAATAACATCGACTTGCTATCTACTATCAAGAGATTGGCTGATGTACTGAGTAATAATAAAAGCAAATGCAAAAAACCTTTTTTGGTCATATCTCCCGGTTATGCGATAAAGATTACCACTATATACGAGGTAGGTGCCATGAATGCCCCCGTCGTTTTATTTATTAATTACTTATAACGGAAAATGTATCAGTTATCGCTAGATGTTTCTTTTTGACTTTAGTTTAGCCAGTCGGAGTTTCTTACATTAACACTCATTACATTTAACTTGGTATAATGTGCAGCTCTCATGCAACCACTTGTCACCGCGCAAGCGCTGTATCCAATCCACTTCCTTTGTTGTGTCGTATCAGATTTCTCAAAACTCCGTACAGTTATTTTTACCTAACAACGTAAAGTCTTCTATGTTCTTTCATTTCTTTGAAAGTCAACCACAGAATATGTATTTGTAGTTGATGGTCCAACCCTTGACGGTTCTGTTGTAGTTTCTTTCCTGACGTAAGATGCCAACATTTCATCATCGCATGGTGACCATTGACATTCTTCACGACCTCTTGATATTATCTTTGACCATGTCGAAACTTCCGCGGACTGCTTCTTCCTCTTTTTAGCAATTTCTGAGATACTTGAAAATGGACTTACAGCAGTGAAAAATTTTGAAGGTGCTGCCGCCAACTTTTCATTTTGCAAACGAATCAAATCTTAAACGAGGCATATATAAATCATTCAAAATTATTGAGCAACTATTGCTGACCTTGTTATTGTTGTAGGTACCGTGTACGGTGTTGGTTAAATTACCAAGGGTGCAGTGATTTTTCCACTGATCACAATAGTGTTGAGAAAAAATCAATTGCACATCGCATTTCAGCGCTAACTTGAATTGTCTATATTTTTTAAATTGAACATCCTGTATATTTTTAAATTATTCCGTAGGAAATGAAACTGTGTAAAATGAGATACGATGAAATTTACATTAGACAATAGAAACTGTAATAACTTCTTTTTTAGAACAGCTATTGAGATAGTCGAAATTAAAGATATGCAATTTATCCCGCCCAATAAAATGACGCAATCAAAAAAATTGCGCATCGTATTTCAACGTTTGATTAAATAACTCGCTTTTTTATTAAAAACCCTGTATATTTTTTCACAAACTGATAGAGTGACATTTCAAATAAATTGCTTTTTATAACGCTAAGGCCCCAAAATGAGGGAGAAAAGAGATTCGATAAATTTTAATATGAAAAACTTAAAATATGAATCAAAGCAATCAAGCCTTGTTTTTTTTGAACCTTTACAATTCCTACTCGATATTGCGATCAATTTTGTGTTGATAATGCGTTTTATATTTCTTATTATTGTTACTAACTGTGATTGTGACATGCTCGATGCATATTTTGCATGTAACACTGCAGGACTCTTTCGCAGTTCTTAATGCATGCAAAATATATCTCAAGTATGTTACATTTAGTAACAATAATAACAGATATAAATCAACACAAAAGTTAAAAGAAAATAAAAAAACCGGAGGCAAAAAGCAATTATTCTCACTAATAAGGTCTCTAATTGATCGCAATGCCGAACAAGAGTTAATAATAATAATAATAATAATAATAATGTTTATTGTCCAACAGGTAAACCCAATTACAGGACAAATATACACATTGTGAACACAATACATATTGATTTAAAAACATGACATAACTATACAAAAAACTATTATGTTTCGTGTATCATGGCGCCAACTCTCCGGTGAAAATATCACTAAAATATCTTCTCAGCGTTCCTGATCATGTGATAGATTGGCGATCGCAAACGAAGATTGGTCCTCGGTGTCGGCATAGTAAAGGTTGGAGCATAACGAGATGCTATTCGAGGTACGTTGAATCCTATGTGGGAGACCAGCTGCATTACAGTCGATCCTATCATTTAATAATTGTGTAAAAATCGGGCGCTATGGTAATCACGACGGGATGACAATGAACGAAATTGATGCGATTCGAGAAGGGTGTTGTAAGAAGTATGCCAAGGCGGATATTCGCCATTAACTTTGAACGACAAGAATTTGAGGGAATCGACGCTGAACACGTTCAATTGGAGCTTGATGGGACATATAGAAAGGATACCAAACAATAGAGGCATACTCCAATTTCGAGAGTAAAATGCAAAATAAAGGGATTTTAGCACTAGTGCGTCATTGAAGTATTTGAACGTTCTCATAAGAAAACCCATCATTTTAGAGGCAGATGAACAAATTTGTTCAATATGTATGTTAAACGATAAAGTTGGATCAAAAGTGACACCTAGATCTTTAAGATTGGTAATCTTGTCGATGGAAAATATCGTTTGATTTGATAAGTGGAGATATATGGATTTGTTTTTCTCGTGAAGCACATAAAATTACATTTACTAGAATTTAATGTCAGTGTATTGGATTTTGACGACTCGGTCAGTATATTAATGCTCGTCTGAAGACTCTTGATATCTTGTTGGCAGTTAATATTACAAAACAGTTTAACATCGTCGGCATAAGCGAGGACATGGCAAGATAAGAGTTGCAGAGTCAAAAAAAAAAGCAATGCTTCCTTGCTTTGATTCATATTTTAAATCTTCCATATTAAAATTCATCAAATCTCCTTTTTCTCTCATATTGGGGCCCTAGCGTTCTAAGAATAATTTATTTGAAATGTCAATGTTAATTATTTAACAAGATTACGTGCCTTCATACAAACAAGCTGCAGGTCAGACTGTTGCTACGCCGCCATCATCGTAAAACGAATATATGCGAAATTGCCCGAAGTGCTGCAACTCACCAGGAATTACCTTAGGCCTTATAAGAAGTTTTATTGCATTTATATAGTATTTAATTTTAAACTGCTCTGTATTTCAAAACCAACACAATTTAGAATTTTAATTTATTCTAGCAAATTGTAAAAATAAAGAACTACATTATATTAATTTATATTTTATTAATCTTGTCAGGATCACAGATTATCGAGATGCGCATCTCTGGAATTCAAATTTTCGAGAACATGCACTAACGACCATATTGTTAATGGTGTTCAAAACATAAACATAACTAAATGCCTGACCTTTCTGTTCGTGTTTCGCAAATGTCTATTATCGCAGGAGATTTTTGCGTTGAAGCAATGTTTTACTTTTTGTAATTGAATCAGATTTAATCACGAAGATTTGAAAACGCACATAAATTAAATTTGTTGGAAAATACAAACTGATTGTGGAACTTCTGAAGATAAAAACCACCTCTTCTTTAGTTGTTCAAAAAAATAAGGAATGGTACTTTATAAATAACTTTTAGATAATCACTTATATTAACATGTGAATTTCTAAATTCTGTACAGATTAGGAAAGATATAGATTATATTTCAACACCAGGAATTTATATATTTACTATTCTTATTTTTTGTTTCATACTTGTTTTATTTGTTTTTATTTTTTTATTTCTTCCTACCATTTTTATTATTTTTTATATTTTGTATACTACCACCAAAAAGTTATCTTCAATGACTACTAACCTAAAGATAACCTTTTGAGTCGAAATCCATAGCCAGTGTACAACAAATAAAAATGATGAAGGTAATAAAAAAATAGAGATAAAAAAAAACAAAAACATATAAATAAAAAGTAAAAACATAAACAAAAAGAATCCTGGTGTTGAAATACAACCTATATAATATGAATACCAACTTGTATAATTTTATCAATTTTCTACAATCTGTTTTAATGTTCTTATGGCGCAGGCAAACCAATCACAACATAACACACATCAAAACAAACTAAACTTATTAGAAAATACAAACCGATGGAAGATCTGAAGATAAAAATTACCTTTTCTTTAATTGTTCAAAATACTATGGATTATAACTTTATAAATAAATTTTAGATAATCACTTATATTAACATGTGAATTTCTAAATTCATCTTTCCAAATCCATTTCCACTCGTCAAACGTAGGTAATTATCATGGCATACAGCGAAAGGTTGTTGTTTTTCTCTGAGTGCAAGAAAAAACAAGGCATTTTGACAAAAAATAAATACCGCGCGCCGCATTAATGAGAAACTCTCCCGTCTTGTGTTGGAAATGGCACGAATCTGCGAGCTCCAACGGCATCCCCGTCGACGTTATTAACTTATTCAGCGTACGCAACGAACCTTTTCCGTTTTGCAAAAAACTGACGCAAAATTAAAAGGGTGGAAGGAATGTAAGGATGCGACGATGGTGGATGGGAAAAAAACACAAGAAAGGGGAGAAATTCTACGCCATTATTATAGCCAGTTAACGTCACACTTCGCTGCCTGTATCTTGTTGCTAAATTTCGTTTTTATGTGTTGGTTATTTCCGGTCGTTTTATTCTTCTCGATTCTCTAGTTTCCTTCAATGTTGACGGGGTGAATATTTAATCTGCTTAAAAGATTCATCGCATAAGCTTAACATAAATAAAGAATAAAGATATTAGGAAGTTTTTATAGCGAATAAAATTCCATTAAGCTTTTTTTAATCGGTGTAATACTTCTCAATCATTAACTTTCCAAAAACTGCTAATCTTTTCAGCTATAAAGATCCCATACGTGTCTGCTATCTTAATATGATGACACAACACTTTTTAAGTGCAAACTTTCCCAGCTGCCTTTATATTAAAGTAGTATACAAGCGAAAAACCGGAGACAAAAGCAATTATTCTCACTAATAAATTCTCTAACTGATCGGAATGCTAAATAAGACTTGCAAAGGGTCAAGGAAGCAACGCTTGCTTGGTTTGATTCGTATTTTAAATCTTTCATCTTAAGGATATTTTACACAATGTATCGTTTCATATCGAATAATTGAAAAAGATGCATTTAAGAAACATAAATATTTATTTATTTATTTATTTTTTTTATTTATTTCGAAGTATACAAAGATATACAAGAAAAGTCAACAAAACCACATAATTTTAATTATTCCAATATTCGTTTATCGAATACGGTTCTAAATTAACTAAATATTCAAACAATCTGCTTTTCAATATTCTTAAATTGTTGCTAGTTTTGATGAACAGTGGTAGTTTGTTATATAAACGTAGACTAGAATAATACACATTCCTTTCTGTTAATGTTAACCTATGTATTGGGTACTGATAAAAGTCATCTTTTAAACGAGTATTATGTACGTGATTGTATTTAGAATCATTTTTATTCATTTTATTTTGAAACAAAAAAATTATGCAATTGTAAATATATACTCCATAAAAGGTTAGTAAATTATGCTGTTTAAAAACGGTTTTTAGACTGTCTCTACATGATAAACCGAAAATAACTCTAAGGACTTTCTTCTGAGCTAGAAAAACTCTATATACTTTGGAGATTGACCCAGAAAATGATACCATAACTCATGCGTGAGTAAAATGCACCATAATAAACCGCGAACAGATCCGGAGTATTAAGTATCTTTTTTAAAGTTTTAAATCCAAAGGTTATCGAATTAAGTTGTTTACTGATGTTTTCCGTGTGCACTGACCACTTCAAAAATTCGTCAATATATAGACCTAAGAATTTGGTTGAACTGGTTATAGCAATTTTCCTACCGCCCAGTTCAGTACAAGAAGGCCTTGGTATTGCTGCAGAAGTTCGAAAAACCTTGCAAGATGTTTTGGATAGATTCAAAGCTAAGTTGTTGTTAAGAAACCAGTTATCAAGTGCACAAAAATGACTATTACATTCTCTGTTCAATTCAGAATAGTCACTTCCTCGAACCAGTAAATTGGTATCATCTGCATAGTTTACAATGATATGTTCAGATCGTTGTACAACATTACTTATATCATTTGCATATAGATTAAATAGTATAGGGCCAAGAACACTTCCCTGTGGTAATCCTTTTTTAAGAGGAAGAATTTGTGATCGTGACGATTTGCCATTCTTCGTAAGTTCAACCATTCTGTTCTTAAGGTACGGATGCATGAGATCACTGGCAACCCCACGAATGCCGTACACATCAAGTTTGGTAAGCAGTATAGAGTGATCCACATTGTCAAATGCTCTGCTTAAGTCCAAAAATATACCACATGCTAATTCGCGGTCTTTGAGTATTGACAGAACCTCATCGGTATACTGAAAAATAGCAGTTTCAACTGATTTTCCTTTTGTGAAGCCGTGCTGGAAATTGTTAAGTAAATTATGTTTTTTAAAGAAACAGAGAAGCCTATCAAAAATTAAATATTCAAAAATTTTAGCAAAACAACTTAGCAAAGAAATAGGTCTGTAGTTACTTAATTCATTAATATCACCTTTCTTATATATAGGTTTAACTACTGCCACCTTAAGTTGCTGTGGGAAAGTTCCAATTGTAAAACAAGAGTTTTTTAAATGACATAAAGGGTAAGAAATATGTTCAATACATGATTTTACTATACAAGTCGGGATCCCATCAATACCCGCAGACCGCTTATTTTCATGTTTTTGACGCACGAAAGAATTTCTAGCTCAGTTACAGGCGCGAGGAATATCGATGTTTTATTGTTAATTATATGATAGTAGAGAAGTTGTTTGCCTTTTGTAAAGATTCTTGTAGAATGAAATGCATATTGAAATTATTTGCTAGAAAACTCAGCATCTTGATGATCAGGCAAAAAACTACGCCTTTTTCAGATTTTAATTTCGAATTTACAATGTTCCACATTTCTTTTGTTTTATTTTGAGACTGTAGAATTTTGTTACCATAATAATCTCTTTGCCTATTTTGTATATTTGCACGATGTACCTTTTGAAAATAAATATACAGGGACTTATAATCCAGGCTGTACATAGATAATATTTGGTACAAAATAACATTATTTTTAGATCGTAAGATTTCAGGTGTATTATTCCAGCAATTTCTACGAATCTTAACCTTACGAATAGGGAAACACTCATTAAATATTCGAACAAAGGTTGAAAGAAAGGTGTTAAACTTTGCGTCTACATCAGATAAGGTAAACACCTCCTCCCAATGCACATCACGCAAAGTATTACAAAATGTAGTAAGTGCTTCATCGGTAAAAAGTCTGTTTGGTCTCTTTGGTAATTTAAGCAACATTGCAGCTACAATAACAACAAAGTTAGCAATAATAATAATAATAATAATAATAATAATAATAATAATAATAATAATAATAATAATAGTAATAATAATAATAATAATAATAATAATAATAATAACAATAATAATAATAATAATAATAATAATAATAATAATATCTTCATTTCCAGAGAACATGTATAACATGAGGGAAACAAGTCAACAAACTATAACAAAATTAACAACTATTAGTACTTCATTCAACGAATAACAATTGATATTTAGCAATAACTTTTTCACATTTCCTTGAAAAGTCTTAAAATTGGAAATATTCCTGTAGTTTATAGGCAATGAATTAAATAGTCTACATCCCATGAAACTTAAATATTTTTGGAAGCCTGCAGTACGATGACAGGCTGGTAGCAAGTAAAGTTCATTTCTTGTAAAATAAGAATGTGAGACATTAGATTGAAATAGATGTCGATACCTATACACAAAACAAAGAACTTCGTATATGTATATGTCATAAAATGTTAGTATTCTACAAGATTTGAACGTGCTCTTACAAGAACTGCGGCAACTCAGATTAGTCATCAATCTCACCGCGCGTTTTTGCAACAAGAACACCCGCTCGGATGAAGAACTCATACCCCAGTGCATCACACCATACGCCATCCTGGAGTAAAAGTTGGAATAGTAAAAGCTTTTTAAAATTGTATAGCTGCAAGACTTTCTGATATTAGATATAGCATAGCACACCCGAGTTAACTCCCCGCAAAGTTCCCCAACATGAGTCGACCATCTCAAATTTTCATCAACATGAACTCCCAGGATCTTGGCTGATTTAGTAAAGGTAGTGAAAGTAGTATCAAGGAGAAATCCTTGTACGTTAAATTTGACTTCGTTATGAAAGAGCATGAATTTATTTAGAATTAATAATTAATTTATTAGTATTCATTCAGCCGAAAATTTGCATATAAACATTATTAATTTCAATAAAAAGGTCAGTTAAGGAATTCGATCTTATGAGAGCATTTATATCGTCAGCGTAGAGAGTAAGAAATATTAGCCCGATAATTTTGAACTACCTGTACACAGCGACTATTACAGGCAAGTTTCACTACGTATTTCAATTGATGCCATCAAAAAAATCCCTTTAACACATGTTACAATACTACACAAAACAATTCTCAACATCGATTCAATCCATTGATGTAATAACCTTTAATTTTTTCAGATACTCGCTTTCGACATGGTGGCAGCATACCTTACGCTGTTCCCGCATAGCTTTTTATTCTCTACCATTCTTTGCGCTCGAAAGGATGCTAGGGTTCACCCAAAAACTGAACGGAAGAGAGCTTTTTACAATGCCCCAGCATTCATCGGACCGGCTCGCCTGAATTATTTATCTCGCCATTTTTATGTTGGAAGCGTTAGCTACAATTCTGATGCTAATTTAATTCCGTATACCACTCGGGCAGACGATAAAAATGTAAATATAATTTCAACTAAATATATTTCGGATGTTTCATGTCTATAGATTGCGATGCGATGGAAAAAATGGAGAGGAACAAAACATTTAACGCTTTGCGATATCGGCAGGCGTTACGTTACAATCATGGTCGCTACGTGTTCACGTTATTCCTCGGGTTCTATCGGAGGAAGTTCACGGTATTTGTGTATGTACATACATAACATTAGGTTGTATACATACATGTCGTAGACCAGCCTAATTCATGTACATGTTAAATTTGATGAGTTATTTACAATGCACTGAATCAATCACGAATAGTATAGTCCAATAATAAGATAAAGCAGAGTAAATCAAGGGATTAAATACGGCTATCTAACGAGACGTCAGACTCATTAGGAAACGTGCACACTCCAAGGCTGATGATGACACTTCTCAGTGACGCTAGACGGCAAACCCTAGCCTGATATTGCAGTTTCGAAAGAAATTTGCTATTTAAAATGATATGAATTAAGTTTTGTAGCTTTATTTTTAGAATAAATTTTAAATAGATAACAGGTGAGTAAAATCAAATTACGTTGAAAACAAATCTAACGGCACCCAATCAGCTCCAAATAATTTGCAATTTTTCTATGAACGTACCTCTATATAAATTTATTTTTCTTTTATAAACCCAAGACGGGAATTTTATTAACTATTTCACCAATTTTTTTTAGTGCGTAAGATGTAAAAATAAGTGACCTTTGTCAAATTCCAGCTTATTATAAAAGATCAGTTCAAATGTATTGCAGTTTTCTAGTATATACAGACAGTTCAACTGTTTTAAAATAACAATTTTGTGAAAAAAAAATAAAAACAGTAAATCGGTATACGGTTTACTGAAACGGATTTTGTAGGCAGGTAGAAATCATGAAAAGTCGCAAAATCTACGGAAAAATCGATACGATTGGCAACGCCTCTCAAAAAGAATGTGACCATATAAAATGCTAAAATGTTTTGTTTTGAATTAATGAAACTGACAAACGATTTTGCTCTTCTGGGTCATAAATTCTTCCAATATATCTCTCACAAGCTGTCATTAATGTTTTCTATATCAATTTCTTTTAGACAAAGAAGTAATGGTGGGATTTCTAGATATAAAGAAAATCTTTGTTAAGTCTATTCCAACAACATTTAGTTCAATAGTTAAAATACGCTGACACGCGTATAAGATAGTAAGAGAATTTGTCTTCAAATTACAAGGCACTCGAAGTTCATTAGCCCTGCTAATCGCTCTTAACAATATTGTACCTAGTGATCTCTGCCATAATATTAATTCAGCGAGAAACCGCTTTTCACGCGCTTCGTCACGTTCGAAAGCGAATTTAACGCGTCCCAATACCAGAGTACGCAATACCAAACTATTTACTTTGATCGCGCCCTGGTAACTACGAATTAGTTTAATAATAAAGCTCGTTTTGACGTCAAGACCTCGCTCCCAACTCGTCCTGAAGGAAACATCTTTACCTTGTCCTACTAACATCCTATAGGTATCGAACATAGCGCTAATGCTACACCAAGCTCACAATTTGAATTTCTAATGGAAAGCCGAAAGGCGTCGCGTACTGCCGATTTGCGTTGGTCCCATCAGCTTTTAGCCTGTAGTTCGTATGTGATACTAATGCAGGCGGTGTTATTCCCGCGCTGATCTAATGTTATTTGCAAGGGATAATCTTGTATATCCAAAAAGGAAATGCGTCTAACATTAACGGAGAAGGAAGGCGTGCGAAAGGACTATAGAGGCTTGCGAGAGAAATTTCAAATTCGGAATTAATGTGCTAAGTATCCTCGAAACTGCTAGGGAGACTCGGAAAGAATGCAAAGCATAGATCATGTAATTGAGAGAACAAGTAGAATATATGACCCAAAATTAATCAGAGAACGAAAGCATGAGTAATAAGTAGACATACAAGGGAAGTTTGAAAAGTTTCCAGCCTAACACAGAAACAATTTTTTTGTCAAATTCGGTACAACATTAATTTATTGAAAAGAGAAAAAGAAAAAAATTATGATAGTAATGAGCTTTTTAATACAATATCCGCATTACAACCAATAAAAGTTGCTTTAGAAACACTATATTGTGGAAATGTTAATTTGTATGTCGCCGATGTTACGTTGAAATTTATGTTTGATGAGCTAACGACGCAAAACACATTAAAGGAAAAAAACCGAGACATCTTGTCAAGTACCGACTCTAATGCAAGGTAAAAATAAAAATTTAACACTAGTTGTTAAAAAAGAAATAAATTATTTTGAAAAACTGATTTAAATTCATTTAACATACATAAATACAACAAAATCACTCGCATACAAAGTGGGGATTGATGTAAAACTATATTAATGCAAATAATCGCAGCGTCGGTACATTATTATATTGCAAACCTCGAGATAAGACGCAGATTAGAGAGAAAACCACCGCGGTCGAGCATGAAACAGACAATCACTGCCAAGAGAACAAGCTTAATGCAAGTACACCTGTCCTTATCTTGGTGTGCCGGAACTACCTCGGAGAACGTAGTGTACGAAGTATCATGATTGTCATCCGTCGCTCTATCGCCTAAGCGCAATGCAGCGCTCGGACCCGCACGATGTTTAGTCTTTGGAATCTCCGCTACTATAGGGAGACAGTAGTGAGAAAGAGCATACATATAAGGCACATTGTGTATAGATTCTAATACGAGAACGTCTGGGTAGTCGTTTACGGCTATATTCTGCTACTGTCTCCGCAACCAGACGTTCGAGCCCCGTCAAGAGTTTGGTAGTGGCCCTAATAATGCATAATGCATATAAACGTTGCGAATTAATATACAAATAAGCATTGCGATACTGAAAACACATTTGAGGTAACAAAATGCCTCGCAGTCGTACAAAGTGCGTTTAAAATTATACATACTAATATACGTTGCGAATTTAAGGACATACAAACGTTGCGATTTAATATATACTGAGACACATTTGTACAAGTGTACATAGAAATACATCCACAAAATCTGTACATAAACAGGTAAGGAAACCGTATTATAATATATATACAATATAAAGGTATATGCATATTTTTTTATATATTACAAGAGGGAAACGTTATATTTTTTATATATTTTTATGTAATAATAAGGGAAACTGTTTTAATAATTTTTTTTTTATACGTAGGTACTGTGTTTCATTTCGAGAGGTACTGAGCTATCGCACAAATAAGCAAGTATTTTATACATCTAAGCAAAGCAATTGGTCCTTTCTCTTAGCAAGAAAGACATACCGAAGAAAACGACTAGCGGCATTGCTCTTCAAACCAGGAGAATCTAACAGCCGATATTTGTAATTGTTTTCAAATTAATGCAATTTTAACATATTTTTAATAAAATAGTAGCAGTAAGATTATTGATTGTTTAGCGTTATTTATGGACACGTACTTACTTTTACTTCTACGCTTATTAGATAAACATTCTAGACACAATATAAAATATTCCAGCGAAAGCAATTTTATTTTCCTAACGCAACAGCATAACGCTTACAAATGACGCTGTATAGGAAATAAAGATAACCCCACCGTAACGACATCTTCTCCTTTTTGCATCGACTGCAAAAAGATATACGACCCACTAAATGGCTTAATAATTCAAGTTTACACTTATTTTCACCCTAGCGCGTAAAAAAGACATCCGCCATTAATTCTATTTTTCCGGCTTTTTCCCTTCGATCCGTACAAATATATTTTCATCGCGCCCGCTCCTTTTCAGACACCAAAAGGGCATCGTTCGCCTTTCCTTTTTGATGATGGCCGCGCCGATGCGGTTCAGCGGTCAAAATTCTTCATGGACAATTGAATAACGGCAACGGTGACGCGACGATTGACTCCAGAATTATCTATCCTTATACGACCCGATAACGGTGCCACAACGCCGAATCGACGAAGCCATCAAGCGTGCGGTGGATGTTTTAAAGACATTAGATTGAGTTATAGCGAGTCTGTCCTTTCACAGTAGGAAATTCGCCTCGCACGTGATTGAAATTCGGACGTCTTGGATTCGGGGAACGAGGAAGAAGAACGCTTTGGGGGGGGGGGGGGGATATTGAAATTTTTAGAAAAAAATCGATTTAATTTTAGATTTAAAATTTGAGTTCGAAATAGTGAGTTTCTAAAACGCCGAGATTAACATGGGTTTCTTGATGTAAATTTTTAAGAATGAACTAGAAAGAAATTGTAAAACCTCAAATTTTGAAAAAAAAAACTATAAAAATTGATGAAATGAAAGAATCGATAACAGTCTATTAAAAAGTAACTAATGATTAGAGTGGCTCAATTAGCACCAACAGCCAGTGGCGGGCGCATAAAAGTTTACCCAAAATAAATGGTCAGAAATAAAATATAATACGTGCTCAAACACTTACCGTCTTAAGAGTCTTCCGTGAAATTACAAAGTGAATAATAATTAAATATCTGCAACATTAGATATGTTTCCACAGTTGTTTCGGCAAACCGAGTGCCGCGTCAGGAAAAAGTGTGTTTATATGCAGAGAGCGAACGTTCTACATCTAGTGATGTTATATTTGCGTAATTAAAATAATCTTTGGAACAATTTAATGGTTCTGTTGACGCACCTTCACAAATTTGTCTTAATGTGCCAAAATCAGAATCTTTCTTTAGAACACCTTCAAACCTTTCTAGAACACAAACATTTTTTGCATCTTCTACCGCGCATAGCTATGCATGAACATATTGCACTATTTGCAAAGATTTCACTAACGACACCGAAGGATTTTGTAATTTTTCTATTGCCTCCACTAGTCCGAAGTAATTGTTCTGAATAGTTTTAAAATCCATTTTAACCTGACTATCTTGAAATTTCGACTGGCTTTCCTTGATAGCCGCAGCTTCCTTTGGATCGAATTGTAAAACCACGTTCTTAATATTCTCAAAATATATATGGTAATAAAGCGCGGCCTGTAACCATGTTCCCCAACGTATAAGAATAGGTGGTGGCTCAGGCAAACGGGAGCACAGTCTGTGAAATTTGCGAATACGTTTTGGGGATTTGACAAACACTGCTTTTGTATGCGCTATTAAAGCATCTACCTCAGGATAACATTTTCTAATACTATCTGCCACATGACTGAAAGCATAAATTTTACACGTAATATGTAACAAGTTAGCACAATGTTTTTTAAGAGACCGGCCTACAGAAAGCATGTTTGCGGCATCATCACTTATAAACATCAACAGTTGGTTTGTTGAAAGTTCAAACTTTTGCAATGTATTCAACACTAACTTTGAAATTACTTCGGCAGTACATTGTTGTATTCATCTGGAAGCTAATAGAATTGAAGGTGACGATTGATGTGGTTCCATTGTACGTACCATTACATTAACCACAGAATGTTTTTTACGATCTATTGTTTCGTCCACACATAAAAACAGTTTTTTATCTTTCAACTCCGATTTAATTCCTTTTTCGACATGTTCACGAGCAGATAGCACAATTCTTTGTAACGATGCCCGACTTGGTAATTTGCAGTTCGAATATTTATTCCAAAAGAAGATATATGCTTCCTTGTCTAGTAAATTAAACGGTACATTGCATGCAATAAAGGTAACACATAAATTAAATTTAAATTTGTCATAGTGTCGTGTGCAATTTTTTTTTTGAAGAATGCTGTTTACTATTTACGTGACGTAGACAATCCCTTTTGGACCAACACATTAAAGGGATATTACAAACTATACATTGAATTTTAACGCCATCATAATTTACGTCAGGCATTTCTGCTATAAATTCTGTAATTTTGTCCAACATTGGCCGTTTTCGCGACGTAGGCAACATTTTTAAAACAAACGTAGAACTACGAAATAGTATTTACGGCAGCGTACATGTATACACAACAGATCTGATTGAGACTCGCAGTTATACTGCGATGTATCGTCATTTTCCAAGTAATACAACAGCTCCGCTTCGGTCAATGGTCGGCGTGCACTAATTTTCACAATGGTGTATACTGTCTACGATATAACACACAACTAAGCTTGAAACTGCAAGAAAACAGTTATTTTCGATAACCGGGATTCCCCGTCTACGGCAGAAGAACGGTGAAACCCAGATGTGGTTAAATTACCGGCGATACCCCGACGTCCTTATCAACAAAGTAAATTGACACAAGGAACGGACTGGGGTCTAGCTGGACCCCAAACTAGAAAATGATGATGTTTATAAAAACAAATAACAAAAATTGGCAATTTATGTGCAGAATATGTACAAAAATAAATAAACTGAAGATAGAAGATAGATAAACGCTAAGAATTAAAAACATAAAAAGATATAGAAAAAAATTTTAGCGCGGGGCCCGAATAGACCCCAGTCAGTCATACAAAGGTTAAAAAAGTTATCGGAATTTCAAAATATAACTTTGACTAACACGAGATATTAGGAGATATACTATACGCATTGACAAACAAGAAGGAGGTGTGGAAATCACATAGAAAGTAATAAAAATCCCTCTAAGCGTCAAACAAAAAATAATGTTATGAGAAACAAAAAAGTTTTATTGTTATCTCGTTTTGCTCGAAAACAAAGGTATTACGTAGCTATACGAAATATGAAATTCCCACTTGCTATCGCGAGAAACGAATCTTCTCTCTTTAGCTACATGAAAGTAATATTTTTCCAATTTTCCGAAATAAACGCGGAACACACAGACCGTCGACATTCCTACCTTCAACTTTTCTTATTTGTACTTACCGAAATCCGAGTTACATTTGCATACCGTATAACCGGAGCAGACAGAATAAGAAAACGTAAAAAGAAGAACAACTGGAAAAAACTTTCCACCATTTCGCCTCTTCTGTACGCATATCGAACCCACTCAGACTTCAAAAATAGGGATACCAATCCCCGTCTCAAACGAGATAATAGCAGGGGTGGCGTTGTGTACGTCAAAATAATAATAACGGAAAAAATCTGGAATATAATTCCATCGTCCGTACGCCCAAAAACAAAGCTCGGAACGGCCCCAAAGAAAAAGAATAAGAGAAAAAGAATACTGGCGCGAATGAAAACAAAAAAAAGACCATCACGAATAACAACAACACCGACGAATTTCATGAATTGTGAGAGTTTTATTTGAAACTTTACCGTTTTGGATCGGTACGATGTTCTTTGTTTTTCATGCATTTTCTTTTGTTATTTCCTAGCTTCGTCGGAGCATCATCGTTCGTTTGTTTTACCTAATAAATATTGTATATGGAACTGCTGGAATAAATAATAAAGTTAGTATATTTTTATTTCATTACATTCGGCTAGCGGCGGTGCATGAGACGATAAATGATAGGAAAAGGAAAATGCGCACAGGAATACATGCGTTTTGGCTATACAAGTCCCACCAACTCCAGAGTTCATGATAAAGTAGGTAAGTCAAGTTTACCGACCCCTAACATGACACTTACTATCAGTACTCTGTTGTTGGCTCGCTCTGGATTCTGGATCCTCGGTGTTTTAGTCAATAAATATGTCAAGGTAGTCCGAAAAGTTTCAAGCCTCATCATAAAGGTGGCGGTACTTGTCAAAAATATTCTGGTAACACAATTGCGCTATTCCCTGAAGGATACTTTTTAAAATTTCAGGACGCTTAGAAGGTACATCGATGGGCAATCCGCTGCTCCCTTTCATAGCCAACTTGTTCATGAGTAAATTTGAAACGTGTTTAGAAAAGGACCCCGTGTACTTTCGTAGAATTTAACTCAGGTGTGCAGACGATATTTTCGCGTTTTTTGATACTAAGAAAAGCACTATTCCGGATTTCCTAGCGACTCTTATTATCAAATTTACAGTAGAAGAAGAAGTGAGCAATCAATTCCCTTTCCTGAATAGTTTAGTAATTGGCAACAACAGAAAACTTGAAATAGACGTCTATAGAAAGGAAGCAAACACTAATAGATACATTATGGCCGATTCTAATCACTGTGGACAACACAAAATGGCCGCGATTAGTTTCTTAATTAATAAACTAGTGAAATTCCCTTTGAATAAAAGTAGGTACAATAAAGAGCTTACATTTATAAAAAAATGTAGCTATTTATAATGGTTACTCTTCTATAGATGTCGACCGTACTCTTAAAAAAGTCCAACATAGACATTATGTAAGAAATTCCACGACCTTGATCCCGGTAGAAACCCGCAACAAGAAATTTGTGAAACGTCCTTTCCTTAGCGTCAATTTCAATTTTTAAGTTCGCGTTATCAAACTTTCGTACGTCATTGTAGATAATATGTACACTCTCAGTATGACCGCTTGTTCCGCGTTGTGTAGAACAAAGCCCGAGGGTTCGGCTCCCATGTCCCGCCTTCCCGATCCCATGTCCGGGGATTCAAATTTATAATACACTAGCGCCTGGCGCCCGTGCCGAAACAACTCAATTATCCGGAATTTCGGGAAGCAGACCATACCTACCGGACCCGTGTACATGGTCATTCTATCTCGATGTTCTTGCCTAGGCGGTGGTGGCGGCACCAAGGTTCGTGAGACGTTATATAATGCGCGACACTGTTATTAATTGTGGTCCTGGGGTAAGGTAAAGGCCCGGCTATCTCCATTATATCACAATTAAATAGAAATTAGCCTAAGCTAGAAGCCGTAATTCATTATACATACCAACTGGATAGCTAAGAATGGTACTCTGTGTTCTACTTGTTTATTTGTTTGTTTCCCGGTGTGAATTATTGGTGGAGGATGTCTTGTCCGGTTATTTCATTCTCGTTGGTTTTGGAGTGCATTGCATTATAAATGTAATCATAACTAACCTGGGCAAATATGCGGTAGCAGCCAGAGGCGTGGCGAGCGCATAAAACTTACCGTTTTAAAAGTCTTCATTGAAACCGCAAACTGGGTAACATGTTAAACATTTGAATCATTAGATATGTTTCCACAGCTGTTTCAGTCAAGTGAGTACGACGTGCGGAATAAACGTTTTTTAATGACGAAAACGACCGTTCGACATCTAGCGATGTTATATTTGCATATTTAAAATAATCTTTGAAACAACTTAATGCATCTTCACACGCATCTTCACAAATTTATCTTAATATAAGAAAATCGGAGTCTTTCTCTAAAACACTTTCAAATTTTCGTATTAGACACCAATTTGTTTACCCTTCTACAGCGCATAACTGTGCGTGAACATCATTCACAATTTGAACAGAATCCACTAGCGACATCGAAACATTTTGTAATTTTTCTATTCCCTCCGCTAGTCCGAAGTAATTGTTATGAATAGTTTGTAAATCTCTTTTAACCTGACTATCTTGAAATTATTATTATTATTATTATTATTATTATTATTATTATTATTATTATTATTATTGGCCTCGACTGGAAATCATTAGCCACATACATAAAAAACAGAACACACACTTCACACCTGGGGCCGATCAGGTAACTAACATGTCAAACACAAAGACAGGTAGGCCACGGAAAAAGGAAAAACCCACACAGGAAAGACACAAAGGATCAATCTCTAAAACGTAATATTGGTGACGAGCATATATTTATAAATTCTATAATATACATCGATATTTTCCTGGGCAATTAGATAATTAACATTCAGTGGAAATAGCATGTTCAATTTTACTAGATCATCTATTAGTTTATTAATTTCACTTATCTGCATTTCGCATCCTAGAAAACGATGGTTGATGTTTCCACACTCCTTCCGACAAAATCTACAAGTGTCGCTCTCAGACAAATTAATTCTGTGCAGATGGGCCGGAAACCTCCCATGATTAAATGCAATCCTTAGAATTTGAGCAAGCATTCTCTTTTTGACATGGATTTTTTATACCATCGCTGTCCACCGATTTTAGGAAAGAGCAGATGATAATTTGTAGCTTTGTTTATATAGGAGTTGGTATATAGTGTCTGCCAATCTCTATGCACCTCCTGCTTCAAAATTGCAAAGATATCCGTGTGTGGGATAAGGCGCTTTTCGGAAATATCTTTCCCACGTGCGTTCTTAGCTAAAATGTCTACTTTGACTATCTTGAAATATTTCCTGGCTTTTCTTGATTGCTGCACCTTCTGTCGGATTGAATTTTAAAACTACCTTCTTTACTTGATGAAAATATTTGTTGTAGTAAAACGCAGCCTGCAACCATGTTCCCCAACGTGTAACAATCGGCTGTGGTGGTTCAGGTAAATCAGGACACAGTTTGTGAAATAGTCGGGTACGTTTCGGGGACTTTAGAAACACTACCTTTGTGCTAGCAATCAATGCATTTACTAGTGGAAAACATGTAGGAATCGTTTGTGCCGCAAGATTTAGAGTATGGATTTTATACGTTACATGTAAGAAGTTACCACTGTGTTCTTTAAGAGATCGACTCAAAGAACGCATGTTTGCGGCACCATCACTCATAAACATTGAAAGTTGCTTAGTTGAAACTTCAAATTTGTTCAATGAGTTCAACACCACCTTTAAAATCTCATCGGAAGTACAATTTATAACTCCTTTGGAAGCAAATAAGAAGGAGGATGACGGTCGATGTGGTTCGATTGTATGTACCATTACATTAACCACAGAATGTGTTTGACGATCTGTTGTTTCGTCCACACACAACCACAGTTTTTTATCTTTCAATTCCGTTTTCATTCCTTTTTCTATATGTTCACGAGCAAATGGCACTACATTTCACAGTAACACATAAATCAAATGTACATTTTCCTTGGTCTCGTATGCCACTTTTTGCAGAAGAATGCTGTTTGCTTTCGATGTGACGTTGACAATGGCTTCTGGACCAACACATTAAAGGAATTTTACAAACTCGCATACAGCATCGATTTAGTACTGACGCTATGAACGCGTGAAATAAAGAATCGCCGACTCCGCACCACATATCTACTACACTGACTGTTTTAGAGATCATATAAATCATGAACAAACAGAATTGGCGGGAAAATAATAACTTTAATCGAATTTTGATCAAAATTTGTCTGGGTTCTCTTAATAATATTACTATAAGTGGAATACGAGGTAAAATGGTAATCGACGTGCTTTACGTACACCAAGTAGCGATGTTTATTCTACACTGCACATAATGATTTTAATGATTTTAGTAACTTCATCCTCTCATACTCTAACTCTAACTTTCTTTTTCGAATATCATGTTTTCCTTCCCGGCGTGCCCTTTCCTGCTGACACAGTACTCGCTTTTCTTTTATATATTCTAGGCGTTCCTTACATAATTCGTTTTTTTGGGTCTTATTCCGTATTATTTTTCTCTTTCCTTTCTTAACATTACTAACTACGCTAGCCACATTCTCATCTGTGCTGTCTTCCATAATGGAACTTGTAGGTATTGGCGATCCAAATTCCATTGAAGAGAATATATTTTCATCACTAGTATCTATTACATATAATTAAATTCGTGAATTGTAGAGGTTACCTTTTAGAAATGATTTATTTGAGAAGTAGTTACAAACATCACTTGAATTTAACTTACAATTTACTTAAACTAGGTGAAAACGAATATTTAATCACCAGAATAATCTATTCCTTTCTCAGCCGTAACTTCCACGTAAAACTCGCGAATTATATATCATAGTAACTATTTTATTTTACGCCCCGATGCATGCAAACCAGAAACTAAAACGTATTTTAATTAACCTGATTTAAAGCGTTTTACTCTCGCATCGTTGATCTGATGTCGCCGTCCTTCGGCGTGAAATATACCACTATAAGCTAGTACAATAATCTGCTGATTAAAGATACACCATTCCTTGCGAGCCAATTAGAAACTCGATACCGGTAGCGGGTTGTCGTACGTTAATCTTCTTGTATATCTTGAACGACCCGCTGTGGTTTTCCATATATGTACACATTTACATTTCTCTGTACGCGTTATAAACTGAGTTATTGGGAAAGATTACATAAATATGAACGTTTCAATTAGGAAAATATGTTAAACGAATGCAGTTTTATGGTATTGTTGCAGCGTGAAAAAGATCATATGGTTAGATACGTTAGTTTAGAGGAAAAACTGAAATACGCTAGCATAAGGTTAGTATCTGTTAGCATGAAAGTGGTGGAATATAATACTATTTCTTGATGGTAAAAAGGTGTTTTGATTGTATCTAATGTTATTTAAGCTTGTGTTCCTTAAGAAGTTGTTGAAATTTTTATTGCATTGAGGTTGGGTTTGAAATTGTAAGAAGAGCATCAATTGTATGGTATTGAGAAGGTTAAAAGCACCAATATTCAAATGCAAGGCTCATTTTTGACTCTAAATATCTGTTTTATTTTCAACATTAGGTATGTGCATACAAAAACATTAGAGATAGAAGCCTCGTATTGGGCGTATTCGACAAAATTTGTCAGGAAGGTAGCAGGTTCTATCAGCTTAGAGCTAAGCACAGCTCAAGCAACGGCTCGAAATGTAGCAATTTTTGGACGAAAGTTCAACAAAAGGCTTAGTGAAGCAAGATTGAACAGTAGGAGACCAGCTATTACACCACTGCTCATCAGAGAACATGGAGCTAATAGACTGTGTTAAGGAAACCCATAAATCGGGCCATTAACAACTGGCAACGAAACAAGTCTTAATTCACCAGAAGGACGTGAACAAATCTGGCGGAAGCCAGGAGAGAGGTTCGCTTCCTACAATATCTCTCCGATGATTCCATTTTTTGGTGGATCAATAATGTTCGCTGGTCGCACAGATTTGGTTCCTATACGAAGGAGATCAACAAATACACACTTCTACATAGAAAACATCGTAGGAGAACATGAAATGCCATTTGCCCCAATTGTCGGGGACAATTTCATTTTTATGCAGGATAACACTCGACCCCACATTGCTAGAGAGGTGCTGGACTATCTTCGATTCGTGAATATTCCAACTATGGACTGTCCACCAAGAAGCCCAGATACGAACCCCGTAGAGCATTGCGGTGATAGTAAAGTTTTGCAGTATTTTATTGAATTAATCGTTGATTCCTTCGGCAGATATTCGGTGTGAATGATTCCCTTTGCGTCAAAATGGTGAGCATAACTTTCTGCGCTGATGGAATTCTTCTGAATTTTCGTACAAGTGGAGAACCACAACGACCATATTCCACTAACTGCCGCTTGTTTTCGGGATCACAATGAAGAATCCAAGATTCGTCCCCGATGATGATGTTCGCTAGAAAATCATCTCTTTCACGTCGATACTGGTTAAGAAGTTCTTGATAAATGTTTTTTCTTTGTTCTTTCATGACATCTGTTAATTGTCGCGGGACCCATCTGGCGCAAAGTTTTCTATAGTTCAACGTTTGTTCAACAGTGTACTGGACTCTTCCTTAACTAATGCCTAATTTCCGAGCAACTTGTTTTGCGTAATCCGACAGTTTCCGCGAATCAATGCATCCACTTGTCTTTCATTCTTTTCATGCGTCATTGGTACTGGTCGACCTGATCGCTTTTCGACAAACACCTTAATTTCGCTTCTGTGACATGTCGAACCCAGTGGCGAATATTCTTCACATCCATGCAATTGTTGCCACAAACAGCTTTCAAACGCCTATATATTTCGATGGGTGCGCAACCTTCCAGCGTTAAAAATTCTATCACGGACCGTTGCTTGGTAAGCATCTCAAATCTCAAGATAGAACTCACGATAAATGACACTGTTACTCAACGACGATACACAAAATGGAATTTTGCTTACTAAAATGAAATACTCGAAATTACCGTTTGCGGGTTAGAACTTGTTTCTATTGCCACTACTCACACAATAGTATTGTTGGAGACCGTATATATCAATTCTAATGTGTCAAACATTAGTTGAAATAATATCACGTATTTAATATGATATAAAACTTCAAAAAGATAAAAATAATATAAGAAGTTTTGCTAATGCAATAATTTTGTCCTGGAGATTAGTTACGCAGTAGGCCCAATTGTACGCAATTCCAGAAAGTTGGGGCAGTTTGTATGTACAAAATCAAAACTTGTAATTCTTCCTATTCGCAGAATTTTAATAAATTTCTAAAGCAAACACAATTGGAAACAATGCAAATAGCAGCTATTTTATCACTTGTTTTACCTTTTTATGCATATTTCTACAACGTGGTTAAATTCGAAAAAATTCTGCTCCGCCACACACACATACATAAAAATTAATTCCCACAAATTACTTTTATGCACGGATCCGCTGCTGTTAACAATTTAAATTTTACACCGACAAATAATATTAAAACAATTAAAAAAAAAACAATTATACACGCTCATAAATGTATGTATGCCGGCAAAGGATAATTTATTCTGCACCGATGAAAATGCATATTTATTCGTAAATGTACGCTTTTGCCATCAGCCGGGGTTTCGTTCTGTTTCGTCGCGTCCCTGTCCCGAGGGCAATTTTTTCGCAATTGCCATCGCTGTTCCGGAGTCGAATAAATATTTTAACGGAGAACTGGGATCCACGCGTTCCGTATAACGCGGACGGATTGCGTTAAAAAGTGCACTCGTGCATAAAAAAATCCATTAGTTCGCGTGCGTCAAATGTCAACGGGCCGGATAAATTAATTTCAAAACGTTGTATGATTACGTTTCAGCTTGTTCGGCAGTTCTAAGCGATGATTGACAGTTAATAATGACTAGTTAAACTAGTAGAGTATGTTGCGATAGATTTCCGCGTTCAATGAAACACTCAAAGAAAATTCCTATTTATAAAAAGGAATGCAAAGAAGCTATATTGAATTATAGACCCATATCTTCACTGTCTACTTTTTAAAAATTACTCGAATGTGCCATGAATGATTGTTCGAATCAACATCAGTTTCTTCATCCCAAACAGCATGGCTTTCGCAAAACTAAGAGTACAAATACTGCATTATAAGCCTTTATCAATAAATGTATATACGGTGGGGTATTCCTCAGCGAACTGAAATTAGCACTGATGTTATCAGTAGTGGTTACAGTTTTTGGCGGTCCCGAACGTTCATCGTCAACCAAGATGGGTACGACCGCGTTTAAATTCACTGACCAAGATTTAACTGTGGCAAATCATGGTGCAGAGTAAACAGCGTCCATCTCAGCTTTGCGTAGACGTATTGCCTTTCAAATGTGTGGGGTCGTGCGACGGAAGTGAATCAGAAATCAGAATACGTAACAGTCCAATCACTGTTAGCGGACCATCGCGCTAGACTCTAGTCATGTATTATACCCCTAGTTTATTCCTTTAATTGATCATCCTTGCCTTTCTCGATCTTTTATCCTTGGTTATTTTTCTTTTGCTTTGTTTGTGTGTCGAAATTATACTGTGCAGTAGTTTTATTTTTAATTATATTCTTATAAACTAAGAAGTCATGAAATGGTACCACGTTAGAGGCAGCACTGCAAATGACTGCTTATTTGAACATCTATTATAATAATAGGTTCAGTTGAATTTTTACACATACAAATACGATTCATTTTGACATAAAATTCCATTAATTAGATTTAGAAAACATGTCTTTGTTTTGGAATTTTCCTTTAAAAGTTTATGTATTTATTATGCACTTACTATCATTTAAACATTTAATATATTGGATATTTGGAAACGTAAAAATGTAATCCGGTTATTTTATAATGAGAGGTTCTGTTTAGTTTTGGAATTCGTAATTTTTCTTTTTAAGTTAAGAACGTTTTCTTCGTTTCATATACAATATTAAAGTCCATCAATAGGATAAAAATCAAATAAGATGTATTACGAATTCCCATAAATCTGTGTCAAGCAGATATCTCAAGCACGTATGCTAGACGACTGACTTACAACTGTGTGGGATTGTCTAGTGACACTGAGGAGCGGATGGCGTTCCTAGCACAAGCGACAACATTATTCGCTATATGTATGGGACCAGCGCTTATAAATGAATCCTTACCTTCCCTAATATATGTATTTATAAGTACCTGCTATTTTGCCGTTTAACACTAGATACATGCGAAAGTATATACGGAACGAAAAAGGTCTGAGCTCGTATCCGTTCCACCCTCACAAAATAGAGCAAGACACCGATACGTTCCCTCTCGTCAAATGTGTTTTTCTTCCGTCTATACATTTTTAATTCTAAACCATATAAGATGTACAGGACGCGACAATGTAGCACGTTATTTAAAACATTCAATTATTTTAATTACATTTTATTAGATTTGTGCTTATAAATCGATATTTTCCACATTTTAGGTTTTTTTTGTTTAGGTTTACGCTAAAACATAGTCGTGTTCCACTAAGGGTCTTGCCGCGTGTGTCCGCAGTTAACCTCCCGTCAACTAGGGACAGGACCGGCGCCGATCAATTGCCGTTCGACCCCAGATTAGTGGACAACTCCTTTTTTGCTGATCAATATTTTTCCTCCTTTTTTTTTCTAAGTTTCAACCTTCGTATTTGAATTTATTATGGTCATTTAATTTCATTATCGATACTATTTAGAAGCTTTTTATTGGAAATTGATTACACTTTTTTCTTTTGTAAGTATTATTGATGTGAAATCGCACGTAGTGGCCACCAACGTCGATCCTTTTACCTAAATTTTGTTCGTAATAGTTTCATACCAAATATTTTCGTCTTTATCGATTATTAATCTTTCCTTTTATTCACATCAAAGAAGTTGTAGGAAAGCTTTCTCTTTCCTTACCCCCTCCACCTCGCGTTTTCGTTTTTCGCGGCTAGTTTTCCTTTAATTTAAAAGGGCGCCGCATACTTTTTGTTAGTATTGAACTCATCCCTGTTCATTGGCTACCGGGCATTTAGCAAGAAAACTAGGAACTCAGGTAGGTCTACAATTTCTTTGATTGTTGTTTTTTGGAGCGCTTCTCGAGTATCCCTAACACTTCTCTTTCCCCCTCTATTTCTATTGCACTACAAAGGTAATAAATTTTGAAAAGCATTTAATAACATAAATTTAAATTCAGCTGTCGGTAAGTTTTGTGTTAGGGGATTATAAAAATATCTAAGTTTGTAAAAGGTTATATAATTTAGTTCTATTTAACGAAACTGTATACTTTTTTTGGCTTTGGAAAATTGTTTGAGTTATAAAGTTTTCTTCATGAACAGTTTGAGTACAATTTTTCTAATGTAACATCCCAAATTTTCATTTTCACTAATATCTTATATAACTATACAGGAATCCAATCGCACATTCATTAACATTTGTAAAATTGAAGTCTAGATCAGTTTTTTCATCTGTTGGGACAAAGCTGTCAGCTCCATGTCAATTGCAAAAAAAAAACCTGGATCATAAGCTAGTACGACTGTTATTTATGAACATATTATATAGATGGTATAGTCATTCTTTTAACAGACTTCTCTAAAAGGCAATGACGCCCAGAATAAATCTAAATACATGTATTAAAGCATCAAACATCAAACTTATGAAAGATATTGTACATTAAATACAACCTCGTGTGTTTCTGTGGGTAGGGTAGTAGGAAGAGGCAGGTCGTCCCTTGGTAGTACCTAGTAGTATACCACACCCTGCATTTGGGTGTAATTAAATGCGAATTCGGTGTTAAATATCGTGTTGAGCTACATAGCAATTCATACTACCCCTGCGTGCGAATATATGAGTTCCTACATGTATGTGCGTTAAAGGATGTGTAAGATGAATTTCGGCGGTTAAATATAATGTCGGGGACGATGTTGTCAAAGATTAATGAATATAAATGTCGGTGATATTAGCATACGCGTTTCCTAATCGTTTAAACGAGGCATTGCGCCGGTAACCTTTCAGCTATGTCAACTCGTTATTTTTAAAAGCGTTGGCGTGCGATGTTGAAATTGAGAAGTTCACTTTTTGTAAAAAAAAAAACAAAAATTAACATTTTTATTTGTTAATTTGTCGTGGTATTCATCCAATTAATTACTGTATCTAGTTTAGTTTAAAAACAGTTCTCCAAATAATAATAATAATAACACCTTTACATCCCCCAAAAGCCTTCACCAATGTCATGTGAACAGAAACATTCCAACGAAAATATTTGAAAGTCGAATCAAATTTTCCTACACTGCAACATAATCCCTTTATAACAAATACCCAAAGCAACTTCGCCATTCAAAAGAAAATAATTCGAACAGTGCTTGTTACCATATCCAATACGAGAAAACCCTTTGCTTTCAGTAACTTGAAAGGGTTTTCCGTTAATTGCTTCAATCTACGCTGTTTATCCTCTGATTCCGAGAAAGTAGGTACATCAGTGCTGATTGTTTACGTATTTGCTCATTTGCTTGCGAGAAACTTTAGTTCGCAGTATACACCTGGAATTTCTAAACATCAGTGCTGGAGCTGGTTGTTTAATGAACTCACATGGATTGTTGTTGAGTTTAGGAATGTTTTGGTTTTCTAACAACGATTTTATACCTACTAGACGCCAGAATACCTTTCTCATACGATGAATTCGATCTTGAAAGTCGCATTTGCGGATAGCAGTTTGTGCAATGGCGGTAGTATGAACGGATTATATTGTCGTGCAATAATTGAACACCTTTTGTCAATTTTCTTCAACGTTTTGCACGAATATTGTCTCAATTTCTGCAGCAAAGAGACATAATATGTGATGTTGACAGTTGTATTGCGCTCTTTAAAGCCAATGAGTAAAATACCCTCACCATCCCAAATTATTGTGGCCATCAATGCCGCCATTGGAGGAAGTGTTTCCATGGCTTTTAGTGATAACGTTTCATTTGAAGTTATTGATGCTTCTACACTGTTGTTTCTGACATCTGCTGTTGATTTTGTGAATTGCAAATATCGTGTTCAATCCAACAATTTCTATAGAGCTGCTGTTTATATTCCACCCTACACAAACCGACATGATTTTGAGCTTTTTTGTGAATATCTTGAAACTTTCTTAATCGATAAGCCTACTATTCTCATCGGTGACTTTACAATTTGTAAGCGGTCTTTAATTATTAAAATTACACATTCGTTTTTATCCCAGATGACACAAAATTCAACAGCAGGATTATCTAAATCAAATGTCATATTTTTTCCTAATTCAGCTTCAGAAAGCTCTTAAAGCAACAGAAATTAACAATGTACTGGATGCTAGAACAAATCCCGTTGTAGTGTATTTGCTATATGAAAGAGACTATACCATAATTGCAAATAATAATACAACAAGAATAATATTTTCTGCAGCTTTAGATAAAGAACTATCAAATTATTTTCGAAAGCTGTTGCAGCTGGCTATCAAAACATGGCATCGCGTTTTGATGTAATCTATATGCTACAACAGATTTTGTTCCAATTTGGCGCTGGTATAGATGCAAAAGAATAAAAACACGGTGTAGCAAATACGAGGGTAATCTGAAAAGTTTCAAGGCTCAACATTCTGGTAACATAATTGCGCATATGTTCAGTGTTTCTGTAAAAAATGAAAAAATCGAATATCAAATCATTAAATTCTTGCTTTTCAAGGACAAATTAAAACCGCCGTTCACGAGGACTCTGCACCATCATTTGCCACAGTAAAATTTCGGGCAACTGAATTTAAACGCGATTATACCAGCTTGGTTAACGATAAACATGGAGACGACCAAAAACTACAGCCACTACCGATAACATCGGAAAAGATCACCAAATGGTGCTAGACGACCGTCAAACTAGGGTTAACGAGATAGCTGAGGCTGTGGGAATATCGAAAGAATGTGTTTATCACATATTGACTGAAGAAGGACCAAAAACATTTCCAAATTCCTGTTGAAGCAGAAATAAGTTGGAGTTCTGGCGTCGATTAATAACTGTAGTGTAGTAGTGTAGTATAGTAGTGCATTCCCGAAGCCAAGACACTGCGAAGGTTGAATCGACTTCGAAGACTCCGTGTTAATCGACTATCTTGAAAAAGGAAAAACAATAGCAGAGGCATACTATGCATAGTTACTTGACAAAAATTCAGGATTTGAGGTCCGAATTGATAGACCACTCACCTCATTCACCAGATCTAGTCCTTGCGACTTTCTTTGTTTCCTAGGTTCAAAATTTCGCTTGGAGGATAGATATTTTCATCAAATGAGGAGGCCATCACATTCATAAACGCCTATTTTGCAGAACAAGATGCCAACTACTATTTGAACGGATTAAAGGGATGGAAGCATCGGTGGAAAAAGTGTATAGACTTACAACGAGATTATGTTGAGAAATAAAACTGAATTTGAATCTTTCTGTGTTAGGCTGGAAACTTTTCAGACTATCCTCGGATAATATACCAGATCTAAGAAGGATCAACTGTTGAAAAATTGATAAAAAAGCATTTTCTTGATAAATTTTAACTCTTCAAACATCACGAGATTAAACAAAAACAATGTCATAACACCCAATCTATTTTATAGACATCTCCTAATAAGTCATTATTACTAGGATTAGAGTTGTTCAATTTCATAAATTGCACCCAAAGCAAAACCCTAAGCCACATGACGGCGATCACCTGAGGGAAGTACGTTAAAATCGGAATCTAACAGCCAAACCCTACACCTATCCAGTTCGTTAGATTAGAAGTTCCACGTAAGCGTTTATCTTAATGCAAAACATCGAAATTAAATTTAACGACACTTTGGAACAAGGGAAAGTGATACATACACAAAAGGGAAAGTAAAATTGCGGTCGCTAGACATGCTAGGTCGTTAATCTTATTTATAGAAGTTTACCACTTAATTTGGATCGTATTCGGATAAAGGCGATTACTTTAACATGTATCGTAGCTACATTTATCCAGGCGTATAGCGCTGGTTTTGGGATATGATCTTTAATTGAATCGCTCTATAACGAAAGGATATCATTCGAAATAATCTGATAGGTATAAAGTTTTTCGTCCTTTGATCTTTCATGTTTTTAACTTTATGCTTTTGCATTTATTGCTGAAAATATTTGAATTTATTAAAGGCATAAAAAGAAATAGTGCGGATTTGGTAAAATGTCTCATTGTATATACTATACAGTTAAAATAGAAAATGTTAAAAACTTAATCAAGAAGGAAAGTAAATCAGATTAACATTTTTATAATAGTTACCAATAACTGATAGCATGGCGAGCCAAACAAGTTAGAAATTTTCAGAAAGATAGATCTCAATTTCAGATTGCCCAAAGCGTTCTTTAAAATATATCTATATGTTTACGAGTGGTTTGCAAGCAATGGTCTGCATTTAAATCAAGCAAGAACGCAACAGCTTATACTTACCACAAAGCAGGTCCTGGCAGAAAATCGTTGTACAATACACTTCTTGGGTCTTCATCTCTCAAACGATTTAAATTACAAACAACACGTTGAGGAATTGAACAAAAGGTTAGCATCTGCAATATATGCAATTCGAAGAATTAAAGAGATAGCGGCACATAAGGCAGCAAAAATAACATACTTTTCTTTGTTCCACGCACGAGCGACGTATGGAATTCTCCTATGAGTACACAGGCCAAAAATTAAACGGTAGATTTCATGCAATAAAGGTAACACGTAAATTAAATTTAAATTTGCCATAGTGTCGTGTGCAATTCTTTTTTGAAGAATGCTGTTTACTATTTACGTGACGTAGACAATCCCTTTTGGACCAACACAATAAAGGGATATTACAAACTACACATTGAATTTTAACGCAATCATAATTTAAGTCAGGCATTTCTGCTATAAATTCTGTAACTTTGTCCAACATCGGTCGTTTTCGCGACGTAGGCAACATTTTTAAAACAAACGTAGAACTACGAAATAGTATTTACGGCAGCGTACATGTAATACACAACAGATCTGGTCGAGACTCGCAGTTATACTGAGGGTTGTATCGAACCTCCGCCACTGCTCGTTGGCGCTAGGAGGCAACTCTAATGTAGACAATATTTGATTTAGCGATGGGGATCCGACTTCCAAGAATAGGCTTAAATACTTCAGAAACAAAAGCAAAGTAACTTCAGTTAGAATTAAAAGCAATGCTGTTCAAATAATTGAACAATGTAGCAATGCTACATGACTTATATTAAAAGTCTACCTATCCTTTTATTACTAAAATGAACTTATCACATTTCTGTTTTACCCTAACTATATTATACTAATAAAACAAAATGTCTCAAAAAAATGTTTTATTGAGACGTTTGCTTATACGCAAAGAATGTGGAGTGGAATTCATGTTAAAAAAGTATTTGGAACTATGTTGGAATAGAGCAGTTGCATCGATGTGCCAGATCTCCATGCTATAAGTTCAATTGAAATTTCATCAATGTGATTAACAGCTAATGTTGTTTAGAAATGTTTACTACTATCCAAGATAATATTTTAAATTTAGATTTTTACAGACTGAAAAGTGTATTAAATCAATGAATGTTGGACAATCCAGTGTACAAGTTTACTAGTCGATCTGAGTGTTTGATGTGTTCAATTAAAAATGCCACACTTAACTCTTTTAATTTATTCTTCAAATTGTTGGTTCTCTTGCTTAAGACAATTATTTCAGCTTCCTGTTGAACGCCACCTAACGTAAATGCAGAACGTACACGCGAGAAATGTAAAATTAAAAGGGTTAAAAGGTTAATTTTGTCATGTAGTCATTGTTTTATTTGGAACCTGTCAGTGTTGCCATAATATTACTGATGTCACCTTTCTTAACCATTAACCTCAAATTCGTCGTAAGTCATCGTTAACTATAATAACCACTGTTGCCATCTTAGTGGAGATTCCACTAAATTAAGTAGAATAAAATTTTACTTAATCACCAAATTTTTAATTTAGTAGTTAGTAGGTTTTTTAATGAATTTATTATATCTTAGGAGTTTGATATTTTACGTCAGTGCTGTATTCAACACTTATTATTAACGCTGGCCACGAGCGGTACCGCGCATCGGCGTAGAATCAGTTCGGACCGAGAGGAACGGTAGTATTACTTCGTCTGCGGAGCAGTACGGACATTTTCGCTGCCGGTCATTTGCGCAATTGTTTATCTGTCCTAGAAAAATTATGATTTCATCAGCACAACGACCGCGGTCGGACAAACTTCGAAAATTTATTGCAGAAATTCCAGACTTAATATATGAAGGTGCTAAAATTAAATGTGTAATCTGTAAAATCCCGTGAATGTGTTGGTCCAGACAACATTGTCTACGACACGTAAATAGTGAAAAGCATGTCTCAAAAAGAAATTGCGCACGAGACAATGAAAAATTTATATTCAATTTATGCGTTACGTTTATTGCATGTAATATACCGTTTAATTTACTAGACAAGGAACCATTTATCTGCTTTTGGAATAACTATTCGGAGTGCAAATTACCAAGTCGAACATCGTTACGAAGAATTGTGCCATCTGCGCGCGAACATATTGAACAAAAAATAAAATCGAAGTTGAAAGATCAAAAATTGTGGTTATGTGTCGACGAAACAACAGATCGGAAGAAACATTCTGCTCTTAATGTAATGGCACGCAAATTGAAACCTCATCAATCGGCACCTTCAATTCTATTAGTCTCCAAACAAATACAACAGTGTACTGCCGAAGTAATTTCAAAGTTAGTGTTAAATACATTGGACAAGTTTGAACTTTCAACAAACCAACTCTTGATGTTAGTGAGTGATGGTGCTGCAAACATGCTTTCTGTAGGCCGGTCTCTTAAAAAGCATTCTGCTAATTTGTTACACATTACGTGTAAAATTCATGCTCTCAATCTTGTGGCGGATAATATCAGAAAATGTTATCCTGAGGTAGACGCTTTAATAGCGCATACCAAAGCAGTATTTGTCAAATCACCGAAACCTATTCTAACTCGTTGGGGAACATGGTTACAGGCCGCGTTTTATTGTCATAAATATTTTGACAATATTAAGAACGTGGTTTTACAATTCGATACATAGGAAGCTGCCGCTATCCAGAAAAGCCAGTCGAAATTTCAAGATAGTCAGGTTAAAATGGATTTAAAAATCATTCACGACAATTACTTCGGGCTAGCAGATGCAATAGAAAAATTATAAAATCCTGCGGTGCCGTTAGAAGAATCTCTACAAATAGTGCAACATGTTCACGCACAGCTATGCGCGATTGAAGACGCAAAAAATGTCTCTGTTCTAGGAAAATTTGAAAGTGTTTTTGAGAAAAATTTAGATTTTGGCACATTAAGACACATTTGTGAAGGTGCGTCAACAGAATCGTTAAGTTATTTGAAAGATTATTTTACTTACGCAAATATTACGTCACTAGATGTAGAACGTTCTTCTCTGCATATAAACGCATTTTTTCCTCATGCCGTACTAGTTTTGCCGAAACAACAGTTGAAACATATCTAATGTTGCAGATATTTAACAGACATTATTCACTTTGTGATTTCACGGAGAACTCTTAAATTGGTAAGTGTTTGAGCACGAGTTATTTAATTTGTATTTAAAAGGTGAGCGAAATCATTTGCGGCAGCAAACATCTCTATTAGCAGAATAACTCTAGTGGAACGCGAGGCCTGGTCGACTCTACGCTACTGCGCGGTACCGCTTGTGGCCAGCTTTACTTATTATCAACTTTGTTCGTAAAAATGGGTAAAGTGCCGCGTAAAGGAGTTAAATTGAGCATTGTGCAATATCGCAATAGCATCATACGATATTATTGTGCAATTGTTGCATTCTGTACAACAAGGATCCAAGTTTGGTAACAAAAAAGTTTCTAGCTTGGCGTTACTGTTAATCACATTTATTTTTGGGAGTTTACAACATTTGATATTACGTTTAGACCTGAATAAACATAATGTCTAAAACTACTGACTTACCGAGCAAGTAGGTTGACAATACTGATTTTAACAAATTGTAACTAACTTTAATCTGTTCTAAAATAAATACAAAAGCCAATCAATTTTATGCGAAAGAGCAATATATAGAGAAATATGAACAAAATGTAATAAATAATAAATGACATAAATTAAATTCAGATTTTTATGTATATAATCCTGTAATGAAAAATAACACGTTTGGGTTTCTACGTAGTTGTTCTTTTCAACTATAAAAAATTGTGGAATTTTAGTGGATAAACTATGATTGTTTAGCAGGCTTCGTGTTTTAGAGTTGGCAACACTGACAATAACATTTCATTGTTCCTGCACTACCGATTTTCACATCTTTCCTTATCTCGACAGGATAATGTGTAAGAAAAGGAGATGCGCAAACTTACTTAAAGTCACATTATGCATTCAGGATGACGGCTAGGAAAGGTAGCAAGCGGAAAGAAGTGCGAGTACGCATTACGCGGAGCAGCACGTGCCATGAAGTTCGTCTTCTTCTCTCTTCTACGGACTGAACGTGTACTAGGATAGCTTACAGGATACTCTAAGTACGCTCAAAGCATCTTGAAAGTTACTGAAGCAACGGAAAGCTAACGAAAAAGTTGCCAAGCAGTTTCATCGGATTTGTTACACGAGAACTTGAAGAAAGAAGTTGTAGGTAAGTGTGACAGCAAATGCTTGCTAAGTGACTATTCCTTCATGACTAGAGCGGGCCAAATTGCGCCATCCAACAGAATCGGAATCAGGCGCAACGGCCGCTTATTGTAAATAGCGTATATGTGAGTCACAGCAGATATGTGATATTTCGAAATTAATACACAAGAGTAAAAAAATAAAAGCTGACGCAATAATAATGTTTAGTAATTAGAGCGGATTTATATATATATACGCTGAGGTGTTTTTATTTTCATTATGATTTTTTATTTGATTGAAAACGGTATGCGTAGTAAATGGGATGTAATAAGGAAATAACTGAGAAACTGAACGCTTTTTTTATTCTGTTGTACTTAATAATGTAACTGTAAATAAAGATATAATAAATAAATTCTATCCTTCTTAATAATGCGGATAGGCTTGTTTAAAAAGTTGCACCATCAGATAAGTTTCCACATTTGCCTCGGTGAAGGATGTTCGCCGAGACGAAAAAATGTTCTTATATTTCGAAAACGACCGTTCCACGTCTACCGAAGTAAGACAGGCGTAATTAAAATAATCTTTAGACTTAGTCAAGGAATCTGCAGATGCCCCATCGCACATTTGTCTTAATCTCGTGTAGTCCGGATTCTTTTTTAAAACACTATCGAACTTAGCTAAAACTCGTCCACTTGTTGCATCGTTTATACTGTGTAACAATGTACTAACTTCGTCCACGACTTGCACTGATTCTACCAACGACAATCCAGAATTTTGCAAATTTTCTATCGCGTCTACTAACCCTTTGTAATTGTTGCTAATATTCTTTAGATGTGTTTCAACAGAAATATCGAGAAATCCCTTCTGGCTCATCCTAATAGCTCTAGCTTCGGCAGGGACGAATTGCAAAATAACGGATTTGACTTCTTGAAAATGTTCATTATAATAAAAAGCGGCTTTTAACCACGTTCCCCAACGCGTAAGAATGGGCTGTGGTGGTTCTCGAATACCAGGGCATAACCTGTGGAATGCCCTAGTCCTCTTAGGACTTTTGAGAAACACTTTTTTGTGTTTGCTATTAATGCATCCACCTCCGGGTAACACTCTCGAATAGTTTGTGCCACAAGATGTAAAGCATGGACTTTACACGTAACATGTAAAAGTCCTTCACACTTTTCTTTAAAGGAACGGCCTACACTACACATTGTTGCTGCACCATCGCTCATGAACAACAACAGTTGACTGGTTGACACTTGAAATTTTTGTAACGTTTCGAGAACTACGGCCGTAATTGCTTTACTAGTACACTGTTTTAATCTTCTGCTGGCTAATAGAATTGCAAAATTTGGTTTAATAGGATCTAATACGCGCACTATTATATTCAAAATAGAATTTTTTTTGCAATCTGTCGTCTCATCAAAACATAGCCACAGCTGTTTATCTTTTAATTCGGCTTTAATTCGATTTTCAATGTCCTCACGTATTCGTGGAATATCTCTCCGTAACGCTGTCCGAGATGGTAGTATCCACTCGGTATTGTATGTACCCCAGAATTTTCGAAATGCTTTTTTATCAAGTATACGAAGTGGTAGACCACATACCATAAACGTTAAAAGCAATTCTAATTGAAATTGACGTTGTTGTGACACACCATTTCTTTTATTTCTGTGGTGTGCGCTATTTATATGTCTTTCACAATCACGTTTGCTCCAGCACAGTAGTTTCTTTTTACAAACTTTACAGAAAATTGTACTCCCATTGTAGTGTAAATCCACAAATTCACCAAGAAATTTATTAACTTTCGTAGGTAATGGCCGTTTATTTTTAATAGTTACGTTAGACATAATCACTAAAGCGAGCATACCGACGCTTGTTTCTAGTATGCCACGAAGTGGTGCAAACGTAACATCTGCAGACTCGTCATTTGTTGATGAATAGAGCGCGTCATCCGTAAATGAATAAGCGCGCTGTTAGTTCGTAGCCGTCGATGAATGAACTTTTTTTTTGTAGTGGCCCACTGTGAACAACGCCCTATTTATCAACGCACACCCAAACTGCAGGTGTATATTTGCGCGTCTTCACGACGTAATAGACAGTGGTTTTGGTCCTCGTCCTAATAATTACATATTTAAATTACCTATGTTTACATACATATATGCGCCCGGCAGCCTGATTGCGAACCTGGCGCGTGGCGCTCTTGGCCCGCTCTATTCATGACTCTTTGATAAGAGAAGGTTTGAGATGAAGTAATAGGATAATTCTGTCTAAGATTATCTTGTATTGTTAAGAGACAGACTTCGTTGTTGCGTATTTCAGTTATTTAATAAAATTTGCTTTGAAACAATTAACTTGGGAGGTCGAAACTACCATCTATTGAATCTAACATCTTAAATGCATCCGTCTTCTAAGGACTAGGGATGACAAAATTTTAATTCATCTTATATATTTGCTCTGATCAGTGTGTGCTAATTGCGTTTGATAGTTTTTTACCTTTCTTTTTGTTTAAATACTTTCCATTATTTTACATTTAGCGTTTTCATTATTGCATGTAATGGGTGCTCTTTAAGCCCGATAGAATTTTGAACTATACAAAATGATACGAAAAATTCAAATTCAATCAAATTTTTGGTATGATTCGAAAGATTTATTCATGGCATTAATATTTGAAAATGATTTCGGGCATATGGCCACCACGGCTGTTCTTGATGAAGCGTATTCTAGACGTCCAATTTTGGGTCACTCTTTCGAGCACTGTCACGAATAACACGAACAATGTTGACTTCCAAGGCGTCAATTGTTGCTGGTTTATTGACATAAGCGAGTAATTTCACGCAGTCCCACAGGAAAAAATCGAGAGACGTCAAATCACAAGACCTTGGAGGCTAATTGACAGGTCCATTCATCGAAATTAACTTATCGTCAAATTTTATTTCAATAAGTCGATGGTTGCCGCCGCCGTATGGCACGTAGCGCCATCCTGTTGAAACCACATCTCGTCCTTCACATTTTCAAACAAAAAATCATTAATCACGGTGCGGAAACGATCTCCATTGACGGTAACGCGTGCTACGGCCTTATCTTTTAAGAAATCAGAGCCAATAATGCCACCGGCGTGCAAACCACACCAAACAGTGCATTTTTCTGGATGTAATTGAGTTTGTAGGGTTTCTTGTGGATTGGTCCTACTTCATATGCGGCAATTTTGTTTATTCACAAACCCGTTAAGCCAAAGAGGAGCTTCATCGCTGAACACAATTTCTTATCGTTAGAATTCAATTGACGTTGATATTTGAAGTAAGCACGTTTCTCTGTCTTTATTGGAGAATTTGTCTCATTCTTCAAAGTTTTATAATACTCATGATCTATCGGATTTATTGTTTTGCGATAATGCAACTATGCCTTGCTCCTGGTTTGCATCATACATTTCACGTTATAACAATATTTATTATTTTATTTTGATTTGGTGGTAAAATTTATGAAAAATCTCAATTTGAATAAAAGGTAGTGTAACGCAAGATACGTCACAAGCGACTTCACCTTCAGCAGACAAATTGGTTGCATTGCGAAAACTAGGACAAAATAAAATAGCCTCGATAATCGTAATTTATCACCCCGGAAATGGTTTAAGACATTCTAAATTGAGTTTTAAAAAGACACCACGATAATTACACTATTTTAAAGTTCGACGAATTCAAGTGAATTATTCGACCTTTGCCTTTACCAGAGAACCCACGCTACTTACATAGTTTGCGCGATTAAAGCTTAAGTACGGACTTCAAAGCGGATGATCTATTCTCTCAGCTTAACAACCGAAACTTCGCTCTCGAACTGGTAATTTATCGTTTGACCGTTCAAAGTTTGCCACTCCATCTTTGCTAATAAACGCATTTTATTCGTTTGATTCGTTTTAATTTCGAAACTAACTCATTACCTCGCAGGTAATGAGATTAAAATCGAGAGGATTGTACTGAGAATATATTTTATTATAATATAGATTTATTGATATAATTGAATGGATAAAAGGATTCGAACTAGAGTTGAATAGATTACTATCGGTCAATAGAGTCAAATTTAACAAGCAAATTCTATCTAATTTTTAATACATCTTACTGTGGACCTAGAGGATCAAAGCTATTCAACCTACAAAGTAACATTTTACCTTTTTTTTTTTTAAAAACATTTTATTGTAAGCTAAAACAGTTCAGTTGAGATGTAGAACGATATTAGCAATTTTTTTTAATTGGAAATTAATTTTTTGACTTACGCCTGCTACTTCTGCAATTTTCGAACACGTTACAGAAGTTGCCTATCCAACAGGGAAAAATTAATCGGGAAGTGGCAAATATTGATTTTAGAGGTTAAGTACTTGTTTATATGTTTGTTAATCTGTATTATTTTAATGTATAAAATGAGATTTAATTAATATTTTAAATTTTCCCAATATTTACAGACTTTACTATAATAAACGTAAGCTACATATTAACTATTCCAATTCCATATTTGTAACAAATTTTCTTATTTTAGAATGACGACTCCAGACTCCGCAAAGGACTCTTTAACATCAGCATTAAATTCGAATATCATCCCAAATAGAGAATATCTTCTACAAGGCTCAGTTGTCGATCAATACGTCGAAGTTTTACTACACAGATTACGTGGTTTATGTGATAACGTAGACGATGGTGCAGAAACTTTCTACGATCATGAAATGTGCTTCAGTCTATGCATGAATTCCCCTGGAAATTCTTTAATATTCCCTCTACGTGTCAGGAGAGCTTTAGATGTACAAGATGCTCCCTATCAACTGCGATACATCGGCCAGCAAGAATTAGGCGACAAGAATCGACCTACGATAGTTCGTTCGAGCATCGATGTGGCCTGTAGTGCTTCAATTGTGGAATTTTTACAAGAATTAGGATGTAGATTGGATTTTGAATACACGGCTAGAGGATATATGTTTAGGAAAGGTCGAATGAAAATTACGGTGTCAAAAATATGTAAATGCGGTGGTGGTAATAAACCTGGTGAAAATATCGAGTTGATCTCGCAGAGTTATTTAGTTGAGTTGTCTGTATTAGCTCCTTCGGGATATGATGCAATCGCTGAAGATATGAGAGTGTTTGCTGAACAATTGAAACCATTAGTGCACTTAGAAAAGATTGATTATAAACGATTATAAATATAAATATTTTGTGTGTTTGATTTAATTTTCTATAGATAAATTCTATGTTTATTCAGCAAAATTTATGTGTTTCACTTAATTTTTTTTTTTTTTTCTAATTATGAATATACAGTACTTGCATAACCTAAAATATAATGCAACTGTCAAAAGTTTGATATATTTTGACGTATAAAACTGTCAAAATTCCAAAAAAATAGCGGGAATTTGAAATTTGTTCAAATTTTATTACGTTGAGAGATTTTTAATAAAACACTAATAGCAAAAAATAATACATTTATTTTTATTCTTACCAGTAGTAATAGTACAAAATTATTTTATATATACATACAATACACATTGTTTTTTGTAGTCTTAACTATTATTTAAAATCACTTTTAATACACAAGTTTAGATACCTAAATTGCTGTTAAAAGTTATATAAAGCATTCATTACAGACTATTAGATAAATTTTCAAAATGAATATGATACTCTACAACACACTGAGGGATAGAACAGATTATTTACACAATAAAAGAGACACTGTACAAAACTAAATAAATAAAATAGTAATACAAGTAAAAGATGCAAAACTACGTCCTTTTTTTCCATCCGAGGTAGAATTATATTATTATGATTAGAATAAGACTAAATCAACAAAAAATTATAACTAACCCCAATATTTGTTACACACTGTAGTCATAATTTTTCGGTCAGTCTCTTTTAAATATTTCTTTTCCCATAAGAAACAATCATCAAACAGATTTTTCGTTTGCCATTTTTAAAATTTCGAAAAATAATTCTTACTTAACTAATATCTTACTGAATAATACAGGTCTGAATGAATTTTTAAGAATTTAAGTAACGCCATGCTTAAATACCTTTTATTTTCTTTCAATAAAATAATGAGGGACATGTACTTTCTTTCCTTTTTTATGACAATGCAACGTTACATTATATATTACAATAAATTAGCTATTTAATATGATTTGACACGGGTTTTTCTGAATTAATTTCAATATTTAAAAATATATCAGATCGAACGATGTTATTTTTTACCAGTCAAAGGATCGTAGGCAAAATTGTTAAAATGTCCTTGATTTGGGAATTCTGCCCATTTACTGAAATCTATGCTTGGGATAACACCACTTCTGCAAGGTACCCGTGGATTGCTAGAAGATAAAAATCAAAGTATTTTGATGCAAATAAATGTTAGATATATATTTCAATAATATGACACCTAGTAAATCATTTTGGCAGACATTTTGGTAAATGAGAACTTTAAGAATTTACTTACATTTCATGATCAGGCAATACCATAGGATACAACTGTATCGTATCGATTAAGTCCGTGTTATCGCAGATAAGCCTTGCTAATCTCGTTTTACGAATTTCTTGCAGTTGTTCTGGTGTAAACGAAGATGGCTGATTAGGATTTTCATACCTATGCATTAAAATATATAAGCATTGCTGAACCATACCCAAAATTTGCTTAAAATTTAAAACTTACCAGAAGCGATCACCTCTTCTAGCATAACTGAATTGCGTAGCAATAATGCACGCAAATGTTGGTCCTAACATGCTACCGGGCAGAGGTCTTTCTGATACACCACCAGACCACAAATCTACATCAAGAGGATGCCTGCAAAGAAAAACGAATTGCAGTACAAATCATGAAATCCTTTCGACTCTGGTTTCATACTCGAAAATTGTTGAATATTTTCTAACAGTTTCATTAGGCATTGATCCAAATAGACCATCAAAGGTATGGGCATCTGGTAATCCACAGAATTTTCTGAACTCCATATATCCAGGTAAACCGAATTCTCTCCCCCTTTGCATGTTAAAGCTGACCAAATCCATTCCATACCTCGCTTTGGCTTTCTTGAATAAGTGATTGGTTACTTCTTGCGTGATAGAGTCGTCCATAGCTTGCGCGACTTGATTCATCAAACCCATGAAGTACTCGTCAAGAACTCCGGCTCTATACAAATCGTACGGTCTTCTAATAAGATCAGATAGACGCTTAGAAGCTTAAAACAGTGATTGTTAATGCTTTTAGAGATGTTTTGGAAAGGTTTGCGTGGTTACCGATGAACTTATGAGCTTTGCTCCATCTTTCAACAGCTGTTGGTAAAAGGGAGTGTCCAAAACGATAGGCTGCTGCTGCGAATGCGTCAATTACATTAGGATTAACAGTAGAATCGTAACCATCCCAATAACCCTAAATTGGAAATTAAAATTTAAGGAAGTGAAACAAAATTTGTCATAGGTATTACGTCTTTTTGGAGAAGCAAACCAAATTTCTGCATAACATCTTTTCCTAGGAGAATTGGTAAGAATTCATTATAGGTAATATGTTGGATTTCAGCAATGCTGATTCTTCTGGCTTCCTAAATTGAAATAAGCCCCGAAAGAGGATTCATTAAAAAATGAACGATGTTTGTATTTATAACTAACTTACTTGGAACAGCGTCTCATCATCCCAATGCGGATTAATTTGAGCTAAAGCTTCAGCTGCTCTATTATGTTCTCTGGCCGTTAGAGTGTGCATACACGTCAAAACTAACTGTTCGTTCACACGAATTTCACCTAAAATGATTTTTTTAAATATCGATTTCCGTTTGGTTTCTCATAAATGAATTACCAGCTTCGAAGCAAAACATGCTACTATTCGGTCTTGTGCAGCCTTCATCTGGAATATCCAGTTTCAAAGGAAGCAGATCCTTAAGACCGTAGTCTCTGAATACAGGGTTCATCCTAAGTAATCCACCATATCCTGTTCTCAATTTTCTGAAGATGGGAAGATGATTTTCAGAAACAATTCAAAAGAATTAGAAAAGTAATTAAACAATAGACCAATTTGTTTCTACCTTGCGAATTTTTCCGTTACTCCATACACTGTATTGGCATCTAAGACACCTGTTAACGTGTTGAAAGGTACTCTCGAACCTGTTAAATATAAAAGCCATAGAAACGGCAGTAATTTTAATTTTAACCCAGTAATTTTAATTTGAATCTCTTACCTAATCTGCAACCTGGTCTAACAGCTGGGAAAGCTCTTACGAAATCCATACAACGAACGCGGAACAGCCTATAGAAATAATCGTCTTCAGGGATGAGGATTTCATTACAATAAGGATGCTTTAGATGTGCTGGACGGTGGCAGCACTCTTCAGGATCGTTTCTGTTTATGGCATCTGCATGGAGTAATAAACAATTACAAATAATATGACGTCTGCAGCTTATAGCTAACTGTGAGACTTTTGGTGGTACTTATTTCGATTAGAAACTATGAATGCAAATTCAACACTTACCCAACGGTGTTCCAGTCAAAGTGAAATCGTGATCCATAAATTGACCCCAAGCGATTATCATCACCGTTCCGGCGTGGTCGTGGAAACCTTCGTCCGGATGCATCGTCCTGGATACGATTCTGGACAGAGGTAGCTGATCACCGGTAACGCTGATGCGAGGCGCGGACATCCCATCGGCGAAAAGCGGTCCAATCAATCTGAAATCATCATTCGAAGTGCATACGGAAAGAAAAAATTAGGGTAATCGTTGATCCTGGATTTTACGATTCAGTAATCATCATTTATGGTGCTCGCTGTGGCTATAGAGGTACGGCAGCGATGATACGAAATCAATACGTCGAAGCCGCGACTCCAATCGCTGCAATTACTTACTGGTACGCAGTGCCGTATAGAAATAGCTTTTGAATTACGGAAGACATAAGGACTTGATTGATAGGTTTAGAATTTCACCAAAATAATTAATTAATGCTCTTTGTGTTAGAACAAAACATATTTTAGTCGCTCAATTTTTCTCAAAATGTATAAAGAGCATATTAAACTAAGTAATACAATTTACTTTGAGGTATGCTCCAGTGTAGGCTATCACAGTTGTAATATACAAGAATTTTTGAGTATTACTGTGGTGGTTTTGTTAAATCCTGAGTTTGCGATAATTTCAAAGAATTTCTAAAGAAACAGACAACATAAATATATAAAAACCCCTGTCAGAGGACGGAATTATCTTCCACCCGTGGATAGATACGTTGTAAGTAACTATAACTTTTTAACTTGTTACTATCTTGAATTGAGTATGAATGATTAACTGAAACAGTTCACTAAAAACCCTTACCACAACACTTAATTCGTACTGGACGCACGTTTCGATAGCCAAGCTATCATCATCAGCAGCAAGACTGAACTAACAAGCTAAGTGAAAAACTAACCTTATAAGGAAAAAAAATTATGCAATATGTAAATATAAAATCGTAAAATGAATTAAAAGAAATCATCAATATTTCTAACTTTAACGGATTCTCTGAAGATGTCGTCTATAATACTATTAGGAAACATAAGAATAGATTAAGAATTAGAAATGTAAGCACATTAAAACGCATTGACGGCCGTAATAATAGGAAATATGTTAAATTACCCCTTTTATCCATGTTACACCAAGGGTCTTCAAAAAATCTTTTCTAAGATTGACCGCAAGATTGTTTTCTCTTCGAGCAATAACCTTAAAAACCTTTTAGGAAATTCCAAAGACCCAGTGGATAACATGGATAAATCAGGAATTTACAAAATTTCATGTAAAGATTGTGATCAAGTGTATATTGGGCGGACAAAAAGATCAATCAAAATTAGGTACAAAGAACATTTGGCTCATCTCAAATTCAGAAGGTTTGATAAATCTAGCGTTGCCCTACATATGCTTGAAAATAACCATAATGTTGATAATATAAAGTTAATTAAAAACGTAAGGATTACTTCTCAATTAAATTGTTATGAAGGCATGGAAATTTACAAAAACAAAACTCACTTAATGAATTCAGATTTAGGACCACTAAATTCCAGCCTTTATCCTTTGTTACATCATGTTTAATTTTTTTTATAGTTGTAATTTTTAACCATGTGCAATGAACCGCTTCATTGTAATCTAGGATTTATTAACTCACGTCATTCGGCTCATTTACCTTTAGGCTATTTATAGTCCTGTGCAATGAAGCGGCTCATTAAATTTTACGATTTTATATTTACATATTGCATAATTTTTTTCCTTATAAGGTTAGTTTTTCACTTAGCTTGTTAGTTAGTTCAGTCTTGCTGCTGATGATGATAGCTTGGCTATCGAAACGTGCGTCCAGTACGAATTAAGTGTTGTGGTAAGGGTTTTTAGTGAACTGTTTCAGTGTTCCAGTGCCACAGTTTTAGAGTATCCGTTTAATGAATGATTAATATTTACATTTTCTAAGGTGCGATATAAAGAATACTTTGAAGGTGGCTACAAGAAGTAATTAGTAAAACATCGCATTGTTTATTTTATCTTGTAAATGGAGCTGGCAGATGGTAGAGGGAACTTAAATTGTATACCACCTATAGTCATAGTCCGTCTCAAGCTTATTATGCAGTACAGGTCTTCTGAACACACTCTGCATTGTTGCTAATTTGTTAGATCACATTAAATTTAAGTTATTTACGACTACTATTTGACAGTTCATATGGACAAAGCATATATGTACATGGTTTAAAGTCGTTTCGTCGCTGTGATAAGTGAAAATGCTTTCTTACTACTGAAATTGACACACAAACATGGACTATTAAATATATTATTTTATTACTTAACAGTGGCACATACACTCATACATTTTTTTTTTAATAATTAAAGGCATTAACAACCATCTGTTTCTCTTTACAGCTGAAATTTTCGCCCTTCCTTCGTTTTTTATCGCCTGACTTCATTTGTTGTGTTAAAATCTACAATTGTATAGCTTAAGTTCATTAAAATAACACTATGTAATAGTATAGCTACTGAAAAGACTTCTTATGAATATTACCGTTCTGAAAAAGGCGACTTATCAACAATTATAAGTACTTTAATTGGAAAACGCGAAGAAACTGACTGAAATGCTGAATGCTAACGTTTGGCAGAACATAAAAGAAAGATAAACAAACTGCTGTCATTACCGCCAACGTAAACATTGCAACATAGCAAACGGATATAGAGATAGCGTTATTGGCAAATCTTAAAAGATAGTAAGAGAAATATATATCTGCATAATGAGGTAGAGACGGACTATAGTTTCGTAGTGGCAAAACTATTTATGTAATTCCAAAAATTATTCATATATCAATTTAGCTGGTTGGTCAAGTATCCATGAATGATAAGTGGATCTTTTTACATTGGAAGAAAGAACTTAGAAGGTTGATAGTCGTTTTTCTTTAACTTTGCATGTTATTGTGGCTTTAAACATAGTCTACCATCCTCATTTCTTTTCATTTTCGAATAATCTGTTCCACTTTCCTCATCAATTTAAAGCTTTGCTTCACATCCACACTTGGGAACTATTTTTTGTTGTTTTCCCCTTAATGTTTTTGCTTCTGTGGGTTTTCATTTGGGTATAGATTTGTGTTCTTCTATTTCTTTCAATCATATATAAATAGTGAAAGCAAATTCTTTTGCAATATTCGCTTCACTTTATGTGCTGCTCTAATAAACATATTACAGCCTGTAATTCAGAAATTATGTGCTTTTCGTATTGAGCCAAACATTCTTTGCGCTGTTTTCGTTCGTATTTAATGCTTTCAAGACCATAAGGTCATTTTAAGGTATATATATTGCTGCTGGATGTTTTTAGCAATTGTAATACTTTATTATAACCCATTAGATTTACATAAAATTAATAAATAAATGGCAGCATATTTTCTGTATAATTAAGTTGGTATTTTGCTTAAGGAACAATCTTGAATGTAACTGGATATGTTCCGTTGAAGCTGAAAGATAAAAAATGGAGTTACTGCAAAGCTGTAGTAAATAATCACATTAAAAGCTTGAAATTGAATCGATATTCATATTTCTCAATAAAAGTCAAGTAGAGCTCATAACAATCCGGGATTTTAAGCTTTAACCACAAAAATTAATCGCATGCGCCCATTTTCATTAGGAAAACTTCATTGCTTTATGCGCTCCTGTTATCTGGGCTACCAGAGCTAAGCTTCTTCGATTGCAGCGCCGCCTATGCTTTTCCACGGGCTTAATTTCAATTTCAAAAATTCTAAAATGGCCAAACTTCGATGCGGCCAATATAAGCCGTCGTTCTATCCAATTACCATATCCATTCAGTGTAAGAGGCGTGGTGGCCTCGGCATTATATGGCATCGCCGCTACACAAACAATTTTAGTAGACGGGTTGCGTCTCTTGCCGCCCTTTCGATGGGTTCCCTAATTTGGCCGTTGCGCTTCGGCACGGTATTCAAACGAAATGGCTCATTTCCATTCAAAACTGCGCATCGGCGTTCAATATGTCAGTTCCCATAAATCAAGCTCCCTAATATCCTTTAGTAGCATCCGTTTTGAGCTGCCGATAGTATAGATTGGATGTTATGTGTATGCGCTATCGTGTATGATCATTATGAGTTATTATAGGTAGGTAATCCTGCACTATGTTAAGTCAAAAGGTCGCGAGGAAAATTTTTGGTAAAAAGAAATTAAGATACGCAGATGGATCTAACAAATGGATGAATAATTTTGTGATTTATCGAAGGAAGTTACTAATATTTCCATGAGGAATTGAAATAATTTAGATATGAATAAAAGTAATAATAATAAATTAAAAAACTTCCAAAAGTGTAAGATATCGAGCAAAAAAACGATGGTATTATTACGATTTGGTGCAAAACCAACTCACGTGCTTTCTTTTCATTTAGCAAATAATATGGCATTACAGAAAATTCGTTAAATTCTTGCTTGTTGTGTACAAATTGCAATGTAATCCATATTCTTGTGACTAATAGCCATGACAAATCGAAAATAAACAACTATTGGTGATATAATCTTTTTGTTCAAACATACGCTAATTTTATAGGTAATATTTTCTCCACAATGTCTTCATCACCTCTCGTTTAGTGGATTAAACCGGCAGTAACCTTAGAACCATTTCATTTCGAAACAGCCCATATAATACGTACTCGGACAAGCGTATCTAACAATTACTATCAAAATTTATGCACGCAATCCGCGCAAATGCGGATCGTATTCTACCTCGGCCAGTTATCGTGATGAAATCTCAAGCAATGAGAGTGATCATGTGATGTATTAGCATACAACTCTCACGTCGGTAACATTGCAACAAGTCACTGACCTTACGCTCCGTAAGGATGACGTAAGAGGTAATATTTATAGGTACCTACTAGCGCGGATGATTGAGGCGTTTGAAAAATTAACCTTCCTTTTTCTTCTTCTTTCTTTTTTAGGTGTGTAATTATGCAAGATGTCCGGTATCAAAATTAATACTCTCTCGTTGATGGATAACTCTTTAATGGTCGATATATACTTTGCGGATATTACTAGCAGCTATTAAAATAACAAAGATACATGGCTTTGAACTGAAATCATTTCATAATAGATTCTTAGTTATAACGAATTCCTGTTTAGAAATTCTCTTGGACCACACCCCCCTTCACATGGTACTGGGAAGAAAACCTGGATGACTTTTTTGTTTTTTTTTTGTTTGCAGCTGGTGGCGTCTTGTGGCAAAATTGCCATAAAGTGTTGACAGGAATTCTTGATGAAATTCTCGATGATGATGTTCTGACTATCTTCAAACATGATATGTGCTGTAATTCCTGTGATCTATGTTACTCCGGCAGGAACTATAAGAGCAACAGTTGCGATTCCTTGATTAAGGGTGATATAAGTCTTTACACTAATGGTTTCAAAATACTCACAGGAGTAGGTGCAGGAATTTGCTGTCTCAAACATTTAATTAAATGGACAACTATAAGTGTTTGTCAGACACAAATCGATGAAAATTTTCTCTGACATCTAGGATACACTATGAACTTTCGAGGCGAGAAGGACTCCCTTCAGACACTTTAACTGCAGGAACAACCTTAATGTTTTGGGCAGAAATAACAAGGTTACCCCCATTTAGACACCAAGACACGCTGGCATTGATGGCAACGAGGTAGTTGATGCCATTGCCAGAAGGGGAGACAAACAAGCTATGCTTGCGCCAGAACCTCTAGCTGACACTTCATTTAACGCTGCCAAGATAGATGTGACGCGCTAAACTGAACAAGAACTTCTTTGAACCCAGAATGAGTCTATAAAGCTATCGTATGCAAAGTCATTTAAATTGCTTAGCCGAGATACGCTCAGGAAGGTTATAGAGTTTGATAGGTAATTAGTCAGAGTTTCAATGTAATTCCTTAGTTGTCATGTTCAATTAAAGGAACACCTATACAGAATGAGGATTGTTGAAGAGGAGGAGACTTCTCCACTTGGTGCCCTCTTGTAGTGTAAAGACTCTAAAGAAGACCTCGCTGCCTAAATTTCTATAATTCAAATTACACGATCGCTCTACAGCTAGCCTTACTGGTCCATGCAGATGGTAGTACCAATTCACTCATCTGACATTACCGATATAATGTAATGTAATTCTTCTGCTATACAATATCGCCATATCTTTCATAATATTGAAGTACCTAAATGTCTTACTGGAATCAGTCCAAAGCTCCTAAAGCGTCTTGAAGGTATTTTGTTTTACGAATGGTGCTACATTAGTAAGACAAAACTCTTTGGGTCTTCATCTTTCCTCGAAAGAAAACAGGGATCCACTACTTGACTACTACAGAGAATTATATAACCTAAGCCAATACCAATCCCAGCTACATCAAAACCATTTACAAATAACTACTTCTATATTGAAATGTTTTATCTCAGAGAAGTTACAAAAAATTGGAATTTTGTAGATTGATTAAATTTTTAACTCTTTTGTAGGATTCGGGAGTGTTCTGTCATACTCTTTCCTTTATTTTAATCGCGATGGCGATTGTTTCTATCCACAGCAAATGTTGATGATTTTTATCTAAACGTAATATTGTGATGAATTTCGATGAATAAAGTTATTTTTAGAAATAGCATGAGAGAATGAATGTAGTGACGCTACTAGATGAAGAAAACCCCCACGACAACCCTAAAATACTAAAACTTCCTGACATAAATGAAGATACCTTAACGAAACATATTTAATATACGAAATAATGTTACAAATGCCTTTGAATTTATCCTGTTGTTTGTTGTAAAAGAATTTTACATTAATTCTGAAGATTTACGAAATGAGGAGAATAAAAAAAAGAGTAGTTTCATCTCCGATTCGCCAAGATCGTCATTGGCTGGCATTAAATTAAATTTATAATACCCACACTTCAAGGCTAGTCAGCCTGGAGAGAAATTGTGACTATGAGAAGTAGCTTTTATCCGCCAGAGGGAATTTCATTTCTATCGGGTGGCTATACTGAATACCCTATACGTTTTACAGTGACAGCTGGGCTTTCCGATGCAAATATTGAACATAACAATATATATTTATACTAAGCACTCCTTCATCTGATTATAAATCTAGCTCTAACATATGAGGTGGTACATTTCAAAACGCAGTTTTTGACTAATTATTCAAAATGTAGTTTTTATTTTTATGTGCTCTTAGTAAATTTAAAAAGCGTGCAATATTTTTGACAACTTCTACACAACATAGTAGCATTTGCAAAACTATACTTTATGTAGGACACTTGGAGTTAATCCATGCTATTTGTAGAAAACCTCACAGGTCAAAAACTGCATTTTGTAATGTACCTCCTCATATGGTATTCGCATTTGTACTTGCTATTTATTACGTTACGTCAGCACTCGTGTTAAAGAGATATTGCTGTTTTATATGAGAAAAAAAAAGGTTAACAATAATATAGATACAAGTATGTTTATGATTGCAAGACAAAAAAAGTCTATTTCCATTAGATATATCTTAATTTGTTTCACTGGGGATTCACAGTCATGCTATAACATGGAACTAATAATTCATTTAAATTGCAGCAGTCCATTCTGTCGACTACCGCAATTACATTCTATATAAGAAATCGATTACCTCACTTTCTATCATATATTGAATTAAATATAATTAACTAAATTGATAGTAAAACTTTATATCAGGATGTCCATCCTGTAGGTAAAGGTGAATATAGAATTAGAAATCAAGAGAATACAATAAATTAGACAGCAGGTAGTAGTAACTGAAAAAGGTTTTAATAAAATTAGCCACATTAGTAGCAATATGCTATTTATTTACTTTCCTTCGGTATTTTTTGATTTCCAAATTTCAATCACTAATGACTAACGACCTAGCAACCCTATACCGCAAAATTTGCAACAAATGTGCGAACCTGTAAATTCCAAACCAGGGAAGCGCCAAATATATTTCTTCACATGCGATGCAAGAGGTACACCAGGCTTACGTCCCATGTTTTCGAAAACACACAATGAGAATCCGATAAATAACCGAACAACCCAACTCTTCAATGTCTACCGCATTACTGAACTCTGCATCCACATACAGGCGCCTCTGCGAGTGCAACCGTTTGTCACGCTTTAGTTATGGTAGACACAAATATCCCATCTTCGCCTGTATGCATCGTGTATATTGTTAACAATCCAGTATCTGCAACCTTATGTAGGATAAGCGTTCCTATAGTTACCTGACGCTATTCTTTACAGAGATCGCGAACCCATCATTACCTTTCTATCACATGACAATGCTCGAGCTAACGGTTGAAATTATTAATTTCAAGAGCGCGAACAATTACGTTGATCTCGAGAAGGTTGTCGACATAGAAACGTCTTTTTTCCTAATTAGAGAAAAATGCGGGAATGTGAGCGGCAAATTGAATTGGAAAAGGAATGACGACGAGTAGTCAAACGAAGTGAAATGCAATACGCTGGCAAATGTATGTGAAATAGACTTATGTACCCAGCTATCTATTTAATTATATTAGAAATAACCTAGTTACATTTTAAATACGCGGATTTCAGATGTTTCGGGATCTACTGTTCGTTGTGTTCTCAGGACAGGCGAGTTGTGATTGAACTGAGAAAAGTGAAATTGCAAAAGTAATTCTATTGCATGCGGTTATACTTTCCGGTTAAATAATTAGACAAATACATACATACATATTCGAAGGAATTTAGCAGTTTGTGTTGGTTGTTTTGGTACTAGTAATATGTTTGTCAAAATATTATTGTGCATATTATGCGTTGATTTCTAAGGAACCACATTTTTTAATTAAATTGTAGAATTCGAATTTTTATGCAGGGTGGGGCAATAGTACAAGGTTATAAACCCCATTAAATTGTGATGGTTTATCGTTATTTTTACAAGCATTTCAGCTATATTATATTGTGTTGTAAAGGCGAATACTTATTCATGAATTTATTGCATTTCTTCTTAAGTAATGGCATCATCAGCTTTTTTTATTAGTGTTCTTCATAACAGAAGGTATATAGCTTTGGCTGAATTTATGAGGCAATTCCTTGGTTTTCAAGGTTTATACAAGGTGTCCGATGAGGAACTTCATTAATCGATATATGAGAGAGTATCCATTGGAAAATTCTGAGAATTTGATAATGTACCAAAGCTTACATGTACTATTGAACTATCTAAAACATCCGGTTATACCAGAAATAGCTGTCAACTTGTTATTTTAAATTTACCATTTTGGATTCCTAGTTCAATTTTAACGTTTGCTTGATGAAACAATTATGTTGGCATTTCCAACCGTATTTGAAAAATTTTTTGAACATTTTTGACAGATTGACGAGTATATGCGAACTTTTATAACTGTGAAAGTGTTTAACTTAGAAAATTGAAATTTTGCCAGAACTGTTGACCGTACAGGGTAGGATTAGAAACCGAACGAATTTTTCTAAAAGGTTATACAGCGTGTCCAACAATTATGATTAAACTTTCAAATAGAAAAAGTGTCAAAACTTATTTTTTTTTTTAATACAACTACCTATTTACCTCTTTCTTATGAAATTGCTCTTACAAAAAAAAATGTCATATTAATTACGCTTCTAAAATGAATACTTTGCAAGATATTTAGGAAAATATCTGTTATAACACAATTTTTTTCCAATAAAAAGAGTACCGTAGCAATGAGAATGCAGCTTATATAGCTTTTTTTTAATGTCATTCAACTTTGGAGATATCCAAGTTGGTCGTAACCACTAGGAAACGATCTAGCATTGATGAAGCGTTGAATTGCTAACTCCCTTGGAAATTTTGCGTTCTAAATATGTGGGGGTTTCAATTGCTCCAGTAATGAGATTTGTGCCAGTTTAGTACACCATTTCTTGTAATGTTGGCTTAATTCGTCCAGAAAATGTTGTCAACAAACAATTCCTGCTCTTGACCCTATTGACCATATTAAAATAAATTCGCAAAAACAATGTTTTTGAATTTTTGCCTTCACCGACCCGAAATTTTTCAAATTCCGTATTATTCGTTTAACTGTGTTTGGTGACGGCTTCTATTTTTCTGGGTACCGAGCGGCAAAGGTACTTCATGTTCTTAGTGTCACTTTATTGCATTCACCATAAATAATACACAAATTTAAATAATATTCGTTCATGCGCTAGCATTGTTTCGTGAAGGTCGTCCTAAATCGGGTGTTGTTCCAAAAAACATCGATGCTGTGCGTGAACTCATATTGCAGGATCGTCATGTGACTTATTGTGAGATAGAGGAATCCTTGGGCATTAGTAGGACCAGCATACATTCAATATTGCATGAACATTTGGCCACCAAAAAAGTTTGTTCGCGTTGGATACCACACAATTTGACACCCGCACAAAAAGGGCTCGTATCGATTGGTCGAAAGAAATGCTCAAGGAATACGATTGCGGTGTTTCCAAACACGTCTATAACATCGTTACAGGCGACGAATCATGGATCTATGCGTATGAGCCCGAGACTAAACTGCAGTCGAAAGTATGGGTCTTCGAAGACGAGCCGAATCCAACAAAAGTTGTTCATGCACGAACCACTTCGAAACAAATGGTCGTTTGTTTTTTCGGAAAAATCGGACATGTGGCAATTATACCATTCGTGCAACGTCGGACGATCAATTCTAAATGGTACACAACCATTTGTTTGACAGAAATCTTCGGAAAAATTAGGGAAACCAACCGCCGAAGACGCATCGTCCTCCGCCAGGACAACGCGAGTTCTCACACATCGGCTCAAACAAGAGAGTTTTTAAGGACCGAAAAAGTCGAATTGATGAGTCATCCGCCGTACAGCCCTGATTTGGCACCCAATGACTTCTTCTTATTCCCCCGCACATCAAAAATAAATTAAGAGGTCAACGTTTTTCAACGCCTGAAGAATCGGCTGATGCGTTTAAAATGCATGTTTTGGAGGTACCTCCGTCGGAATAGCAAAAGTGCTTCGAAAATTGGTTCAAGCGCATGCAAAAATGTATAGATCTTGATGGAGACTATTTTGAAAAACAATAAGCCATTTGCGATGATTAATTTATCTTTTTTTTGTTTTCTATTCCCGAAATATAAAAGGTAACCCTCGTATAGTTTTATCTACAGCTGTAGAAGGTCTACAATTGCTTCTACGTAGGAAAGGCGAGATTTTATCATCACACTCTTGTATTTTACAACTTATTACGTGAAAGCAATGATTATGCTGTTCAGTATACTCATAAATTCTAAATTACTATATTATTAACGTTTCAGAGCTTTATGACATCTTTGGATGTAACCTTTACTGTGGGCCATTACATATTTCAACGTGCACCTTATTTGATATTTTAATAGATGTAATTTGGACGTTTTCTACTTAAAAGGACCAATAAAGTTTAATTTATTGCAAGATTCACACGTGATAAATTTCGAATAAGATTGTAAAATTTAGATGATCATCTAGATAGGTTTGACAAGCTATTAATATTCATTTCGGGTTGTATTTTTCTTATAGCCACAAGCAAATAATTTCTTACTTCGAAACAAAATAAAATGTAATGATAAGTAATGTTATACAAATCATAACGGCAATCATTATCATTGAACATAGTAATATAATTTTTCCTAGTAATAAATTTCAGATTAAATATTTCTTTCCGTAATTTTGCTCCACTAACAAAATATAAATAAATAAAGCAAATTCCAGCTCTTAAGTACGAAGAATACCAAAATTAATTTGTTTCGATCAAATTAGCAAGTTAACTTTTACCTGAACTCAAACATCCCTTCAAAAGAACCAATACATTACCTGGTGAAAGGTGTTTTCGTAGCTCCCCAGGTCGGATGCTCCAAATTAGTGCAGAGCCCGTCGTATCTCCTGTATTTGCCCGGTCGGCATTCGACGTTGGATAAGAACGGAGGGCAAACTTCTCTAATCAAAGTTTTACTAGTATCAATCAAAGGAAGACCTTTTTCGATTTCTTCGTACGATAAACCGTATCTGCGCCGAAAGAAAGAAGAGATTTAGGATAAGTATGCGAAGGAAAAAAGTAAATAAGCGAAATATCTACGTTTTTTCGTAAAATGCGAGAGAAAACTTACGTCCTTGCCAAATTAATCGAAATATCCAGCAGGAGTTCGCCCGCCGTAGCGACATCTTCAGACTTGTAATCTCCGTGAGGTTGAGATACATCTAAGTAATAACACAAGATAAAGCTTTTGTTAGATTGAGGTTTGTAATTTAAGATGTAGCATGATTTATACATAGGTTTACTATAATTTCAAAATTTCAAACCAGCACGGAAATAAGTTTTAGTCGGAAAATAATTTATAAAAAAATATATAATTTAAAAACAATAAAATGAAATACAATCGTATTACAAAAAATTTTTTCCAATCGTACTTTTTACTGGAATGAATTTTCTTTTATATATTTTTATTGCTTCTTACTTCATCGTAAAACTTGGCGCACGTAACACCGAAATTTGAAAGGATTATCAATTTTGTTCGCCATATCTAAACCATGTTTTTAATTAATTGCTTCGGAAGATCTTTGAATTTCTTCCCATTTTAAAACATGGAAACTTATCAGCTTCCCCGAAGCTATTTTCACAATTCCAGATAATCAAGTCACCGTTTATAAAAAATAATTACACAAGTTTTAAAATTATTAATGTTTCATTAATTATAATTCTTTAACAATTGTTTCGCGCCTTTTGGAATAAAATAATTATCTAGTGGGTCTGAAATATCTGCTTTTAGTTTTGTATTTCTAAAATCACATCTGTAGCACTTATTTGATTTTTTCTGTTGCTGGTAACAGGGAAAGGAATCTTGTGCTATCATATTGAAGTATTTTGTTTTGAATTCTACATCCACTGATTCACAGAACTTCTTCAATTTTGTCACTCGAATTGTGTATATATAAAAATGTATATATATTTTTACAAGAGCTTCCATTTCAATTAGAAGGCCATCAACTGCAGACTGTGTGTGTAGTGTACGAGGTATAACCAATACTAATAATATTTGCTTCAATTTCTTTTGTAAATCGTCTATAAACGTTATTTTCTCTTCTTCTCACACCTCCAAAATTTGTATTACAATTGTCTCTACAAAGGCAGTCACCTCTCTATTTGATTCATGTCGATTTATTGATGATAGCAAATGAGCAGTTAACACTTCAGAAGTTTCATCGTGAACTAGCTCAAAATCCAATAATTTAGCTTATGCATCTTTATAACTTGAAAAATATCTGACAACCACAGGTGCTAGTTTCACATTTTCTCTGTTTGAAGTGTCTAGTGCCATGTAACCCTTCCATACATAAAGGTGCGAGAATAATTAGAATAGTTGCTTCACATCTGGTTTTTCCAGAGTCAAATTTTGGTTCGAAAAACTTTGCCATCAGTTGCGACGTGCAGTGAGAGGTTCTGAAACCCACACGTATGGCCGTGTGATACGCATACGAAGCCATCACACTAGTCTTATGTTTCGCACATTTTATATGATCTTTTATATCTGCTCTGCCACGTGCGATAAAAAATTGTTGGCGCTTCACTCTGCTTAAATAACCACCAGTGGCGGCTGGTGGTGACCTAAATGGGAGTCCAGCAACAAAGCTTCGATTCCATCGTGTATTTCTGTTGCATACTACAATGTACACGATATGCACCGGAAATCCACGAGGGAATCGAAGCTTTGTTGTCACTACCAGCTGGTACTACAAGCCACAATGCTTTTTCAGAAATTAGTAATCTCTGAAGTTCGTAAACTTACAATTTCTTTTGGTCACCGTAAACACCATTTCTAATTTAGAAAATTTAAACAAATGCGATTATAAAACGTAAGAAATATCAGAATGCTCACAACTTACAGAACGCTAGATTTTATAGCTGCAAATAAATATTCAAAATCAATATTAATTGATGTACTAAGATTTTTCATAGTGTGAATGTGTTTGTTTTCTTTTTCGACATTTACTTTACCAAAACTTATTATTTTTAGTAAAACAGTGATTGTATTTTTAACCGGGACATATTATTAAACCGGCCCGAACACCAAGACCAATTTCTCAAAACGGGATCGTTCCGGTCAAACCGGGACGTATGGTAAGCCTATTTGTACATATAGAAATATCTGAATGTATTTATTGAAACACATTTACATAATTTGTTAATGTCATGTCAACATGTTTTGAATTTGGATAAGTTTTGCGATTAGCTACCGTAATTTGACAAATAATTGATGTTCGACACTGATATAACTTAAGTAAGACAAGATAACCTCGATAATAAATTTAGTCTATGAATTTATAGTACTGTTGGTACAGCTGAACAATTGGCATTGAAATTAACACAGCTACCTCGGTTTCTTCAGTGGCATGTTTATGCAACGGGAAATTATTTAAGATTAGATTAGATTAGTTTCTTTATTTCAAAAAAGGCAAGAGAATACATAGCAGAGAGTTATTTAGTTTATTGAGAATAATCACTGAATACCTATGACAATTTCGTCACTGCCCTTTTACATAGAAGTTTAAGACAACAAATTATGTTCATGCTTCTCAGAAAATAATTCTAGCACATTCAAATTTGAGGTAGCATGTGCAGGGTAGACAACGCGCAATGGTCGAAATAGCGTATTTAGACGAAACTTGACACTTCAGATAAAAGATAAATATTAATTCGATTAATAGAACATTTTTCAAGGTAGGAAATAATAAAATACTGGATGCTAAAGTAAGAAAATATAACGAAGAATAGATAAATTATTATTTATTGGAATAGCTTCAATATTTGCAAGAAATAAAAACATTGAATAGAATAATGGCTTTTTTCCATCTAACGAGACACTATTTGGCAATGCTACCAACTTTTTTATTTAATTTCTCGGTAATATTACCTTTATGATGTTTTCCTAGTTTTATCTATTTAATTTCCCCATATTTCAAACAATTCTCTCCTTGTGACGAAGCCTTCACTCACTAAACCAAATTTTCTCACCTACATATATGGTATTTTATGGCAATAAAGTGTACATACATATTTGTAAAACTTATTAAAATGCGTATCTAATGCTGTATAATTTTCTTTCTCAATTTTTCTACAAAAGAATTTAGACTCTATTAAAGAACAAGGTAACTAAAATACTTTTTATTTCACAAGACATCGGATAATTTTAAAGAATACAATTACACTACAACTACATTACGTTTAGTACACTCGTAAAGTATGAACTTATAATATTAATTTCTAAAGTCCGTGAGATAAGTAGCGGTTAATTGGGGAATTTCGACTACTGTGCTTCGCGTCGGTACGTTGCCAAAAATTTTCGAATTTTTGAATTTAGATTGCAGATTCTTAAAGATCGTAATAAAGTAGTGCTTTGAAGTCGTTTTTGTTTTTCGATATGTCGAATAGTTTTCGAGATATTCGACTTTGAATTTAAGTCGGGAATTTTGCACAATGACAAAGTACCTTTATTTTTCTCAATTTAAAAGATTGTTTATAAAGAAAGTTGTTTAGAATTAAAAACTAGGTTAAAATATACAGTCATATTTATCTATTGTTAAAAATATGATGTTGTAATTTTTACCTATACGAACTCCGAATCTTCCTCCCTAAATTCGAAGTCGAATATCTCGAAAACTATTCGACATATCGAAAAACGAAAGCTGCTTTCCAAGACTACTAACACATGGGCTGAAAAGTCCCGGGCCTAACACATAGATGGCGCTAGTTTTATTGCATTCACCTGTTTTGCAGTTAGTACTAACCTTAAAAAGAGAGCTGTTAAAATTTCATGATATTCTATTCATTAGTTTGTGAGTTATTGTGCTAAGAGTGACGCTACTTTTGTTATTTCCAAAACAATGGATCAAAAACAATTTCGTGTTTTAATTTTACACTGCTTCTTGATGGGAAAAAATACCGTTCAAGCGAAGCAATGGCTTGAAAAGTGTTATGGGGACTCCGCTCCATCAGAAACAACAATAAAACGTTGGTTTGCTGACTTCAAACGTGGTCGTAGAGACACCGATGATGCAGAACGCAGTGGACGTCCAAATGAGGCGGTAACACCAGAAAACATCAAGAAAATCCACAAAATCGTTTTGAATGATCGAAAAGTGAAGTTGCGTGAGTTAGCTGACATCGTAAAGATATCAAAAGAATGTGTTGGCTTTATATTGCATGAGCATTTGACTATGAGAAAGCTCTGTTCAAAATGGGTGCCGCGTTTGCTCACTGTTGACCAAAAACAAGAACGTGTTGATGCTTCTGAGCAGTGTTTGGCCATGTTTAAACGTAACAAACCGGAATTTTTGCGTCGATATGTGACAACGGATGAAACATGGATCCATCACTTCACTCCGGAATTAAAACGATCGTCATCTGAGTGGACAGCAACTGGTGAACCTCGTCCAAAGCGCCCGAAAGCACAACAATCGGCTGGAAAGGTTATGGCCTCGGTATTTTGGGATGTGCGTGATGTAATATTCATCGACTATCTTGAGAAGGGAAATACCATCAACAGTGAATATTATATAGCGTTACTGGGGCGTCTGACGGCCGAAATTGCAAAGCAACGTCCGCATATGGCGAAGAAAAAAATTTTGTTTCATCAAGACAACGCACCGTGTCACAAGTCAATCAAAACAATGGCAAAACTACATGAATTGAACGTCGAATTGCTCCCACATCCACCGTATTCGCCAGATTTGGCTCCCAGCGACTACTGGCTGTTCGCAGACCTAAAAAAAATGCTCGCCGGTAAGAAATTTCGCTCGAATGAAGAGGTTATCGCTGAAACTGAGGCATATTTTGAGGCAAAAGATAAATCGTTTTTCAAAAGTGGTATTGAAATGTTAGAGCGGCGCTGGAATGATTGCGTTGTTCTTGATGGAAATTACGTTGATGAATAAAGCTAATTTTGAACAAAAAAAAACGTGTTTTCTTTGTCAGGCCCGGGACTTTTCAGCCCATGTGTTATATTATGACCTTTAAGAATCTGAAGTCAAAATTTTAAATTTCGAAAATTTTTTGGCAACATACTGACGCGACGAACACATTTTTAACGACCCTGTATATGCTAATTCAAATTGGAATGTGTTAGTAGTATTTTCAGAGAAAGCAGAACTTTTTATAAAGAATCCCTTTTTTCCCTAAAATTAACAATAAAAAAGTATTCTATATGCAATTAACTTAAATGGGCATATTGTATAAAATACATTATTTGTAACAAGTACATATGATTAAATTAACAAATTTAAGCAGACTTATATTCAAAATGTTGTCCAAGCACACGCGTATTCTTCGTTTTTAGACACATTATGGAGCGTTTCAAAATTTATATTTGCTATTCCATTTTCAACCGCTGCGCTGCTTATAATTGTTCGATACTAAATAAATTTGGCGCAGTGAGAACGGAAGACCTAGCTAGCCATCTTTCTCTACTCATGGGCATCTTTGAGCAATGGTGGGGCACGGTCTTGACGTATTAGACGGCGAAGTAGATACAATTTTTCATCTCTGCAATAATTGCACGAAACAGTGACACAATGTCTTTACATTTTTTGCTATGCCATTTACTTTTCTGGATATAAGGAAGATTTTCAGGATGGAAAATGAAATGGTGAAATTCATATATAAAGTTTCAAAAGTGTACTATTGCCTACAAGTTTGAATACCATTTATGTTTGTGTAGGTGTCAACCCCTACCCTTACCTGACTACCCCCTTCTCTCTACTTATTATTCTTTCAGGAAAAAGATCCTCTAAATATGTGAGTGTAATAGTTGCTATATATACAGTGGCCCCCGTCTTGCTGAAAATATCCATGTAACATTTCCTCTGGATTTACCTGATTTATATAACGGTTCAAAATTATTTGTATATATTTTTCAGCATTAATAGTTTCGTGAAAGAAAATGGATCCTATAATTCGTTTTCGAAATATTGCTACACAGGCACAAATTTTAATCGAGTGTAAACTTGTTTCAACATTTTCAGGAAAAATATATATTATAACCCATTTGAATACTTCAACCTCCCCATTTCATAATGCGGAAGTTGAATCCAAAAATTCCTAGCTCCTCTGTCATTAGAGGGGTTAGGAATTTTTTGGATGCTACTTTTCCAAAACGATGGATTGGACGTAGAGGATTCATTGAGTGGTCTGCACGTTCTCCAGACCCTAGTCCATTAGATTTTTTCCCTTGGGATCATCTCAAATCACGTGTTTACGCTAGGCGACCAACTACTTTGCAGGACTTGAGACAAAGAATGATCGCCAATGTGAATTAGTCTGTAGAGAAGTCTTGGAAAAGGTAACTCCGGAATTTCTTAACAGGCTTGCATATTATCAGGAATATTTGAAATGATTTTGTTTATATTGGATGATTCTCATTTTGTCATTAATTTAAAATAAATAAAATTAATTGTTCAGCAAATGTGAAGCGCTTTTCTATTCTTTATGACTTTTCCACATTTTGGGTGGTGTAACTCTATCGAAAGCTTTCTCCATGTCCATAAAGGCTGCATAAGTCCTTTTCCCTCTTGATAGTTTTTTAATAATTACTTCCTTTAAGGTGAAGATGTGGTCCTGAGTACTTCGTCCCTTTATAAAACCACTCTGAGAGTTTTCCAGGTTAGGTTCGACTATTTGTCTTAATTTTCATTCTACTATTTTTTCATAGAGCTTCATAACAGTACTGAGTAGCGTGATTCCTTTTATTCGACGTAACAATTATTTAAAAAATAAAAAATAAATGACAAATTTTGCTCGATATTATCACCATAGCTACAAAAAGCTTCTCTTGCCCTGTTTTTATAGGGCGTTATTTAAAGATAATCTTGGTACACTATAAACATCCATTGTCAACTATGCTTTTGCAATATTTACGTCCATGAAACAACACTAATTCTAACCTAACCTCACTTATACTTTTTCACAGCATACATCTGAAGAAATATTGAACGTATAAACAGTGTTGTAAATTTTTACAATAGCACTTATTGATTAAGTTAAAAATTGTAACAAATAAAGATCAAAGTATCTTGCGCATGATGTTTTTTGGTAACGACCAGACAACGCCTCGATTCACTCGCGTATTCCGTTGTATATCGTGTACATTGTACTTGACGAAAGAATATACGAGGAAATCGAAGCGTTGTTTTTGACCTCCTATTTACGTCATCAGCAGCCGCCACTGACAACGATAATACTAGGGAAAACGTAAATTCCGATGGAACATCCATATTAATGCTTCATTTTATTCTTTTTTTCACTTTGACATAACACTAGGATCTCTGCAAAAATACACAAAAGAAAGTGTTTGGGAATTTATTTAACAACTGGGAATTCTGTTTGATTTACAGATTAGAATCCACATTCGTAATTACTTAGAAATGAATTACCAACATAATTTTCACGTTCACCGCATCAGCATTTTAGCCGGTTACCTAACAAGTAAATTGATGCCAAAAAGGTTAATTCTCATTTGAAACGTTGTACGTACATACGAAGTTTTACACTATCAAATAACGCCAATCCCCGAAGCTTAGCTGTAAGCTCAAATACGCCCGCCGCTATAATGTTTCATTCGACGTATTTACTATACATAGCAAGATACATATATAAAAGAAATACGACTTACGAATTCTCTTCCGTGCTTCCAAATACGCTGCGTTGACGGCATCGTATGTTATGCATGTTTGTGGGCCGTTATAACCCCTGAAAAAGGAAAATGCAAATAAATAACAGTCAGTTTGCGAAGAGGTAATATGTTGGGTTGTAGGTATTATTGCGTATTTCGAATGGAAAGGTGCAAATTACATCATTTTCAATATATCGCGTTCGTTTTTGGTTAATATACATATATGCGCGTTTGTACACATTGTTACATAGCGATTACATAACTTTACGAATACCTAGCATCGTTTGAATAGTTGTATCGGAAATAAATGGTTTGTTCGAATTTATTGCTTTTTTTTCTGTACACAGCTTGAAATTAATAATTATACTGAATGGATATGAGTGCTACTGAATGAAATTGTGAAAATATTATTTTTGGGGAGAGAATTGAATGGGATTGCTGTTATTTATTTGTGAGGTTCTTTTAATGATCCTTATAAAGGACAGGTTGCAGTTTGAACAATTTCAGTAGAATTTGTAGGTTTTCAAAAACTCCGCTTTTTGATGAAATTGTAATTAAAAAGCCGGCTTTGTACAGGATGTTAAAATCGTATCACAAACCTAGACGGCGGATTGTATGACCCACACCTTTCCATAGACCAAGAACATTCCAGGTCGCATTTTCCGTTCATATGGGAGTGTACCATTAATCTGAGGTTACAAAGGGCTTCAAGTAGTACGTTTTTTGCAAGTTCGTTTAAAAGGTTTAATGAAGACGAATTTATCAAGGATCTCTGGACTTCAGTAGGGCTTTCGATACGGTCCATTATGACACTCTACTAGCAATTATGAGGTCAGCTGGCTTTACTTCATCCTCTATGTGTCTGGTGTGGTTAACCGCACGACTAAACCTTTACTTTGCAGTGCACTCGTTTTGTCAACTTTTAACTACGTAGACGTTTTCTATTACCATTGCATTGCAAAGCAGGATGTTCAAAGAATTCAGCGCCTCCATAGTTATTTGAGGCAAGTGTGCAGAGGCAAGTTATTTGAGGCAAGTATGTTAACCGTTCGACCACCGAGACGGTCCCCAGGCAAGTTATATTTTACATTATTGTGCAATAAAGAAAACCAGTCAGAACTAATTATAATATTAATCATCAGCATAAAGGGAAATGGTTACCGAGGCATCTATCAAATTGTTGGAAGATTCTTAATAAAAACTAAAAATAAGATGGGATCCAGCACTAATACTTGTGGAACATCAATGTTCACGGAATGATGGTTTGATTTGGTATTGTGACATGCCGTACATTGTTTTCTATTAAGTAAAAAGGACTTAAACCAATTGTTCGCAAGACGTTTTTACCGTAGCACTTAAGCTTTTGAGGTAATATCTTACGATCGATCGTATCGAATGCTTATACGCAAAGGCGATCAAAAAAATCTTATCTGCCAAAATTAGTAAAACTAGCTTCATCGGTCCATAAAATTTGAAAAGGAAATTGGCAAGCATATCGTAAGCTTTGGCATTAGAATAAGCCATTTTTAACGAATGCAGAACAAATTTATCAAACAGTGAACACAAAACTCAAAAAGAATCAAGATGAAATTAAATTTTTACAACAAGACACTTATCAAAGATTCACTCATTTGACATTTCAATTTATGTCCATGCTTGACCATGTAAGAATCAACGTGTTATTAATTATTCTTTTGGCAATAATTCAAACTCTAATGGATATATCAAATTGCTTCTTTAACATTTTTTCTTGGAAATTTAATCTACTTTCCAAATATGGTATAATAATTAGGTCGTTCCATTTGAAATTTCTGAGAAAATTAATAAAAACTGTGATTTTTCCAAATGACGCTCTCTAACGATGGCTTTGGGAATCGATAGGTCATAGTTATTTTTTTTTTATTTTAATCAGTAAATCTTCCTCTTTCAAATAAGATCTTGTTTATCAAATTCGATTAATTCAAACCCGTAATTACAACCAACTTAATTATAAAACATTACCCCTCCCCTCGACCTTTAATTTTTTGTTCTACAGAAAAAAATGCCCCCCAAAAAGGATTCCAAATTCTACTAGCTCTACGACGATAAAATTTATTTAACAAGTTATATGGGTATATTTTCTAGAAAAATCCTTTTTTTTATGACTATAGTGGTTACTGGGCGTAACCACTATAGTCATAAAAAAAGGATTTTGCCCCTAGAGGACCTAGGGGTAGAAATAGGAACTTAAAAATAATTTTCAGCATTTCTTCTTGCCCACTTTTCTTATGACGATTTTTTTCCCACAGCTATACAACTCTTAGTTCCTCATATAGGTTACCTCGTCACCCATCTTGCATCACCCGGTATGATATACCAACATAAAATAATCGAGAAATTGTTACTTATATATCAGTATATCCATGCACTATAAAGGAATACAAGATGTGTAGGCACAAGGAGACGAGAGTATATTAAAGGTGGGCCTTTTATCTTTATAATACATTTTTATTCAGATTCAGCCTCGATTTCCTTAGCATTTTTTGAGATTACCTAAACAGGAACTTGTCTCTTATGTTATTTAAAATTACGCAATACAATCTGTCTACTGTAATGAATCATTCTTATCTCGAAGTAGGTCGTCATGTTCTAAAATGGAATAGTTTATTTAAATTGCATGCGTTTTACGCACGCATCGTATTTCTCGCATGTAAAATACTTCACGTAATTTAAGTAAGAGGATAGTTTGTATTTAATCTAGTGATTTAAGTAAGTACTAATATAAAAAATGTGAAGAACTGAAGATTTCATTTATTTAAAGAGAAATGCTAATTAATTTTATAGAATAGATAGCATTTCTGCAGGGGAAATACTGTAACAATAGAAACATTTTTTCAAATCAAAGAGATCTGCATAAATTCAAAGAAATTTATCTTTTCAGCAGTACCAACTAAGGTATGTATTTCTTACAACAATGTTTTCTCTTTTTTATTTGATTAATCGAACAACAAATTTGGACCGCACTGTATATATCTTCCATCGGTAAATACTACCCTCCTTTTCACCATTTATACCGTCTAGGATCCAACACTGTCAATATCATCTTTATGCAGGTGATACGCAAACACATATTTTTTTTAAGCCCGAAGTTATTTTACACGCTGAATCCCTCATTAACACTGATATCGCAAAAATTTGTAAGTTTTTAGAACAATTCCAACTTAAGATCAATGCTACTAAGACCCAGTTAATACTTTTTGCCTCTAAACGTACACGCGAATTCTTCTTCTAGACACCGTGAAAGACCTTGGTATTCTTCTTGATACGCCTATCGAGTTATCTTTATACATTAATCGCCATTGCTTTGATGTACCTACTAGACAATTACTTTTTAATACTTTAGTTTTATCTAATTTTAATTATGGCGATATTATATACTCCTTTTGCATCTCCAGGGAGAGCTCAAAAAGAATTCAACGTATCCTGAATTGCTGTAAAAGATTTACTTTGGTGCGATATGTTTGGTATAGTTTTGTGCACAAAACTTTGATATATCGCACGAAATAGTCGATCGCACACATTCAAGAATTGAGGTCCAGGGTTGTTCCAACCTCCAATAGGGATCTTTAACGTATTCAGGCATCATATTGTCACGAGGTCTTCGGTTTTACTTCCTTATCCTAGAAGAAAGTACATTTCGATTTTTATCCGAAATTAAAAACCAACAGTCCCGGTTAGGATTTGAAACCGCGTTAGAAACATGATTATAAAGCATAATGTTCAGATATGCAGTTCTCTCACAAAATATTTTTTTTCTCTTTCCGTTGTTGGAAAAGCTTTTTACGCAGAAAGAAGTATTGACTTGTCAAAGCTTTTACAACTGGAGCAACCGCAATAGAAATAAACAGCGGTAGTGGAGGCATCGGAAAACAAGCGCGACTTGGCTTTAATTAGGCACTAAACGTACAAACATCAGGGTAAAACGTTTCTGATGAGAACTCGGAAATGTGAAAAAAAATCGATAACCAGCTTGTTGGCGAACGGGGGTCGCGCATCCATAAAACTTCGGCCATGTACGCGTTCCGACGTCTATTCCATATGAATTATTCAGGATGCATAGCAGATATTCATATATCGTAGGCGGTAGACAGGAACTGATTTCTAAACGCGATAACGGATTCCATTAAAATCCTACAGTGTTATGAGCAAGTGTACGCTTGGTATGTAATGTAAACAGTAGTGTATGGAAATGTACAAAGTAGTGGTGTTTGAATCATGGTAGTCTACATGTTTTGATGTCTTTAATATAATTAATGCTACATATTAATAGCTTTTATTAACAGTACTTAGACCACAAAGGATTGGTTTGTTCAAAAATACTTCCCAAAGCAGTTCCATGAATTTGTATTTTTGCTCTGGTATAGTTTATTGTTTGTATTTTACAATTCTTCAGTGGTATTCGATGACAACATTCCTCGACATTGTAAAATTTCTAAAACACACTGCTTAATGTCAAAGTATTTCTAAACATTATAGAAAGTTTTCCATCTCACTATATTCTTTAAACAATTATAGATCCTTCACTAGAGAAGTTAGTTTGTTGAACAATTTAAAAGCTATGCATCCCCAATTTCTAATCTCGGGGACCAAGCAATGGTAGCAGATTACCATGATCAATCCAATACCCTGGAAACCTTGCATCTAAATGTTGCCTGACTTGATGAAGGAAGTGTGCAGGCTGATACACGATGCATTATGATGTTTAGAGGAATATCCTACTTATAGAAGTTTTTGTAATTCATTTCGCAAAAAAGTACTGCTCTCCTATGAGGCGATTCTCCAAAATGAAAGGATCAATTCAATAACTATAAACCACACCATTTATCTTATATTAAGGTTGATAGAAGTTTCTCGCCCAATTGTAAGTACGAGATAGAACAATGATCAACCTCAAAAGTCAAGCAAGGTATTTATCGCCAATTATCCCAATAAATATAATATTTTGAGTTTTGTCTTGAGCAAAATGGCACTGGAATATTACTCAAATGAAAGCCATTTTTAATGAATTGAAGTTCTAGATTCCCAAATATGTGGAGTCCACAAATTGGTGACATGAACCATACATTCTTTAGATGTGCAACAAATAGTCCAAATTTGACTTTTATTCCCCTCTCCATGTTATTGCTTTTCTAAATGCTAACTCTTTTAAAAGAGTATGTTCTTTCATTTAATTTAATTAATCAAATCAATGTTGTTGTTTAACGTAATACTGGATAAAACCATAAAAGAAGCAAAGAAGCATTTGAGAAAACTTAGGGTAGGATACTGGCAGAGGAAGGAAACGAACAGGAGAGAGGTGAAAGTGAGTTTCTAACACTTCCGTACACTTCTGGTTATAGGAAGAAACTATTTTCTACCATAATTTAAAGTGCCCTGACATGCATAAACGTTTTGCCAAGTATGGACCAAAAATATTAGAAGGTATTACAATGGGATCTCAGTTAGGAGAAATATTTTATCTAAGTGTTTTAGGTTAAATCGTCATATTTTGGGTCAAGGATTCTCAAGTTTCTATATGGACAATTATACCGTGCTAGTTACAAAATGCAACAAACTGGGCACCCGGGAGGTAAACCTAATTCGAGTATGCTGAATCCAATGGTGCCAACCGCTTTTAAAAGTTAGCTCGCGTTTTCAAGCAATTTCAATTTAAAAATTTTAGGCCCAAACAACCTTTTGGAACATTCTAGAATTTTCTGGGAAATCTGATCAATAGCCGAAGAGCTTTCTAGAACCTTTGAGAACCTTTCATGGATCATTCGTGAACCTTCCAGAAACTTCCATCCCCGCTACTGCCATTTGGTCAAATGGGTATATAAGCGACGCTGTTAACCGCTGAGAGCTGAGTCCATTTTCAGAAGTCAAAGTGTTAACATTTAAATATTAAAGTAAATAACCCAAAACGAAGTAAACAGTGAAAAGTTCGAAATTGTTCATTGTATCGGCTTGTAAAATCAATTAATTTGAAATATCAAAAATGGATAAATGTTTTAAATTGAATACCTTCTGCTACGTGTGTGGAACTACTCGGTGTAAAATAAGTGCTGAAATCGCTGATTTGTATCAACAATATTTCTCACAAAATGCTTTTGCTGATGTGGATTGGACGCCGTCTGTTGCTTGTACGAAGAGTCCTTTCAAAATCCTAGAGCAGAGATTCACACAATTTCATTGCAGAACGCATTTTCTGTCGAACTCGTCGCGTTCAGAAAAGCATTATTCTATAATATGCAGAAAATCTATTGAACCAAATGGACTTGCCCTCATTTTCCAGTTCTACAATCACGACGTCGACAATCGTTAATTAACATGCAAATCTCCGTTCGACGAATGGCAATTATGACGAAAGCCCTCCCTCTCTCTACGTATGCGTTAGTATGTGCGGATTTCTAACGCGAAGATTATCGAACCTATCGCGTCGATCAAAGTGGATCGATGTGTCGAGAATTCCAAGGCTATCAAGTAGTAATGGCCTACACGCTAATTCATCATCCATTCCAATCTACGCTGCTGCATATCCATGCGGGAACGCAGCTTGTAACGAACCGTTTCGTTCTCAGAACGCTTATTCTCGATATCTTTGCATGTGTGACTGGTGGCCGCTAGGGATTAAGTTTTGATTGAATTATCTGCGAGCGTAATGGATATGTTGCGCAAAAGTTAAAAAGAGCTACCGAGATGAGGCTATTGCAAGCAACGTTTTGGTATCCGCCATGATGATTTGCTTGATTTTGGCGTTTTATCTGATTTATAATTTATTTTTCTATTTTCAGCTGAAAGAGGGGCACGGGATATTAATATACATAATTTTTTATTTCAGCAAGGTTAGGTGTTCATTACTTAACATATTATATGCACATAAGCTTACGAGATTGATATGTAAATAAAGCACACCGCGTCAGAATAAGTCTACAATTACTCTAAAAGTGGCAATAATCAAGTAAATGATAAATTATGCTCCTGTAGTTACAAACAAGCAGATCTTCTTGGTTTATAGCTACCAAATTGAACCGAGAAAATAATTACAGAAACAACTCTAATGTTTTGGGTAGAAATAACAAGATTACCTTGATTTGGGCAGCACCATACACTAGCATTAATGACAACGAGCGTCAGAACAATAGCTGATTAGACTCCACCATAAACAAAATCTTCAGTTGACACATCACTACTAGAATGCATGTTCCTCGCTTCGCCGAACAGGAAGTTCTTCGAACATGAGGTGAGCCCATAGGCTTTTATATTACCTAGCCGACACAGAGACTGGAAACAGCCTTCCAAAACCCCAAACTCAATCTTTATCGGCATTGTTCAATTAAGAAAACTTCTGCACAGAATGGAAATCGTTCATGTTCTGCAGAGCGAGATTGTCTATGTTTTCTCGTGAGTCTTTTATAACAACAATATATCTGAAAAAGCCCCCGCTGAGTAAACTTCTGAAATTCGCCAGAGGAACAGGTCTAGGGAGGCACCGCTGACCAGAATTCTGACCATTTTGTAAATTGTCAAAAGTGTCTTTTTTGGCGTCCGATAGACGAAGCAGCTAGAAATCTGTCGAATATCCCGCTCATCTGGTAGGGAACCGATATCCCACTCATTCCGTTCTCCGGAGAAAGTTGTATTTCTCGAGTTTGTGAAATCAAGCACATAACAAACAACAATATTGTTTGTTATGTTCAGTTCGCGAACATGTTTCAGTCCGCAAAATACACTTCTTCGCAATCCAAAAGATAAACCGGACATGAAAGAAAGGTCAGGAATTTACAAAATTGCATGTGGTGATTGTGATAAAGCCTATATTGGTGAAACGAAAAAAGCGATAGGCACTAGATTCAATGAACACATCAAATGTTACAGGTACGGGAAGATAGAAGCGTCAAAAACGTGATTTCGCTGCTTGAACTGGACGTCTACGAGAGTATTTACATAAATAAGAATGCAAACCTAATCAATAAAGAGAAGACGTTGATGTATGGTATGTGCATAACAAGAGACGTCGATCCTTTCATATATTCCTCATGTGTCTAGTATTTAGTTCAGGGGTATAGAAGCGGAAAAAACATAAAGTTGACGGATAGATCTTTATTTTGATTAGGGTAGGATGACCACATGTCTTGCGTTTCGTGGTGACAGGACCTTTTCCGCCTTTTTCTCCTTATTTTAACTTGCTTTTTATTCTTAAAAAGTAGGTACTTGTATATATTTTTATATTTTTCCACGTGTCTTCGAAACGGCTGTTCCGAGTTAATTAATAATTTGTGTGGTGCGGAGTGTGCCGAGAACATTGTTGTTTGCCATATTACCTCACAGTCCTTGCCATCATTATTAAATCAAGCACATATGTTTTATTTTTTTAAACTACTACAATCTAAATTCTATGGTATTTGCGGTGTTTAATTCGAGTCGGTTTCTGGGATTTAGAAGCATTATATTGTCCCCTATTTGCTTCTCATACTTATTACATAGACTCCGTTGCATACATGTACAAGCGTTTGTGTGTAATATCACCCCAGAGTTTATTATAGCCATTAACAATGGTTCCAGTTTGGAACAGCTTGCTTCCGCGGAAAATCGCTAATTCATAATTCAGCAAATTACCACTGCAATACGACGAAACGCGCGTAGTATTTGTATAACGTTACGCTTTGTATACGTTACGATGATTCGCATCTGCGAATTATTCACGTTTATATGTTAATTGTTGTCAGAAATTTGAGTAGGGTATAGGTGGGCAATTTATTATGTTTGGGAAGATATTTACCTCACCCATAAGGAAACAATGGAATATATAATTTCGTCGGTACACTCACTTCACTTTGTTTTACGTAGAAACTATTACCCTTAGCCGTAGGATAAATAACGTTCCCGTTTTCCGACAAATACGCCACAAAAGCGGTACAAACTCGGGATCCATATATGTACTAACACAAATAATGTACGTACATATGCGATGATACGCCACGTCACGAGTGGTAGAAATTTCCTGACGAGTAGACAGGTCGAAAAGCGAACATTTTCAATGTTAATCATTATTTTAAATACCGCAGGTGCTTACGACAGCGGAAATTATATTTTCAAAATTCCTTGTATTATTTTCGTCGTAGTACGTAACCCAGTGCCACGAATTATATTCTTTGTGCTATTATTAAAACTCATTATTATTCTCGGCGCGTCCGCCAAAATGTCAGCTCTTGATATTGAATAATTTCCAATGAAATGGGGAAAATAGAAGTAATAGCGTGTTATTTTTAGAAAGATTTCAACTGCTGATTGTGGAATGTATTATAACAGGCCTTTTATATTAAATAAATAAATGAAGGAAATGAAAAAGCGGTCCAGATCTCACAAAATTCAGTATTCAAAAATTAGGCGACCGGTTTCGTATTCAAGAACATATCCTCAGGCCAGCTAGAAGGGCATCCAATAAAAGTAAATTACAATAATGGAAAAACCTAATGTAAATAACTAAAAATAGGGCAAGTGTACTAATGAGATATTTTTATATCACAATGTAATGAAAATACTATTTTTTATTAGTGTAAACAGATATTAATTCTTTTGAATTGGTTTAGTTATTAATGAATTAATATTTAAATTAAACAACATCGGCTGTCAATCAAGAACGATTAGGGTGTTTAGGATAGCCACTCGATTGTAATGAAAAGTCCCTCTGGCGGACAAAAAGCTGTTTTGGACAATCGCAATTTCCCCCCAGGCCGACTGGCCTTGGAATATGGACATTATATAATAAATATAAGTCCAGATAACGACGATCTTAGGGTAACGTAAACAGAACTCCATCTTCTGTGCAATTTCTCCATTTGTAAATCGTCAAAATTAATGTAAAAGTCATCTAAAACAGACAACAGGGGTGTATACTGGGGTATTTCAAACATCATTTCGTAAATTAAATCTTTGTCCTAATGTTATTATGAAAATTAGGTAATATTTATGTTGTCAGTCGTTATTTGGGTCATAGAGTCATGGTTAAAATCGGTTAAGCCTAGCAGGAGTAACCAACATTTATTTAAAAAAGCAATTAACGTCTCCCCACCACTTTACTTTAGAAGATACGACAAAATGTGTTGAACGCAAAAAAAAGGAATTAGATTATGAATAAAATGCATATGTTTTCTATAACTCTTAATTAGACAAAACACGATGAAAACTTTAATTTTATACTTAGTCGCGACCGTTACGTTATCTTCTAGTCATCTTACAAACTTCAAAATCATTTCCCGTATTTTATTTTGGCCACGTTTATTAAAAAAGATTTTATCCGAAAGCTTTATGATTACTAGTTTCTGAGATATAGCCGGCTACCATTCTTATTTGGCCACACGTTACAAACTCTTATAGGAATCATCAATTTTGGAAGAAGCATGCAACATTAGGAGTTGATCCTGAAAAGAGTGATAAGAGTGGAGTGGGTAAGATTAGAGTAATGACAATTTCTGAAAAAAATGCAGTAACCGTAGCTACTTTTCTGCGGATATTATTCTCTAAATGAATGATAAATTGCATTCTATTTAGAATGATAGTCTAATTCTAAATGACTTTGTTTCCATTACCTGACGTAATTGAAAATTCGTTACATTCCCCACCATATTCCGGCAGCATCCGCGAATAAACAGTAGATATTAGTTACCTGCCCCAAATTTAACAGAAGGGACCAGCTACAACGTCCGGATCATATTGAAATCATCGATTGCATAAACCGTGATGTACTTGTGGTTCTACTAACCCGAGTTAACTATTGTGGTAAGGGTTTTAGTGAACTGTTTCAGTAATCCGACATTATTAAATAAATTTATCTCTACCGCACCAGATAATCTAATTTTGGTCAATACTATTAGACACGAATTCCGAAAACCGATTGTACAGAAATTAATTTGCCGCAATTTAATGAGAATAACTCTGCGCTAGGTTCTACATACTTACAACGAACTACTCCGTAACAAATTGAAGGTGTAATCGAAGGAACTACTCCTGCCGGGTCCATTTAGCAGGAGAGCACATTCTCCATCGTTCAATCCCTGGGCTGCTGCTGATGAAAATTGAACTGCATCTACCTGTTGCAAGACAAGCGTAAGGAGCGGTAGAATCCACCGCCTGAAACCAAAAATAAAAGATTATCATCGCTTGTATTTAGCGTTAATTGCAGGGTTAATTGCAAGGTTGTAAATCGTTAATTGGAGCGGAATTTAAAATTTACTAAAATAGTTCGAGAGAAAAAATAGATAATAAAATTAGTAACCTTTATCACCATGTTAATATGCTTTATATAATTATCTTTTCATATCCGCTAATTAGTAGTTCAGATAGAACCATAAGAAGACCCGAAATGTAATACAATTATCATTCACTAATAAATATTTAATGTAGTAATTTAGATTTAGTAGTTATTGTTCTTTTAAACAGTGAATATCGTTAATAACATTATCTAAAATTAGTATCAAAATGCCGAAAATAAGAGATTTGTCTTTAGAAATCTGCACAATGATTGTTGCTTCACACAATCTTGGCTGAACTAACAGAGATATCGCAAGAAAATTTAAATTAAGTCGCCAAACAGTTGACTATAACGTTAAAAAATATCAAAAGCCTGGCACGTTATTAAATAGAAAACAAACAGGACGACGGAAAGTGGCAACACCAGCGGAAGATCGTCGAATAATTATAACGCGTAAACGGAATAGACGAAAAACTGCACCTGAAATAACAGCTGAAATAAATATTGAGCGTAAAAAACGAGCTAGTTTAACCACCGTGAAAAGGAGGCTAAGAGAGGGTGGTTTATTTGACCGAATAGCGTTGCGTAGACCACTCCTATGCAAGCAAAATAAAATAAAACGGTTGCAATGGTCTAGAGAGAATCAACATTAGACAGTTGATAAGTGAAAACATGTTTTGTAGACCGATAAGTCCAAATTTGAACTCTTCGGTTCCAAGAGAAGAACGTTCGTTCAAAGCTCGAAAGGAGAATAAACAGCAACATCATGTGTAGTACCTACAGTCAAGCATAGGGGCGGATCGGTAATGGTTTGGGGTAGTTTTGGCGCGGCATCCGTAGGAAACTTGGTAAAAGTAGATGGAATTTGAAGCAAAGTGCCCTATCGGGAAATTGAAACAAATCCTATACCATCTGGAATGAGAATAATGGATATTCCAACATGGTAATGATCCGAAACACACCTCTAAACTGTGCCGCGAATATTTAGAATCGGTGGAACACGAAAGCAATATAAAAATAATGAAATGGTCTCCTCAAAGCCCAGATGCTAATCCCAAAGAGCTTTTGTGGGAGGAACTCAGTAAGGAAGTGAAAATAAATCCTCCAACTCCCAAGGATTCCTTGTGGAAGCAACTAAAAGAAGCCTGGCTTAAAATAGAGCTAGCTACTTTGACGAAATTAGTAGAGAGTTCTGGACGTCCTTAGATAATGAAAGGTATAACAAATAGATATGATATTTCTCACACAATGCTGCAATTCCTTTAGAAGATAGAAGAACGGTTAATGCAGATTAGTATACAACCGTTTGTTAACAAAACTGATTGCCGTACTCCGAGAAACCTGCCCACAACGACGAATCATCCTCCACTGCGATAATGCGAGTTCACATAGAGCTCAAAGGATGATTGAGCTTTGGAGCAGCAAATCATTCAGTTATTAGGTTATTCTCTGCACATTCCTAAGTCCCAACATTTATTTACGTTTCCTAGTATCAGGAATGGGCTGTGCGATTCACGCTTCCAGTCACCGGAAGAAGTAGTCGACGCCTTTAGAATGGCACTTTGACAATTTTAACTGATACCGAGCATAACTGCTAAAAGTCTATCAATCTTTGTGGAGAATAATTTGAATAACGACAAAACTTCAAGTCGAGAATAGAAGATGTCGGAACAGGTATAGGAATTAGTGATTCTAACTTCCATCTAAAAATGCCTACAGGACCACACACCAACATATTTCAAGCAGAGATTTCTGTTTTAAACTTGTGCGCTATAAAGAACTTCAAGAAAGGGATACGAGGCGCAACTATTAATATATTCAGCGACAGTCAGGCAGTTCTAAAGGCCATTAAGGCCTACACATACAAATCTGCTTTGATACACGAATGTGTACATAATTTACGGCAATTAGGACGCAAAAACCACGTTACTTCGCGGTGGGTCCCAAGCCACCAAAGGATCGAAGGAAACGAAAAGGCAGATAGGCTGGCCAAAGAAGCAGCGAATATGCCTTTCATTGGTCCTAATCCTTTCTGTGCTCGCCAAAAACAGCAAAAATAGCGCTATCGTTCAGCAAAGGGGATCTCAGATTACTGGCAGGATTTCTGACAGGCCATGTAGCCCTAATATCATCTATTTAAACTAGGAAAAGCTGAAAATTTGCCGTCTATGCCAAAAAGATCTGGAGACGGTGGAACACATCCTATGTGAATGTGTTGCCATCAGTCGCACACGACACCAACACTTCAGTAGGCCATTTCTTGCACTTACTGAACTGAAGGAAGCAGATCCTAGAGTAGTACTTTATTAAAAGCCTCCAACTATTGTAACACACTGTTACAATAGATCTATTAAGATCGCAGTGATTAAAGGCATGTGTGCCATGGCCCGACGAAAATAATAATAATAATAATAAACACTTCAAGTCGAGCTACTGTTTGCTGTTATGGCAATATTGAAAATTAAAAAACAACCCTCGTATGTAAGCGGTATTTGGTGAAATAAGTTGTGTTGACGATTTCTGCAACCTCTGAATATAAATGCCTCGACCTTGTGGACACTATATATTTTTACAATATAATATAACATAATATAAATTATTTATTAACGAACACCAATGCAGCACCAATTTTCAAATGTTTCGAAAAACACCACTAGCCTAGGATGAAACATTTGAAGGATTTGCAACAGTATCTCTGGTTTTATGATGTACAGAAACCATTTTATCCAAGCTCGTTTATCTTTTCCTCCACTTACAGTTCTAGGAATTAAAATTTAAGTTCATTAGTGCAAATCCATTACGTAAGTGGTAGCTTTAATGAATTGGAAAAGTTTCGCTCCGGAGGGGAAGCTTTCAACACGCAAACTTTATGTAAACAATACATATGGCATAATAAAACCTGTATAAATTTAGTACAAATTCTACGTCACATTAGGCTTTTCAATTTGAGCGGAGTACGCAAAGCAACGCACGCCACAAGATTTACTAACGTCTTGAGACGGCCATACTGCTTTTAAAGTCGCTGGTGATAAATGCCGTAGAAGTGTCAAAGAATTTCCCCCCACGTCTAATTCCAACTTCCTCCTAAGGCTCCTGGCGGCATACTCTGAAAGTGTATTTTACGTAAGGAATAAAACGTATCGGCCTACGCTCCCAGAATGCATTCATCATGTACCAAGGGAAAGTGGTTCTGTACATTGGTAATTCCAATATCCAAAGTACTAGCAATAAATGCTTGCATGTGCATGTGATCAAGAGTTATGGTGCCATAAATAGATTCCAGGCAGGTTTAAAATCGTTAAGGAAAGTTAATAAAAGCGATTTAATTAGAGTGAGTTGCGGTAAACGAACGTAATAAAAATATCAGACTAGTAAATGATTGGAAAATTTAATGTTCCAAAAAAAATTTTATGTGTGCAACCGCTTGTTTCTTTGTAGGATTCGATGACAATTGTTTCTAACAGGGAATTATGTAATTTATAGTATGCAGGGTAGGGCAATGGTGCGAGATTCCTCCATAGCAACTTTACCATTGGTAATAGGAAACAGTTTCCTATACAAAAATTATAAATATGTATTAGTAGCATAATCTAAAATTATGTTGACATATACAAGGCGAACCAAGAAAAGTTACATATCAATGTTATGTTCTTTTAAATAGAACACTTTGTGCATTAGGACATATTAGATTTCTACTGGAAAATTTAATAATAATAATAATAATAGGTTTATTCTCCAACAGCATATGCCAAATTAAGGACAAAAAAAAAACCTAACAAACAATGTATGATCATAAATGTTAAATTCTAAATTCTACACCCAACCCGATTACATCTATTTCTTTGATAAATAAGCAACACATAGTTCTCGTACACTAGAATTAAAAATATCACAATCCATACAAATGTAATTGTAACACCTACACATGAAACCAACGGGAGACCTAAGCGCTAAATTTGTTCTAGCGATTGGAATTTGAAATGTTGAGATATGACGAGCTTACGAACGCGGAACTAAAAAGTTTAGACTGTACAAAACATCTGAACATCGGATTCTGGCATGTATCACCCCATGCAATACCCGTAATGCGAAGAGCGACCGCCTGAACTGCAAAGAGATCACATTAAACCTATCAAGATAATAGTCTTGCGGTAGACCTCTAGGTAGATACATACCATCAAGCATGATCATTTTTTAAATATTTTTTTATTTTTTTTTATGAATTATAAACTATTTATAAAGCAATGTTAGAAATTTAAGTACTGAGTTAAAAAAGTTCCACAATATATACTATGAATTCTTTTTAGCTAAATAGGAAGTTCTAGGTTTGTTCGAGCCCGCAGTTCTGAGCAATTCTAGAACTAGTGCGAATGACTATTACAAATACGCTGTCCGAACAATGCAGTTCTACTACTACTACTAATAATAATAATAATAATAGTAATAACAACTTCTGCATATTTCATATATTTATGTAAAAAACATGAAATACGTCAAAGAGCATGGATACATACATAGTTTACATAAGATTTCTTGTTTAAGTATTATTATGTTAAATATTTACATCGGAAAACCCAGCTGTCAATCTAAAACGTATAGGGTATTCAGTATAGACACCCGATAGATATGAAATTCCCTCTGGCGGATAAAAGCTATTTTTCGGAACCCACAGTTTCACCCCAGGCCGGGAGGAGTGGGGGTACTAAATAATTTATTTAACTCCAGCCATTATTCCCCTCATTTCATAAATCTTCAAAATTAATGTAATATTCTCCTAAAACGAACAACAGGATAAATTCAGAGATATTTCTAGCTTTAGTTCGTATTAAATATGTTTCGTCAAGGTATCTTCATTTATGTTAAGAAGTTTTGGCAATTTAGAGTTGTCAGGGGGGTTTTCTATCACAGAGTCGTCTAGTTTGAGTCATCTAGTAGCGTCACTGCATTCATTCTCTCAATGACGATCTTGATGAATCGGAGATGACACTATTTTTATTCTCCTCATTTCGTAAACCTTAATGTAAAATTATCCTACACAACAGGGTAAATTCAGAGGTATTTCTAGCAGAGTTTCGTAAATTAAATACCTATCGTAAAGTTATTAAGTCTGTGAATTTTGTCATAATTACGTTGTCAGTTGTGTTTTAGAGCATAGATTCGTCTAATTTGAATCATCTAATAGCGTCACTGCATTCATTCTCTCATCTTACTTCTAAAAATTACTTTATTTATCAAAATTCCCCGTTAGATTATATTTGAGTAGATATCATCAAAATTTGCTGTGGATAGAAATAATCGCCATCGCGATTAAAATAAAGGAGAAAAGGGACGCCAATAAATTCATCAATTCTGGTTAAGCTTTCTTCGAGTTGACAAGTATTTTGGCTGCGCTCCCAATTTAAATGGTCTCATATTGAAATTAGAGAATAAATTCAAGGTAAAAGAGAAAGTCAGAGGTTACAATAGGTAGATTTCCTGTGAATGTCATAAGGAACATAGAGTTTATATGACATCTTCGTAAAATCATGGTTAATTTGCATTTTCAACTTTAACATTCGTTAATTTCCATTTATTGATATCAAAATTCATTAAAAATTGCCGAAAGAGTATGAAAGAATACTTCCGAATCCCACAAAATAGTTAAAAATTTCAGTAATCTACAAAATTCCAATTTTTTTTACAATTTTCCTTAGACAAAATATTTCAAATTTGGCGCCCAACGTGGGACCTAATAAACTACGATTGTGGCCAACGTAATTGTTGGAAGTTAGTTATTTTGGTTTTCACCATAGTTATGAAAATCTCTATCATAAACCCGTTTGAACGTAAGCCTGATGTAAGAACTAAATTTAATGGACACGCAACTACCAAGAATTTGTAATTCTCGAACGGTTCCGAACTGTTCTAAGATCTCGGGTTCAAAGTAACCTTCTGATACATACACAAGGATAATAAACATCAAGAGCCTTTTGTCCTCTTCAAGAACTACTTCTAACATCTACATATAATTAAATTTAATGAAATCACTTGTGGCTTTGAACAAATATACTTTATATTTTAGCTTACAAAAGCCATTATGATGCAAAATACTGATTGTAAGTTGATTTTACGGTATTTTGCGGTATCTTCTTAAGAATGGCCGCTAGTAGACACTTATTCTCAAAGGCTGGCGCCCTAGGTTTTGTATCTCTTGCGGAAATTACACGTTTATGAGCAGCGTTTATTTATGTGATGTGCAACAAGGATTTACTTTATTAGTTGTGCGAACATAACTATAATATGTCGCACTTTACACTTGAGAATGCGGACGATCATTTAAACATAGATTTCTCTTTACCGAATGTGGCTCCATAATATATGAGTCATTAAGGACAATTACGACCTTTAAGCTTGCTCAGCGCTGCAAAATCCGCGTGTTACTCGCTTACAATTTACAACGCTCCATTATCACTCACGTGCTTCCTCGCCGGTGACAATAACCTTCCTTCAGTTTCTTCTTCTCTAGAGAAAGCGTCGATTCATCATGCTTACATCTACGCCAATATCCCCTATATACGTACTTTATGGGTTGCCAATTTTCTCTTTCAATGTTAATAGCTATCGCATATCAAGTCGAACAATATGGCAGTTTAGCCTAAGCATCGGTAATTTACGTAAGTGGAATAGGTAAAACACAAATATGCACTTCCAGATGACGTTAAGGATTACATTATTAATCGAAAGCGAAAATTGATGCAGATACAAACGGCTGCGCTTTCATTCGAAGCGTATACAAGGAAATGTTACTCTTATGACAGCTGTGACATTACTCTAATGATATTAATGACAAAACCTTGTCGATTAATTGTCTCCTAAGCCTACCTGATCTTTGCAGCATTTATTACAATGCTAAATTACAAGTAAATTTACGAAGAAACTTATTTCTGCATCTCAAAAACTGTAACCAACGGAGGCCTTTTGTTATTGTTTTCGAGTTTAGCATGATAAAATTAGTCAAGATTGGTTATTTATATTTCTAGCATAAAAACATTGTTCCGTGTTATTAAACAAAAGTCTTATTAGGAGTTGGATTCAGCAAAACTCTTCATTCTTTACAAACAGTGGAAATTTCAACATAAATTATTGAAGAACATGGGAATCATATTTAGTAATACTGGAGCAAATGGTTCTCAATATTGTATTGCAAAGGATCTGAAAGGAATCACAAAGGACACCAAAATATAACGTTAACGTTTTCAACATTGCCGATCATGAATTTAACAATAGATTCTTCATTCAATGCACCAGAGATGGGCTAATGTTCACAAAATCTTTCCTGAACACTTAACGGTTTTCAGCCAATCGATAATCACAATATCACATATTCCATAACAAAATTCGTTTCATTCCTTTTTCAATATCTAGGAGTACGAGAACAAATTCCGTTTCGCACTCGTTATATAAGCAACCGGTGTTACCGCTCATAACATGTCTTACTGTACGTCGCAATATATTTCTTAGTAATTTATGGGCGCTGATGAAATAGGTACGAACGACATTTTGCGCCGCACCGTACCTCATGCCGCCTTTCGACAAGATCTGTACGATACATACGTTGGATAAGGACGTGTTTCTGTGTCCGTTCTTGTTGTTGTCTTGCGTAATTGCCCGTGTAATTGTTGAAAATCCGAGAAACTTATGTAGACAATCGTTTGGGAGTGAGATTTTTATCACCTAAAAGGCGGCAATTCCGATTTCAAAATTGATATTACCCATGCTTAAGCAACGCACGTAACAGACAGGTGTTTTAAGTAAGATCTAGGGTTTAGATTATTATAACAAAACAGTTTAATTGTATTGGTTACTTCAACTGGAGGTTGGAATTCTACTTCCGTAAAGACTTCCTAAACATAGGGCATACATCTAAAATAATCTACGCAAACAGGCAGTCAAGTTAAAGTAATATTAGTAGAAGAAATGTAGCACTTTTGTATGTACGCAATGATATGATACTGAAATTAACTCTTTGTCAATGATATGATACTCAAAAAATCGGAGGAATATTGAAATATTATAGATTGGATCCGGTTCTAGCCAAACAACTGCTTACACCTAACTGAAACAGAACAAGTCAACAAGTAATTTCCTTTCATTGCTGAAATAAGACAAACTGAATGTATAGACTTGTTTTCTTAATGTAAGTCGTAGTGTAAGCTACTCTGTGAAGGCTGTTTATTTTTATCTGGCTAGTTTTTAAAAATCATCAAATTAAATATGATTGTAACATATCAAATTTAGGTTATATAATATACAATAACGTGATTGACGACAATATATAACCTCTCTTGCGTCCTCGGTTATAGATCGGTCGTCCGTGGGCGCGCACATTCTACCTGCAGCATAATTATTTTGTGAACAAGCAACGGATTTTGATAGACTTTTTGTTCTGCAAAAGAAACCAATGAGATTCTTATGCCATTTAAACTATTTTCTTTCACAGATTGTCTAAATCACTTGTATCTAGTCTGGGCAAACAGCGGTAACAGTCTGTGTAGTAGATATGTGGTGCGGAGTCGGCGATTATTTATTTCACGCATTCACAGTGTCAGTACTAAATCGATGCTGTATGCGAGTAGTTCTGTGTATATGTAGGCTGTCGTAACTTATTTCGTAATCGTACGCTTATGTTTGCTTTAAAAATGTCGCAGTTAGGTACGTCGCGAAAACGACCAATTGCAGACACAGTTAAAAACTTTATAGTGGACCTGCCGGACTTCATTTTTGATGGCGCTAAAATTCAATGTCTAATTTGTAAAATCCCTTTAATGTGTTGGTCTAGAAGCCATTGTCAACGTCATATCGAAAGCAAACAGCATTCTCCTGCAAAAAGTGGCATACGAGACCAAGAAAAATGTACCCTTGATTTATGTGTTACTCTTATTTTATGTAATCTATCGTTTCGTTTACTAGACAAAGAAGCATTTATCTCCTTCTGGAATAAATATACGGACTGTACATTACCTAGTCGGACATCGATACGAAATGTAGTGCCATTTGCTCGTGAACATGTAGAAAAAAGAATGAAAACGGAATTGAAAGTACAAAACGTGCTTGTGTGTGGACGAAACAACAGATCGTCAAAAACATTCTGTGGTTAATGTAATGGTACGTACAATGAACCACATCGACCGTCATCCTCCTTCTTATTGCTTCCAAAAAGTTATAAATTGTACTGCCGATGAGATTTTAAAGGTGGTGTTGAACTCATTGAACAAATTTGAAGTTTCAACTAAGCAACTTTTAATGGTATGGTGATGGTGCCGCAAACATGCGTGTTTGGGCCGATCTCTTAAAGAACACAGTGGTAACTTCTTATATGTAACGTGTAAAATCCATACTCTAAATCTTGCGGCACAAACGATTCCTATATGTTTTCCACTAGTAAATGCATTGATTGCTAGTACAAGGGCAGTGTTTCTAAAGTCCCCGAAACGTACCCAACTGTTTCACAAACTGTGTCCTGATTTACCTGAACCACCACAGCCGATTATTACACATTGGGGAACATGGTTGCAGGCTGCGTTTTACTATAACAAATATTTTGATCAAGTAAAGAAGGTAGTTTTAAAATAATTTCGACAAAGATGCAGAAAGTAAAGCAGGAATATTGAAAAGTAGTTAAAAGATTTACAATATCGCAACAATTACTTCGGACTAGCGGAGGGAATAGAAAAATTACAAAATGTTTCGATGTCGCTAGTGGATTCTGTTCAAATTGTCAATGATGTTCACGCATAGTTATGCTCTGTAGAAGGCGAAACAAATTGATGTGTAATACGAAAATTTGAAAATGTTTTAGAGAAAGATTCCGATTTTCTTATATTAAGACAAAGGTGCGTGTGAAGATGCATTAAGTTGTTTCAAAGATTATTTTAAATATGCAAATATAACATCGCTAGATGTCGAACGGTCGTTTTCGGCATTAAAAAACATTTATTCCGCACGTCGTACTCGCTTGACTGAAACAGCTGTGTAAACATATCTAACGATCCAAATATTTAACAGATGTTACCCAGTTTGTGATTTCACGGAAGACTTTTAAAACGGTAAGTGTTTCAGCACGTTTTATAATTTATTTCTTACCTTCTATTTTATGTGTAAACTTTTATGCGCTCCCCACGCCTCTGACTGTTACCACATATTTGCCCAGGTTAGTTATATCGATAAGTTATTGGGTGAGATTGGTTTTCATAAGAAGTTAAAAGAAGAAATGTCTATACGTTGCCGTGCAGTATATTCTATAAATCAAATAATCACAGGCGCATAAGTATAGGCATCAATACATAAAGACAATCTTTTGGAATTGGCTTTTATTATTCTTTTCAGTACTAATTCATGTTGGTAAAATTTACCTAAATCACGTTAAATATCCTAAACGGCTATCAAAACTGAATTTCATACATTTGTGCTATATCATATTTGCGAGAATTTCAAACATCCAGCTCAAGAGTGTACACCCAATCACTTTCTAAATTCTAAAGACAACAAACATGAATTTCTGTTTTCTCCGCAAACCGCAACTAGTCTTACTACCACATTGCTGCCATATATGATTTATTGTCATCTTTAAATTAAGTGGGCGTTGGTTCTGCGGTTTACGGTGAAAGAGTCGCCTTGGTATCTCTCGTACGCGATAAATTTCAATAGGAGATAGTTGCTCTCGTCCCGAGAAGCGATACGCAATCCACTAGACCTTTTTTTCTAGTCGACTTGTGTGTATGCGTTACGTAAGAAAGTCCACGCCATGCTAAGGTGTTTTATAAACGTATTCTCGAATGCCTAATACCATTTTGCATTCCATGCGCGTACGGTACGCGAGGATTTTTCATTAAGAAATCGAAACTAGAATATGGAGAATGACTAATGAAATCGTTTATTCATATAAATAGTGGCCAAATGTTTCTGGCATGTTCGCCGTCGTAACTATTGTTAGGGAAAAGTAGGTCGGCATCGATATATGTTCTGAATATTATCTAAATTGCGTTTGTTATTTATTTATTGCGACATAGATATACATATGTGTTGGTGCTTGTAGTATTTTTTTTTATATGACGTAATCTATGAATATGAAATTGGTGATTCAGATAGGTAATTTGCAGATAATTACAGCAGTACATTAATTGTAAAGGCAAATTGGTACTGAAGAAAATTATTTTTGAAGTGTTCTTCTTCTTCTTTGGACTAGGAATGATTTCCTGTTGCCCGTTTGTTTATTCTATAGATGATGAATACCAACTTTCAGCCCAGCGTTTTGGGAATCTCCCTGAGGGTCTTTTTGTTCTAGATTTATTGTCTCTGCAGATTTTTGCGATTCTGTTGTTGTTCAGCGCGGCTGACGTGCTCGTTCCATTGTTTTTTTTTTCTCCCTTTTATAGTATAGTACATAATCCAGCAACGTAAATTGATTGCATCATTTTCTCAAGGATGTTGAGGTTTGCTATGCAATATGAGGGGTCTGATATCAAAACAAGCAACATCCATTTTTGCCGTTTTTCAGGGAGATCAAAAAATAATTACTTGATTTCAAGAATAGGTATCCAACTGAACTATGCACCAAAATGTTTCAAAATAGCTTTCTATTAAACATCTACTAGCAATTATAATGAGAAATCGTTCCCTCAAAATTGTTTGTTAAATTTGGATGTTGCCGCAATTGATCCTATTCAAAGGATGTTGTTTTGGATACTAAAATATAAAATCTTCAAATATAATAAGAAGAAAATGATTTGGAAAACAACGTAAAATAAGTTTATTTCCTTACATTAACATAAACCCAAACATAAAGATAATAAAAAGCATGTTAAACAATATGTCAATATAACTATTATAGCAGAAAAATCCGTGAATCAATAGAGATTTTCAAACATCCCAAGAACTTAAATCGCGAAGATGGCTATCCCTTATATCACACGTGAAAATCCCAACTTATCAAACCACCTAGCTTCATTGATCCACAACGTTTCCACTCCATTGACCCCCCTATATAAACCCCTCCGGAATGAATAGTCCCCAGTCAGTGAGCCCTGAAGATGTCTCATAAAGAGTGTGGACGAAACGTCTGCAGAAGCTACGACAACGACGCGCTTCCAACCCGGAAACCAAGAGTATAGTGAATATGTCAATATAACTTAACTTACAAAGAAACGTTAATCTTAGGTAACGCAAAACAAGATTACAACTAAATTAAAAGCGTTTTGCTTACAAACTCATTAACCTTTAAGGTACAGTTATACCGTGACACCAAGCAACTCTTCCTCATATTCACATGTTACAGTTTCTTCGGCTATATCTTCGCCAGCTTCTATATTGTGGACTTCATCAGGAAGAAGTACTCAATAGTATTTGAGGTTTTCTATGAATCTCCTTTTCCATAGTGTTTACCAAGCAATGTATCTACATCTCTTAATTTTAACGGATTCATTGCAATTTGGTCCTTTTCTGTTAGTTTGGGTTTTAGATATCTAGCTGTATATATGTGTAAATCTTTTGCACTGCTTGAATGGGAATTGCATAGATACTACCGCATGAACTCCCATGATCACTTGCTCAACACTGATTGGCTGAAGTGGATGTTGCTGTCTTTGAAACCTGATGTGCTTCGGATGTTGCTTCTTTTGATCCCAAAGTTAAACTTTACCTTTAAAAATGAATGGCTTGTAGATGGTTTTGCTCGGAATCATCATGCTAATTCAAAAGAACACAAAAAATTGCACTAGATAGAATGTCTATATCATTTTCGGCAAAAATGGATGTTGCTTGCTTTGATACCAGACCCCTCTTATATGAATGTTGTTTAAAGATCGGGCAGCTAGCATTGTTCAATTCAGTATTTAATTTTTTCTCTCATAAGGATTGTTCAAGAATGTTCAAGATACTTTTAATTCATTTTGTAAATAGCCTCTCACATCATTGCTACAAAATCATAATTTTATTGACAATTCCAGCTATTACAATGACACATAACCTTTAAATACGATGCTACTGTTCACAGCACTATAATGGTTCATGCTAGGATACTACGTTGTTCGTGACAATATATTTTAATTGAAAAAAAAAATGCACGCGTTGATTTGTCCTAGTAGTAGGTACTAATAGTAAACATAGTAATGCACGATAGGTATGTATATGCAACACGACAACCTTGGCATTTCATTCGGTCTTTTTTTTAACCAATCAAACAAAAAGCTGTGCACCGTCGACGTGCGCTTGCAACAAAGTATGCATTTCTTTGTTTATATGGAAATATCCTTAAACGGATATATAATACTACATACAACGCGTCATTATATATGTAAATAATATGCATATCAGGTGAATATTATTATGCAGCTTATTATGTAATAGGTGTTCAACCTCCCGACTATTCTGTTTGTGTTAATTTTGCATAGCACTAGTTAATTAACACTACAGATGCACCGAGATCGTTCTAAATATAGCATCCCGTCTCTGATGTTGATGGCCGAATCATGAATATCTTCGAATAAAGATGCTAATTTCTTCATTAAGAAGGGAGAGTGGAGTAATTGCAAAATTTACTAACTTAGTATTGGGAATTATATCGAGAGGACAGTCAATAACTCAAAATTCACCTCCCTAAAGGCATAGATTACATATTGTAGTGATATTTTTGAATAAATATCAATTGAAAACTGTATTTTAATAAATTAAATTAAACAAATTATGTTAAATTATCTCAGGGTTTATTTTTAGTTGTAAAAGGTGGGAAATCTCACTCACTATCTTTTTGCAATCAAACTATTTGATAGAAAAATGAAACGAGTCAATAATTTTAAGGAGAGACAGGGATTTATTAATAGAGTAACCTAAACTTGCGGACTCGCATAGGCGTCGGTATTACGGGTTAATATAAGAATACGAAAAATTCATAAATAAACGAAACCGGTAGAGAAGCAGGCATGTAGTGTCGACCTTGAATATAAATCATGTTAAACCGCGCTGAGAGAGATTTCGTTTTAGTACAGGTTGAGCTGTTGCAGAGATTAGTTGAACGGTCAAGGTTATGTACTTACGTATCGCTTTTGAAAATATAGCTGGTGTTTTTTGTGTGTTGTGATATTATACCAAGTACATAATTAGTGTATCGTTTCATATAGAACTAATATTTACATACCTAAGAAAACAATGCATCGTAATAGATTTGCTACTAATGTACATAAGTATGTGTCACTTTTTCCCCATTTAAAATATGACGGTAGTGCAGTTTTTTGCTTAATATGCAATATTCGTTTGGCTGCATTGAACAGAACTGATTGCCAGAGGCATGTCAATGGTATTAAGCATATGAGAAATGCAAGAACTGAAATACCTTATACACTATTCCTCAAACATTTATTAATTATGTTTACCTCTTGTAATCTTCCGTTGTCGTTGGTGAGAAAAGCAGCTTTTAAAACGTTTTGGCGACAATACGTTCCAAAGTACCCATTACCCTCACAACCACAATTACAGAATCATTTGCCGCGAATGAAAGAGATGCTAGAAAATGTGTGTAAACGTGATTGGTGTTCCAAAAAAATATGGATTACCGTGGATGAGACGACCGATATAAAGAAAAACAGTATTGTGAATGTAATAGCTCGCGTTTTATCTAGCGAGAACACAGCATCTCGATATTTGTTAGCTTGCAAACGTGTTCAACAATGTACCGCGGAAAATATTCAAAAAGTGATAATGAACGCTTTGAAAAAATTTAAAATTGCCCAAGATCAAGTTGTGATGATTGTGACAGATGGTGCGGTAACGATGTTAAGTGTTGGGCGATCCTTAAAACATATATTTCCTAACTTAATACATATAACCTGCGTGCTGCATGCTTCGCATTTAATTGGTGAAGTTGTTCGACAACGTTACGGAAACGTTGATCGGATGATTGGAAGTACTAAAGCAGTGTTTCGTAAATCTTCTAAACGTTTAAAAGAATTTCGTAAATTTTGTCCAGGTACTCCAGAACCTCCTGAACCAATTTTAACGCGATGGGGTACTTGGCTAACAGCAGCTTCTTACTATTTGATCCATTTTCAACAAATTCAATCAGTTATAATGCGATTTAATCGGAATGACTCCAAAGCAATTAGAGAAAGTCAAAGAGAATTTCAAATTCCTCAACTTTTAGAAGATTTAACAACAATATGTACCAATTATACAGTATTACTAGATGCCATCAGAAACTACAATGTACTGAATTGTCATTGCAGGAATCATTAGACATAGTGGAGAGTGTAAAAAATAAATTACACACATTAAATGATACGCCAGGATTATGCGCTAGTCAAAAGTTGGCAGATGTTTTAAGGAAAAATCCCGACTTTAATACTTTAGAGGCCGTTTATAATAAGTGTAAGAATAGTGAACTTTTAAGTGATTTTGAAAAACGGTTTCTACATGCAAATGTAACTTCCTTAGATGTGGAGAGATCGTTTTCTATGTATAAGAATATTTTTTCTTGTCGACGCACAAGGTTTAAAGAAGTAATAGTAGATATGAACCACCGAAAGCAACGAATTAGGGAAGCTGTAGAGTCCATATCCTTAGAAGAGGTTATAAGAAGTTACAACGAATTTCTTGCTCGCCTTGAAATTTGTGTGGACGTTGATGGAGGACTTTTAATTCCAAAAAACTTTTCATAGTTCCACTTTTTCGAAATAGTAAAAATAACGGTAGTTTACTCTTATGACATTTTCGTATTTTTTTAAGTTTCCGGACACCCAGTATGTGGAACGTTAACGTTCTCCACGGCAATCTCGTTTTAAATGCGAGCAAAACTTTTTATCAAGTATGCTCCTTTTCCCTAAAATGTAAAATAAAAAAGTTTTTCCTCTTATTCACTCTAACCGTGGACATATTGTATAGTGTGTTAATTTGAAAACTTCAATTTTTTTTTCAATTTAATTAACTAATTTGAATATTTTTTTTTTAATAAAAGTTTATATTTTGCAATTTTTGCTTAGCATGATATTTTTTCTGTTACAATCCTCAGAGCTTGACCAAATGTCAAAGTAAGATGTCGAGTCGACAGCGAACAAAACATCCCAACGGCTATAATCACTTCGTAACTCGCGCTTCGCTTATGTTCAATTTCAACCATGCATTTAATTGATAAATATGAGAGTACATAGCTTCAGTTTATTTGCACTCCTAAATCAAAGTTGTTTGACACATAAAACAAAGATTTTTTCTAAAATAGAGCCTAACATTCTACCACCGTGATGAGAATTCCCATGTATTTCAAACACCTACATTAATCACCATAATCAACTTGGAAAAAGGTGTTGTTCACCGAATCAATATTCTTAAAAAAAATATTAAGATCATTTCAGTGTGGAATTAATGAAAAATTCCACATTTAAATTGTAATGTCACAAACGTGAGATGTCAATTCATTATGCTTGCCGCAATAAGGCGGTTTTGATTGAGTAATATCGTGTAATAGTACTATTATTATCGTCTTGATCTATTTCTTGGTTAAATAAATATTTATAAAGCATCAATCTATTCATTCCATGCATAATATCAATATCGATTATCCTCACTTATACTTGCATATGTATGTATACGTAATAATATAGGAGAAGGTATGAATAATGGCTATTCAAATACTATTTGTGATGTTTCCTATCAGTGCCGTGCATCAGAGTATTTTAAGAAAAAACGTTGAAAATTTTGTTTTCATTTAAATTTGTTAATCTCCCAAAAAAGCTTTTTGAGACAGTTTAACAATTAATTCGTATTCGAGCTTGAATCTATAAAGTATAGTTAACAACTTTACAGAATATTTTATCGTAAGAGGAAGTAATTTTTCTGTTTCCGCGTTCATTTGAAACTCTTATTGTATGCGGGTCAATTATGTAGATAGAAATGACAGTGGCCTCGCTGAATGTTAATGTTAATCGTTTGTGCAATTACCGTTGCTTTAAATTTCATAAAGAGAATTATAAGCAACATACCGGCTGCACGTCTAAAGAAGGTGAATCTGTCCCGTAACCCTACGGTAGTCGCGTGGCTGACTATTGTCCTCCACTTACAATTCATTTAAAAAATCATATGGAAGACACACACATGGCTTTTAGTACCCTTCTGTGGTTCATTTCTCTATACAACTATATTTATCTAATCAAATTTTAAGCAACGTAAACAAAACAGCACGACCCTAAGTGAAGTAGAGGACGTTAGTCATCCACGCGACCATATGTGTGACAGTTTCATTTCTTGCTTTACTTGAAAATATTCGATATTTTGTAATATTTTTAGTGCTATTGCGATATAAGTACTATCTCACACATATTTTTTTTTATATAACAAAAATATATTATAGTTTTGCTATAAATCATGTTCTGAAGTAGTAAAGATCCGGCTTAATGGTTAGGTTAGCTAGAGAAACTTGAAGGAGATTTGAAAGATGTAGGTGAAGAAGGAAGTGACGATGGTGAAATTGATGAAATCAATCCAATCATGACAGCGCGTCCAAAGTTGATAATTTGTTTGATATTTCCGATAGTAGTGATGCAGAAGATGGAATAAGCGAAGAAAACAATTTTTATGGTAAAGACGGTACAAAATGGAGTAAAGTAAAACCTTCATCTAATGTTCGCACTAAAACCCACAATATAATTATATACTTACCTGGTGCAAAAGGAGTAGCGAAAGAAGCTAAAACGGAATTGGAATTTTTCCCCATTTAAAATATGACGGTAGTGCAGTTTTTTGCTTAATATGCAATGTTCGTTTGGCTGCATTGGACAGAACTGATTGCCAGGGGCATGTCAATGGTATTAAGCATATGAGAAATGCAAGAAGTGAAATACCTTATACACTATTCCTCATACATTTATTAATTATGTTTACCTCTTGTAATCTTCCGTTGTCGTTGGTGAGAAAAGCAGCTTTTAAAACGTTTTGGCGACAATACGTTCCAAAGTACCCATTACCCTCACAAACACAATTACAGAATCATTTGCCGCGAATGAAAGAGATGCTAGAAAATGTGTGTAAACGTGATTTGCGTTCCAAAAAAATATGGATTACCGTGGATGAGACGACCGATATAAAGAAAAACAGTATTGTGAATGTAATAGCTCGCGTTTTATCTAGCGAGAACACAGCATCTCGATATTTGTTAGCTTGCAAACGTGTTCAACAATGTACCGCGAAAAATATTCAAAAAGTGATAATGAACGCTTTGAAAAAATTTAAAATTGCCCAAGATCAAGTTGTGATGATTGTGACAGATAGTGCAGCAACGATGTTAAGTGTTGGGCGATCCTTAAAACATATATTTCCTAACTTAATACATATAACCTGCGTGCTGCATGCTTTGCATTTAGTTGGTGAAGTTGTTCGACAACATTACGGAAACGTTGATCGGATGATTGGAAGTACTAAAGCAGTGTTTCGTAAATCTCCTAAACGTTTAAAAGAATTTCGTAAATTTTGTCCAGGTATTCCAGAACCTCCTGAACCAATTTTAACGCGATGGGGCTAACAGCAGCTTCTTACTATTTGATCCATTTTCAACAAATTCAATCAGTTATAATGCGATTTAATCGGAATGACTCCAAAGCAATTAGAGAAAGTCAAAGAGAATTTCAAATTCCTCAACTTTTAGAAGATTTAACAACAATATACTGAATTGTCATTGCAGGAATCATTAGACATAGTGGAGAGTGTAAAAAATAAATTACACACATTAAATGATACGCCAGGATTATGCGCTAGTCAAAAGTTGGCAGATGTTTTAAGGAAAAATCCCGATTTTAATACTTTAGAGGCCGTTTATAATAAGTGTAAGAATAGTGAACTTTTAAGTGATTTTGAAAAACGGTTTCTACATGCAAATGTAACTTCCTTAGATGTGGAGAGATCGTTTTCTATGTATAAGAATATTTTTTCTTGTCGACGCACAAGGTTTAAAGAAGTAACTGTGGAAACATATGCAATGATGCAAGTTTACAGTAGTTCACATCCTGATGCCTCTAATTTATTGAATAATTAGCAAGTAAGTTTATTTATGAATTTTTCGTATTCTTATATTAACCGGGAGTCGGCAAGTTTTGGTTACTCTAGTAATGAATATTTAATCCTCAAACGCACTTTTGCCTTGTTTATTCTTTAAATAATATTTATCTCCTTACGAGAACAAAAGACCACTCTTGTATATTAAAAACACATAAATCTCGACTTTCACGAAGGAAACAAAAGATACAACGCGCAATATATTATTGTCTATATAGATTCCTTAAGTAAACAACGTCATTATTTTTATTTTTATCTCTATTTCATTTTATTTTGTATAGAATTCCAAGGAATCAATAAATTTACTACAAAGATCTATCCACGTGCTTCAATTTTTACCATGGCTTTGAGTAATTGATTCAGAATAACTAATCGATGCCTTTGTTGTTGTGAACTGAATTAATAGAAACAATTTAGAATAAAATGTTAAATTATATCTCTAGAATTACACCACCAGAATCTGCAAATATCTGCGTTGGTTGAAGATGTTGGTGGAGGATCGTTTGCTAAAAATACACTTTACATCAGAAAGTTTAAAACATACCATTCTAACAACACTTAATTTCGCTTTTCTTTTTATCTCCTAATTGTGGTTTAAATTGGAAAGCATTTGTATTTTGGTGATAAGTATACTATGCAATAAACATTATTCCAGTGATTAAAGTTACTCAAAATATTGTGTAGTCTCTTTTGTCAATTTTCACACAGATTTTTGTGGGCATTGAAATTGATAATCTTTTTTGTTGACTTTTCACACAAAATTTTTAACTGTGCATGATTATTACAGATGCTGTTCTCGACGTTTGCAATAGGGTTATTCCATGTCAAGTGATCAAGTCCCCACGTTTGCGCATCTCAGATTTTTTTTTAATTTTGTGAGTAGGTTCCACAACTGACTAAAGGTAATTCCCCAAATCCTTAGCTCCTGATATGCAATACATGACCTGCAAGAGCCTCTTAAGTGATGGCTGGTAAAATGTCGCAGATGCTCCCCGACACTTTTTGCCATTTTTGTCAAGCTGTCATTCTGTAAGTAAGAAAGATATTTGCCTGGAAATTGCTGTGCTTGCTTAGTAGTTATCAGTGTCCCAAGCTTCCAAATTTTAACAAAAACAGTTGCCTAGTCCTTTTGCTTTTGGTAGAAAGCTCATCTTCTGTGTAACTAGTGAAAAAATAGTTGTTTTTAACTGTTTAAGATATAAAAAATATTGCAAGCTTCCTCTACATCATACACTGCATCTAAGGTAAATCAATCCGTCCGGCATAATGTGCCATACAGAAGCGGAAAGTTAGCTTTCTTAAAATTTAAAGAGATTAAATCACTAACCATTAATGGCGTAATTTTTTACCTCTTCATATATTATATAATAAATAATTCACATTCATCCATACCTAAAAATAATCCAAACACTCAATAATGTTAATAATTTCACCTCTTTCGTTGCCGAAAAATGGCGTTTTATTAGATTCATTTGAAGATGGTAGATATGGCGTTCAGACTCCCAATAATTCAATATTTCAAACATGAAATAAACGCGTAGACTTTCTAAAGAAAAGGTTACTATCAGGAGCATTTTTTTTTCTGAACTAAATTCGAGCATTTAGTTGAAACGCGATTTGAGCAGCGTAGGATACGCGATTTATTACCTCAAATTGAATATTTATACATGCTAAGATATGCCTGGATATAGTAAATCTTCTAGCTGTAGTGGCTTTTTCACGCTCTGTTGACTACATCGCTGTAATATATTCTTTCTATACAAGTTAGCGAATTATAAAATACTGCAGTTAAATTTAACCATTAGACAAGCTTGAAGGCAAATGTTCATAACGCGAGAATTTCAATTTGAATCTATTTAAATGATACTATACTGTTCTAAAAATCTCATTGAAAATTATAATTACAAGCTTTCATGTTACTAACGCAAACACCTGTACTATTTTTACTCCCGTTATACGATCTGTTCTGTCTTTCATTATTTTCGTAATAGCAACCTGCCTTTCTCGCTTTAGAAACTGGTTAAAATTACAGACAGCCAACTCCTTTCAAATAATTATTTGCATTAAAATGAATGCAATCGGAATCGAAATGGAATTTGAGAATGAATGGTATATTTCTTGAAAGGTGTAGGTTACACATTGAATGTACATCTTTCAAGTGACAAAGGCACCATTACTAAAGGATTAATGAAAATAAACGTTTGAGCGCTGCATAGAGGAAAAAGCAGCTTTAATTTTTTATGATTTGCAAATATTCAAGCTTTATAATTTCTAAATCTATAACTCCAAATAAACGATTCTTTTTCTAAAACCACCATCATCCCCTCTGCGTGGTTCTTGACGTGTTTGATCATGTGTAATTTAATCAGTCTAAGGAAGCCATTTTGGGTGAGAGGGTGAAGCGTTAAACGTTGTTGTTAGAATTTAAAAAGTGTAGCACTTCAATATGGAAGTTTTTGTTAAATCGGTGCAATAAATTCTTTGTAAAACTTTTGTCTTCAATTTTGACATCTTTATACAAAGGTTGAATCTTCCTCCGGGTTTGACAATACGCCGTTTGTGCTTGCGCGTTTTGCCATCTACCTAGGATATATGGGGAAACCCGGAAAAAGATTCTGCAAAATTTCTAAAATAAGATTCTCAATCTCATTGTGAGATCTCACATTATTTGCTTTAAATTTTTCGAATACTTAATTAACCTTCATAAACCCGCTGTAGCTAGCAGACAAATGACGCGATCGTGATGAAATTACGCACACATGGCCACAGAGGCGTCAACTCAACGCATGCGCAAGCGGCCACCACTACGATAACCTTCAAAGCTTGTTATGGCGAAAGTGTAGATAATATTTGACTTACCCTCGTACTTTACCACCTATATCCCCTAAAACATGCGAAATATACGAAACTAAAAGGGAAGGTTCTCATCTAACACAAAACGTAAACATATGTCCGTTTTACGTCAATGAATCAATTGGAGATGAGTGGCTAAGTAGACAATTTCCTTGTTTAAAATATTTGCATGCATTTCCATATAAATGGTTTCGCCAGCGTCTAATTCTCGCAGCGAAGTTACGTTCCTAATTAATTTGAGGTTTTCTAATTTAATATTATGCCCGGTTTCGTTTATGTGTTGTGCTACACTTAACGATTCAATCTTTCCACAGCGGCAATGAGCTATATGTTCTTTGAATCTAGTACCTGTCGTATGTTTCGTTTGTCCAATATAGGATTTATCACACTCACAGCATGCGATTTTATAAATTCCCGACTTTTCCATCGTATCCGGTTCATCTTTCGGATTGCCCAGAAGGTTTCCGAGTGTATTTTGCAAACTGAAACACACGTTCATATCTTGTCCCCTAAAAACTTTACTAATACCTTTTGATATTCTGCGAAAGGTAAGTTACACAAATTTCTTATCGCGGGTTTCTGCCGGGATTAAAGTAGTGAAATTTCTTAAAGATGTAGGACTTTCTTAAAGATGCGACCGACATCAATGGAAGAAACCATTATAAATGTTTACACCTTTTTATAAATTGAAGTTCTTTATTGTATCTACTTTTATTCAAGGGAAATTTTACACAATCTGTTAAATTAAAAAATTTTTGCGACCATTGTGTGTCGTACACTGTGGTTAGAATCTATCATAATGTATCTATTAATGCTGGTTTCTTTTCTGCAGGTGTCTATTCCCAGTTTTTTGTTGTTTCTAATTACTAAATTATCTAGGAACGGGAGTTGGTTATTTAGCTCTTCCTCTAATGTAAATTTAACAGTCTCGAATTTTGAATTATTGATCGCGAGGAATTCTAGAACAGTGTTTTTCTTTGTATCACATCATTTGGTCGTACGGTTGACAATGAGAATCCGCGAATTCTCCAAACGATCGTTCCGAACTAATCAAATAACTTGTGTTAAGTGTACCGATGCTTTAGTGTTTGCCATACTGCCCCACTGCCATTATTTCCTTGTATGTCGAATTATTCAACAACTAATAAAAATAAGTTTTAAATAAGGCATAAACTATTTCAATTTATTAAGAAATAAATATTTTTGCAATAAAAGTAACCATTCTCTTAGCAACAATCTCATATTAAGACATAATCTTATCGACGTAATATTATTCATTAGCAATAACAGATCAAATAACTCTACGCATGTGTGACCACGATGAATGGCCTACAATACTTTATAGTTTCCTACGAAATATCTAATCGAATAGAGTATTGCAAAATTCCCATTAAAACAGAATGATATATGTAGTTGGACGTGATTTTATGTTGCGCTTTAAAAATCATGTAATTACTAGTTTCTCTTAGGTTAACATTTCAGGCAATAAAAATTGCGCCCATATGCATATTTCTGTGAGCAATAAACTGGATGCACAAGCCAATCAAACATTGTTACATACGTTATTTTGTATACTTTTAAATAATTAAAACTCAACTAGCGAACATTTTCCAAATTATTTCAAACCTAGCCGAAAAGGGATATCTTATTGCCAAGGTCAAAAATCGAATATTAATTGACACCATCAAACAAATTTAATGTCATTATCATTAACGTGACAAATTGATTTGTGTAGGCTGGCGTTAGGGTGACATTCAAAACAGTTATTTCGCATTTCGTAACCATTATGCACATAACGCATGGAACTTACAGGCAAAAGTTCGTATACTCGCGAAATATTACGAAATATCCTTTTTTATAATCAAAACAAAAAAGAGAAGATTAGTTGAGTGATCTCTTAATTATTAAAGTAGTCCGGCCGTAAGCTTACGGATTGAAGTGTTCTAGACAGAAATTCAAGAGTTAATTATAGGTTTCGTGACATAGTTTTATGTTTTCAATGTCGTTCTTCTTGCAAAAAATTAAGTGCACTCAAGACAGGAATATTTCAAAGCTTTGCAACGCAATTATCTTAATGACGTGCTTATATTGCTATGTTGCTATGTTGTGATTGACTAGAGTTATCGTAAAAGGCATCTTTATCCGTCAAAATTTGCTCTGTATTTGTAAAAAATCTACAACAATACAAAATTTTGACCACTGGATAATTACCAAAATTAACGGTATCTATAGGAGGATGCATTTGTACAGGGTGAGCCAAATTGGTCCTATTTCATGGGTATACCTGTGAAGGAGCATAGCTAGACAAAAACGAAGTACATAATCACGGATCCTTTTTTTAAGACAAATTAATTGGTCGAAACAGATTTTTGATATTTCGAGTGGTTCTCGAGTTATGAGCGAAAATCACGTTTCGATAGCCAAGCTATCATCATCAGCAGCAAGATTGAACTAACAAGCTAAGTGAAAAACTAAGCTTATATAGCAAATAAATAATGCAACTAATGTAACTTTCACATTAAATGTATCTTGATGATTAGCTTCATTGCACAGGACTATAATTAGCCTAAAATGCAAATTTAAAGATAAATAATTTATTTGCTATATAAGGTTAATTTTTCACTTAGCTTGTTAGTTCAGTCTTGCTGCTGATGATGATAGCTTGGCTATCGAAACGTACGTCCAGTACGAGTTAGGTGTTGTGGTAAGGGTTTTTAGTGAACTGTTCCAATGGTCACATTACCTGCAACAAATTTTAATAACGTTTTCTTCTCATTTGAGAAATAAAAGAGAGAGAACGATTAACAGAAATGTAGATTTCTGCTTATAACTCAAGAACCGCTTGAAATATCAAAAATCTATTTTGACCAATTAATTTATCTGGAAAACGGGGTCGTGATTCTGTACTTCGTTTTAGTCTAGCTATAATCCTTCATAGGTATACTCATAAAATACGACCGATTTGGCCCACCCTGTACAACGATAAACATATAATCACCAATACATTTGCCCTAGAACTGTTTTCCCATTTCACAACAAAAAGTTTTATTATCCCGAGATGACAAGATAAATTACTATACAAGTTTTCGGTCAAGTTTTTGCCTTTCGTGAACAAGGATGAAGAGTGCTGCGGAGTGTACGACACTAGAATGTATAACTTAATCGGTGAACATTAATTTTTTAATGAACGGCACGGAGATGGATGCCTCGTTAACGCAGATATCTTTGTCATCCTGCTTGCCAACAGAAGAGAGATAAAAACCGCTCTTTTACGATCATTTGTCTTATTAACAAGGAGAACAAGGATCAGGAAGAGAAGTTTTTATGTTTTTCTTACATTCGTCTTCCTCCTTTGTCCTTCTTATTTGCTGCTTCTTCGTCTACCTCAACGTATTGTTCCGTTAAAAATCAATGGAGGTAAAAATGTACTTTTCGAGCTTTATACAATTTTAAAGATACGGCCTTATTCAAATGTTGTACAATACTTATATGTCCTTTAAACCATATAATGACAACTTGGAAAAAAATCTTTTGATTTTAAACAAACAACACACAAAAAATAATTACTTCCCTTAAAATTAAGGTCCTGTAGGAGTGAAAATATCATATTTTATTATTGCGAGAATACAGTCCCTGGCCATATTACTTGAAACATGTCATAAATCAACCCTTTTACCTGGAAATTCCCATCCTATTATAGTGATATTCTTTTGCTTTGAATCCGATCGTTTATAGGGGGACTAGATTATTGTATCAATAAATAAAAATACCAGAGAAATATTTAGAAGAGTAAAGTACGTACATATAGATATTTCAGTTATCAACTTACATCTAGCGAGTTCACAGTTTAGAGAATTGCATCGATATTTTTTAAAATTTTTCGTCATAACCGTATAGAAGCTAAGTTGTGGAGTATCGTTAAGTGTTTTGTATTGATATATCGTTATTGCAAAGCTAAAATTGTTATTCTATCTCTGTCTTAATAATTAATTATTTGGAATTTGAAAAAAAAATGAAATATTTGGGGTTTTTTGTAGAAAATGCCCGGGAAAGATTTAACAAATTGCAAAATTACAGAAAGTATCTCCTTCTGTATCGCGTTTATCTAGAAACTTAAACGAAGGAGCTAGCACATCGACACAAAGACGGGCAAAGTGCGGTCGGAAAAGAAAAGCTTCGAAGAGATCTGACCATGAAATTGTTCATCTGGCTTTGAGCAATAGATTTGCTACAATTAAAATGATTCAAAAAAATTTATGAGAGAGGAATAGAGATTTCGAGCAGAACTGCCGATTGCGCGAAAATCGTCTAATGGGCCGAAGACCTGTAAAAAAGCCGCGTTTAACAGAAAAAATGAAATTTGCTCGTCTCAACTTTGCAAGAGAATATCGACATTTCACAGACGAGAATTGGAAAAAGCTTAATAATTTAACATGATTTTTACTGAATTAATGTTTGCATTATTTAATAGGTTTTCTTTAATGACGAGTGCTCGTTCTGTGTGTTAGTGCAGCGAACACAATTTGTTCGTAAACGACCTGGCGAACGTCTCACAGAGTCCACGGGTACAATGCGTCAAGAGCAGTACATAAATGTGTTAAAATTCACCGGACCTCAGTCCCATCGAGAACGTATGGAATCGACTAAAAAGTAAGGTATTTGAAGAGGAAAACCCTACAAAGAAATTAATGAAGAATATAAAGGATGTATGGGAGAACGATGAAGATATATATTATTTAATATTTACATATGTTACATATTTTTACAATATATTTTATAAATAAAAAATATAATACATGTATAGTTTATATTTTATTATGAAGAAACTACAAAATATTGAGTGTTTCAAGTAATTTGGCCAGGAACTGTACATGCCAAATGATGTAATTGTCGGTGGAAATGTTCTTTGTTGGTGAATAATTTTTCATTGTTGCATTTGCTTGTATTACGGCCGATTTAACACAACTGTACCATCAACCGGGGTGAAATGGCTAGGTTTTTGGTAAACTCCTATTTATTCATTCTTTTTCTTGTAAAATTAGATCATTGAGGGGTGAGGAGATTTGCAGATATGTCCTTCATCCCAGAGAATTTCTGTAGCATATTAGAAATCCTCGCAAAAGGACACTGTAGATACGACATACAAATAAAGTGTTTCACTTGCTCAAGAAACTTATATGCCATATAAAAACAATGACACCTTAGATGATTATAACCGACACTATACATGTAAAAACACGTCTTGAAAAGAACTTAGGCAGATTACAGAGCTGCTAACTTCACTGCTCGGAAAATTATGTCACAATTATAAAACTGAATACGTATCAGTCCAATTTACCCCGGAAATTAATATCACCCAAGCTAATAGTATCTGTATCAAGTCCTGTTTTAAACAAACTGCCGAAGAAACACACAAAATGTTAAAGGAAGTATTCGAGGACGACGCTTTGTTCCAAATCATTACCACCGATACTAAAAGGTCTCACAGCTCTTCGATAACTTCACGCTATTTAAGGGATGTATCGCCATGCACGATATTAACCTAAGCGGTAAAGGAATCGTTTCTTTTTGCATTTCTTTTTTAAGTTTAATATAATTTGGATAAACCAATTCAAAACGCAGAGATGGTCTCAGTATGTAAACGCATTTATATGGCCTATGTCAAAATACGTCAGTCTGCTGAAGTCAAAGCGCTTAAACCTTGTGTGTATCGTTGGTAACGTCCAAACACAGACTTATAACCAATTTAAACGATTCGAAAACAACCATACACCATAACATGTCGTTACTATTCGGAATTATCTTATGGCGTAAACCAGTGGACTTTGTCGGAAGAATTTTACATGAGAGGGCTGCTAAACGAGGAAGGAACAACGTCACGAGGGTAACTGTACGGGATTGAACGAACAGCTTCGAACTGAATCGGATTTGCTTTGTAAGATCGTTACAGGTGACAAGAGTTGCGTTTATGGGCGTGATCGCGTAATCAAGCAACAATCGCCATAATGAAAAAATCCGCCTTAATCTTTCAAGTCAAAGAAAACATCAAGTCCGATCTGTTTCATCGATATTCATGGGATTATCGACAAAGTGTTGAACGACAGAGTTTACCACCATGATAACCTGATACCACATACCGCTTTCATTGCTTTTATTTCTCATCCAGCGTACTCGCATGACCAAGCTTCTTGTGACTTTTTCCTCTTTCCAAAGATAAAAATCAAGTTGAAGAGGTTAGATTTGATATGATAGAGGAGATTCAATTGAATACCGGACAGTGGAGAACACACATTAATAAAACAAGACTAGAATGCACTCCTTTCGTGACAGAGGAGCTGGGAGCAGTGTTTTTACTCCCAAAGGGACTATTCTGAAGGCAACAGTGGTGCTTTTTTTATTATCTTTTTATTTTTTTATTTTTTTTTTACATTTTTATTTATAGCAACATTTCAGGAACCATTGGACCCCACCTCGTATAACATATTTCAACGTAATGTAATAACATTTCATAAATAATAATTACGTAAAGGTGATGAAAAGGCGATTTAATTAGCAAGCGTCTTATTACCCAAATTAAGCGTTCTTTCGCTTAGAACAACCTTCGGAATTTATTCCTCCGAGAAATTCTAAAACCTAAAACAACATTCACGTTTTCTTCAGCAGGTTTTTAATCATAGTTTACCTAGGTATATGCACTAAAATTCATAGTGGAGCTGTTGACAACATCGAATAACAATAAATAACCTACAAATCGTACTATACTCTACATCTCATATGCCTATATAGGCATGTGCACTAGATTAATCAAATATGCTCCAGTAATAGGTTCAAACGAATACAGACCCATATCTAATGCGTTGTAACGTATTTTCTAAATTTTTACGTTAGTCCGTTATAAGCTATAAATGCCACTACCCATATCGATTCTCGACAGCGGCGTACCCAATTAGCTTTGACACAAATAAAACCGATTGAATTCATGTGCCTTCACACACGCTTATGCATGGACGCATACCGTATTAACATACATAAATTATTTATCTAATTTTTCTATTCAAATTTATTCCAAACCGCACAGAACCGTGCTAATTTATGGATCTATATAAATTATATATAGATATAGTTCCATATGCATGAGTGAGAATTAGTGATTTATTGTCATTTTAATGTTGGCATTAAGTTCCTGAAAACGATTTTGCACGGTAGCAATTGCAATAGGGTGTATTTTAACATACACAACATACACGCGTAGAATACGATGAAATCTAGATCAATAAAATACAGCATACGAGTTGAATCGGGAAAATGCATCTAAATACAACATTTCTTAGAAAATGCTAAATAATTATTTTAAAAAAACGTTTAATAGAACCTAGCGACAAGCAGTGAATATCACAAGTTGGAAAAATGGGAATTGTTTTTTTTTTTGATTTGAAATAGACTTTATTTTTGAAATATATGTCTATATAATATACGTATTGTTATATATGTATACTTTTTTACATATAATATTGCTGTACCCTCTGTCTTCGCCTCGAGAGTGGGTTGTTGTCCGTCTAGGGTTATTGGTATCGAGGGCTGTTCGGTTGATTTTTCTATATCGCTCTTTTTGGTTGGTTTTTTTCCTTCTTATGATCGCGTTCGTGTTTTATACTTAGATGTTTTTTAAAATCCTTTGTTTTATGGTTTTTTTGAAGTTGGTGTAGTTTTTGTTTTTTATCTCTGGTTCTATTTTGTTGTATTGTCTTATTGTTTCTGTTGTCAGGTATGGTGTGTACTTCTTCTGTCTTGTTCTTTCTGTTCTTAGGTGCAAATGTTGTCTGGTGGTTTGAAATTGGTTTTTATTAGATTGTTTTTTATTTTGTATAATAAGAGTAAGTTATTTAGTGCTATCATTTGTTGTATGTTCTTGTGTCTTGTTGTATACTTCATTGGTTGGGTTTTTTTTGTCTAATGAGTAGAGTATTTTTAGGACTTTGTTCTGCTGTCCTTGTATAGTATTTATGTTCCTTTTAGTTGTGTTGCTCCATATGTTTATTAGATAGTTGTTTCTTGATGTGAATATTGCGTGGTATACTGGTTTTCTCATGTTTTTTGGGAAGATGTTCCGTAGTTTATTTAGTGCCGCTATGGTTTTTGTGTTGGTCTTAACTAATTGGTTTATGTGCTTGTCCCATTTTAGGTTGTTTTGTATTGTTATTCCCAGGTATTTGATATGTTGTACTTCATTTATTTCTTGGTCTTTGATCTTTATGTTGAATTTGTGTCTTTGTTTTGTTGGTGTGAAGATCATGTATTTAGTTTTGTCTTGGTTTATCGTTAGTAGGTTGTTGTAGCACCAGTCTTCTATTTTATTGATGTCTTCGTTTATGCTATTTTGTAGGGTCTTTTGTTTTGTTCCTGTGTAGATTAGGCATATGTCATCTGCATACGCGAAGACTTTTCCTTTGAATGCTATTTCTAAGAGGTCGTTTGTGTATAGGATATATAATATTGGTGGTAGGTTTCCACCTTGAGGTATTCCGTATTCAGTGGTGAGTGGGTTGCTTTTTTCGCCGTTTATTTGTGTTGTTTGGCTTCTGCTTTTTATATAGGTTTCTATTAGTGTTAGTTCTTTATTTTATATTCCTAGCTAATTTTATTAATGCCCGGGAAAAAGGAAAAATGCCTAGGGGTGTGTATTTAATGCCGTTGTTCTTATGTTGATCCTTTTAATTTTAGAATAGAATAGAACACAACTTTATTATCTAACGGACTCAATCCAATTCCAGGACAAAAATAATAATTATACACTATGCGGCAAAATTTGAAGCAATTTGTTCTTGGAGGAAATACTTGAACCGATCAATTTTAGTTTTTAAAAATAAATATTGATGTATCAATTTTAAGTTGCCCCCATTTCTGGTTTTCAGGTAATGACGTCATCAACCATTTTTCTAAATGACAACCCCCAATTTTTTTTTTATTTTAATACATCATTTAGTCTAAGTTATGCAATCAAAATTTTAAACAATCAATTCATTTCTTGAATAACAGCATTTATCTTTCCTTTTTGTTATAAATAAAATTTATATTTTCCACTCTTTAAATGACCTTTATCCGAAAATTTTAGACATTTAGATAATCCAATGATCTACCAAAATAAAAGAAAATCTGGAGTTGTCATTTAAAGAAAACTGTTGATGACCTCATTACTTTTTTTTTCAGTTTGCTATTTTTTAATTTCATTATTGATCAAGTACATACGCGATTCATATTGAGGACGTTCTGTATTTAAGAAGAATGTCTGTATAGAAGTATCACATTTAAACACAAAGGTCTTACAAAGAATTTATTACATTGAAAGAAAAGAACGTTGTATCGGAAACAAGAAATGTAGGGACTTCCATATTGATCCACTGAACTTTAGAATACTGAATTCCGTCTTACCCAAAATAACTTGGTTAGACTGATGCAACAGACACGATCAAACAGATAAATAAATTACGTAACGAACTGCACAGATGGCGTAACGATGATTCTAAAATAAAAATCATTTACTTGGAATGAGAACATAACTTTCAAATATAATTGAAATAAGTAAACAATAGTCTTTTATTCAATTTATTTGTTTCAAGACTGCAAAGAAATTACCGCAACTTTTCCCATCCCAATATTTCTAAATTATGGCATTGAAAGCTACATGCATATGTTATACATGCTTCGATGCGTTCGTGAAATTTATTAAAAGTTGTAAAATAAGGCCGCGATATCAATTTACAACCCGGGAATCGAGCGGTATGAAAACTTTACCGGCTTAAAGGTCACGAATTTGTCCTTTCTTTCAACCTATGCATTCCTTCGAACCATGTATCATTTTACTTACACTTAGTCAGATATGCGGTTTTTTTTAGTCGTGCATATAAAAAAGAGAAATTTTAGATATCTCTTAACGACAGGCCTGCTTTTATTTATTTTTTTTTAGAGCTGGTACATGCAATATGGGCATTTAGATAGACTTCGTAAATATTTCAAGGATATCTTGATGCCATCATATGTGTTGTCTGACGCATACATTGGCACGTGAAAGAAATGAGACCAAATAAATCTTTTTCATACATAGCACGTTTTAGGTATAGGGAAACGTTTATAAAAAGAAATCTAGAACAGTTTCTGCATTAGATTCTAGAAAAATGAACAGGGTGTTCCTTTCAAAAAATTTGAAACGGCACGGCAACAATTTCTACGGTTGTAGGCAGTAGTAAATAAAAACTACTTTGAAAAATATTTTTCCACCGACGCACTAGATGGACATGCTGTATACCGGGATGGGTGGCGTGGTACCATATATGAGGAACTGAGAGTCGTATAGCTGTGGGGAAAAAATCTCATAAGAAAAGGAGCCAAGAAAAAATGTTGGAAATTATTTTTAAGTTCATATTTCTACCGCTAGAGGGCGTAACCATTATAGTCATAAAAACCGAATTTGATAAACAGGATCTCATTTGAAAGAAGAAGCTTTACTGATTAAAATAAAAAACATAACGTATTGCAACAATTATAATACCACATAATACGAAAGATAGATTAAGTAAAACACCGCATAATAGGAAATTAAAACCCTACTTAAATAGCATGTCTGTGTAAATTGAACAAAATTTCGAATAAAATTGCAACTACTATGTCGTTTCAACCCTAGTTTCGTCCAAATACATACACAATTACAAATACTAATAATTAGTCGATTAAATATCAACCACAAATACATCTTTCACGAAAACGGTGCTCGGTTACATGTTTGGCTTTTGCTTTGAAACTCCGTTTTTCCAAAATAAAATCGAATGGGATGCGAAGAAGGGCTCAGTTGACGACTGGCATCCTCTTTAAACCGGAAGCCCTTTAAAACTTAAAAAAGAAATGCAAAAAACGATTACTTTACTGCTTAGACTAATATCGTGCATGGCGATACATCTCCAACCCAGCGTGACGTCATCGAAGAGTGCTCAGGCCTTGTTATAGCGTAGGTAACGACTGTACCCATAGCTGGTACAGACATTAACCTCACTTTTAAGTCCCCAAGTGTGTATAAAGTAAAGATGGGACCACTGATTTAATGTTATATTGCTATTTCAGTAATGGTCTATTTCGGTAACTAATAACTGTGTCCCTATACGTGGCATTAACCAATAAGCGTTATCTTTTTTGGTAAAATTCCAGCATCTAATCGAAAGAGAGTCGTATAGCTGTGGGGAAAAAATCTCATAAGAAAAGGAGCCAAGAAAAAATGTTGGAAATTATTTTTAAGTTCATATTTCTACCGCTAGAGGGCGTAACCATTATAGTCATAAAAACCGAATTTGATAAACAGGATCTCATTTGAAAGAAGAAGCTTTACTGATTAAAATAAAAAACATAACCATGACCTATTGATTCTCAGAGCCATCGCTGGAGGGCGTCATTTGGAAAAATCAAAGTTTTTATCATTTTTCTCAGAAATTTCAAATGGAACGACCTAATTCTTATACCATATTTGGAAAGTAGATTAAATTTCCAAGAAAAAATGTTAAAGAAGCAATTTGATATATCTATTAGTGTTCGAATTATCGTCAAAAGAATAATTAATAACACATGAATTCTTACATGGTCAAACATGGAAATAAAGCTTCTTGCAGAATACGAATATGCTGTCAGGTATCCTAAACGAACACATCATAGCAGGCATCGGCGGTTAGCAATGACAAAGGGGTAGTGTTCTAATCAAATTTCCACTAAAAGGCGATTGGTACGAAATGAAGGCAATATTTTAAACATTCTTACGTACGTGCGAGCGGTTCCGCATTTAAGTATCAGAGATTAAGCTACTTTTACTAATTTTGGCAGAGTTAAATGTATGCGGGAAATTGATTATCAAAACAGATGGAGTATCAACGTATGGTGCGGAGTTTTAGGACACAGATTTATAGGACCGTTTATTTTTTAATGATCGTCTAAATGGAGACACATACTTAGACTTTTTAAGAAATGAACTTCCTGTTCTTTTAGAAGATGTTCCTTTAGATATAAGGAGATCCTTGTGGTTCCAACATGATGGATGTCCGGCGCAATTTTCTTAAAGGGTACGCAACTTTTTAGATACTGCTTTTCCAAATCATTGGATTGGAAGGAGTAGTTAGTTTCCGTGACCTCCTAGATCTCCAGATCATAACATGCTAGATTTTTATGTGTGGGGAAGAATAAAAGATACTATGTATTAAACACGTCCAACTACACGGGAAAATATATTTGAAAGAATTCGAGATGCCGTTGCTACGATTTCACGAGCTGAAATTGAAAGTGCTGTTTTCAGTATTACAAACAGATGTGAGCGGTTGCATTGTGCAAAACGAGGGTCTCTTTGAACATTTATAAATTTCCCGTTTTTGTTTGTTTTATTTTTGCTTTGAACGTTTGATCAATAATATTAAAATCGTTGTTGTTTCCATTGTTGTTTTGGCACGTTGGCCTTTAAACACGCTTCAAATTTTGTGTCCCGCATAATTTGAACCAGTCCTAAGCCTGGATAAAGTGCGAAGGAAAGTCCGGAGAACAACAATTAAAAATCAACGAGGACGTTAAAAACGCTAAAACAAGTATAAAAGAGGCTTAGTTAAATGTGAAAAATGTAAAAACAAAATTTCAATTCTACATAGCATGCTTGACCATGTAAGGATTAACGTGTTATTAATTATTCTTTTGGCGATAATTCAAACACTAATAGATATATCAAATTGCTTCTTTGACATTTTTCTTGGAAATTTAATCTACTTTCCAAATATAATATAATAATCAGGTCGTTCCATTTGAAATGTCTGAGAAAAATGCTAAATTGTGATTTTTCCAAATGGCACCTTCTAGGGATGGCTTTGAAAATCAATAGGTCATTGTTATTTTTTTATATTTTAATCAGTAAAGCTTCCTCTTTGAATCAAATTCGGTTAATTCAAAATCGAAATTACAGCCAATTTAATTATAAAACATTACTCCTCCCCTCGAACTTTTATTGTTTGTTCTACAGAAAAAAAGGCCCCCAAAAAGGATTCCGAATTCTACTAGCTCTACGATGATAAGATTTATTTGACAACTTATATGTGTACATTTTCTAGAAAAATCCTTTTTTTTTGTGACTATAGTGGTTACGCCCCCAAGCGGTAGAGATAGAAACTTAAAAATAATTTCCAGCATTTTTTCTTTGCCACTTTTCTTATGAAGATTTTTTCCCCACAGCTATACGACTTTGGTTCCTCATTTATGGTACCTCGCTACCCATCTTGGATCACCCGATATATTATACAGGCCGACTCATTTTCGACCTTCGCTAAATGGATCTGGGTTATTATTGCAGAGTACAGTAGGTTCAATTTTGGCATAGTTGTTAAATTTCGTGTTTGTTATGAACCCGAAGGGAAAATGGACCTGTGACAAATGACGTTCGAGATTTTTGAAAAAAATTAAGAATGCTAATTTTCTTCTTTCACCTCTAGCACCTATATTAGGCCTTGCAGAGAAAAACTAAAACCACATTCTCAAGGCCACTTTCGATCCTCTATCTAATGGTCTACTCGAGATTTTTATATGACGTTTCGGTTCTTTCTGGCCATCAACTGTCTTCTATCATATCGGCACCATATTAGATTTTGATACCATCAGATAGACTTTTTTTCCTTCAACCATGTATAACATGTTAGCAAAAGATATTTACAATTGTATCCAGAACAGCAACAGCCAGATTGTATCATTTCGATCTTAGAAACCTAATCGAGAATGAATCATTTACCAAGCCGCGTAATGTTTATGTTAACAGGAATTTGTATAAAAACTAACGAGATATTTTATAAATAGTAAGTAGAAGGTGTGTTTTTGCAAAGTTTATCTTGTATTTTCTAGATAAATAATAATCCATCAACATCTACGCGCAAAATGGCGTCAGAATTAACTTTGCCCCAGACTCGAGTACGGAGAACTTTACAAGGAAGTAAGTTTAAACCATTCAAGGTTCATGTTAGCCACAACCTGGTGATAATTGAATTAACTTTAGTTAATTCTTTTTCTTTTGGGATACAGAAAGGTGTAATCTATTATTGTCACGACACAAGTCCAGTATTGCTATCAGACTTGCCTTTAAGGCTTTCCTATATGACATCCAACGATACAAAGAAATATTTGTATTAGTTTTTTTGGCAAGCAAAGTTATATTAAAGGTATAGCCTTTAGCCAAAGATTTTCTTTCATCCTGGAATCATTTAGTACAACACCTACAGATCTTATTTGCTTTTGAATCGTATTGCATATCTCACTATGTATTGCCTGGAGGATTAATTACAAATAGACGCAATTATAAATTGCTTATTTAAAACCATGATTGGACTTCGTCTACATACTGCGCTGCTATCGCATTTGCAGTTGCGAAAGAACAATTTATTTAGGGAATTTGGGACATATATGCCTTCAGAGTGCAGACACTCCTTACATTACAGCATCAAGCGTATACTCGCTGTGGTTCTTGGTGATTCAAGAGAAAAAAAACCAAATGGTAAACATGTTTTCACTATAAATGCATACGTAATACCTATATGTACATACATAGTTTAGTAATGAATTATAAATAACTCTATTAACGTTAAAAGGAGATATTACAAAATTGTATTAAATGAGTTAGTGAGATTATAAATAAAACTTGAAATTGAGTTTTATAATCTCAGTTGTAAAATTTCTTCACTATACCTGTGAATATTTCTACCATACTATCGCCATCTTCCGTTTACCATATTCCAAGATAGCTGAGACCTTGCACCAATTAGATTATCTTCTTTTTCCAAACACGCAGCAAACAAATAAACAAGTTAAATAAATAAAAGAAAGATATAATGAAACAGTAAACTTGCATGTAAACGCACACTTATTATTACCTTTTGAGTTAATCCAACTACGGCACCTATGTTTGAAAGCATGAACAGAATTAATTTCAGGTATTTTTTTATATATGCAAAAGGAAAAGAATCTTTCAAATAAAGCTATTCTATGATGAGGGTAGAGGGGCTGTTCTAAAGCGAATTTTATTGTAAAGATATGGGGGAGTTTTACGAATTAGTATCTTGCGATAAAGAGTTAGAGTCTGCACTTCTCTTCGATGTCAGTTTACTCGCATGATATTTTCTAATACACAATAATAACTACAAGTGACAATCCTTTAATCTTTATTTTATTTTGAAAGCCAACCGATGTCATTATGTTTTAAAAACAATATCGTTTAAGTGCCCTCCTCGACTTCGCCCGACTGAATGCATTCTTGAGGCCCAATTTGCGACTACTCTTTCGCATATATCGCGTGGTATATTTCTAATGATGCGTTCAATATTCCGTTTAAGGTCAGGAATTTTTGTCTGGTTTATTTTTGTAAACCAGAGGTTTCACATGATCCCATAGGAGAACGTCCAAAGCGTGAGATCGCATGATCTTGGTAACCAGTTAACGTTAGCATTCTTTGAGATAACGCGCCCAGGAAACTGCTGTTGCAATAAAACAATTGTCTCAGGAGATGTGTGACACGTCGCACCGTCTTGTTGAAACAATAAATTGTTTATGTCAACTTCTCTCGACCAAAGATATTCCATTAGCATATTCCTGTACCGCTCACCATTAACAGTAACACAATTTTTATCATCGTCTTAAAAAAAAAACAGAATCTTGAGCCCAAAAACCGCACCACACGGTGACCTTCTCGGGACAAAGAGGTGCTTCGTAAATCACTCAAGGATTTTCATCAACCCAAATCCTACAATTATGCTTGTTTCCAAATCCATTCAGCTAGAAATGGAATTCATCGGAAAACAATATTATTCCTACAAAACGTGAATCGGCTTACAATAGCGCAAGAGCCCAGTTCGCGAAACTTCGACGCAAACGTTGATCATTTTGCTCCGGATCTTGAGTGATTTGAACTTTTTAAGCCTTCAGATGGAGATCTGCATGCAAAATTCTCCACGTAGTCGTCTGAAAAAGCCCAATTCTTGAGAACGACGTGAAATAGAGAGGTTCGGTTCATCTCTTATATTTTGATTTACACCAGCAATATTGACCTCCCATCGGACACCTCGATAACGCACTAATATTAACTTATCTGCAGTTGAGCCAGTTTGTCCAAACTTTTGCATTAAACGATAAAAAGATCGGATGGTCGATTATGTTGATCATAAACTTCTCGCAATGCCCAAAATGTCCGGCGGACCGAGCATGCACTTTGATGATAAATACGAATAATTTGTAAGCGCTGTTGAATCATTAATCTGTCCTTATTAACTTGACGCAATGTACTGAACTCATTTGTTATCAATATTTAACATTTACATTCCAAAGCAATCTTGTTTTTTGGCATTAAAGTTCTGATTTTTAATATTTTGATTAAAAACTAATCGCCACGACATATTTTTTTTTAATTACATAATATAAAATCGCCTTAAACAATTATCAATTCGAGGTTTTTAGCTCTGTTTACAATTGGAACAGAAGCGTTGTTAATACTGACGCCGATTAGTGTAAACGTATCTGTTACCAAAGATCAATACCTTGGATTTAGCGGGATTAATAGTCAAGGGATGCAGAAGACGTAAAGGAACAGTTCAGTTGAATGTCATCAACATACAAGTGGGCTCTAGAATATTTAAGACTTTGAGTGAAAGACGCAGTATATAAGGAAAATAAAAGTGGGCTTCAAATAGATCCCTGCGGCACTCCTTGTTTTATTCCTAAAGGTGGAGAGATTTCACTTTCCACCCACACACATTGAGATCTATTTGACGAAAAGACCTTAGAAGAATCCATCACCACAAGAACAGTCCACGATCAGTACCATGTAAGATACCATCCATCACACACAGTAAAGGTGCATTCACATAGGATAACGTGAAATTAGCGTTAGGGTTAGTCCCAAAATTATTTGCAATATTCTGCCGTAATTCTTAAAATAATTTCGTGACAAAATGATAACTAACATCTCGGTTTACTTTGTCGTGTCATAATCTTAATTTATCTGTTAATAATTTCTTTTGCAGTGGATGGAATGATACATAAATGTAGTATATTATGTTTATTAGCAGTTTTTGCAACAATCATGACGAATAAATTTAAAATAGATGAAAAAAGAGAGACGTTGGCGGGTACGTCCCATCAACACTTAAAAAAACAACAAAGACTGCTTAAATTTAATTCTGGAAATCTTAAATCATGATCCCGATTCCTTTTTTTTTATATACAGGAATGAATGTCGATTCATTTGGTAATTTATTGAAAATAGTAAAAGCAAATCCGTTAAATATTTTGGGAATGATTTAAAGCGCTGTAGACTGTACCACAGCTTGTTGACTCACCAACACGAGGCATACATACATACAAATTATAGTACGAATGCTAATGGTTTCTTAAATAACTGGTAGTCTCCTAAATGTATATAGTGCAATAGAAGGCATGCACATTCATGTAAAACAACCTAAAAATTCTGGCTCTTTATATTACAATTATAAAAAAACTTTTAGTATTTGATTTAGTGTTTACAAAATTCCTTGCCAAATTCCCAGACCGTTTACACCATTCCTTTCAATAGCCATTGATATTATCGTTTGATGCGCTTAGCGAAAAGAATACATACTATCGAAAATACTTATGTAACAGCATGTAACTTCCTTGTTTCGAACGGGTAAGCGCTTTTTTCAAGCGAACGCCGAAATTAAAGTAATACGGTTGCATAAGATCATTTCATCTAATCGTTAAGCCAAGTTAGAGGATTAGAAACGAACGACTTCGTTGATATACGGTTATTATTACTTAATTGCTGCTATTTATAAGATGGTCTATAAAAACATATTAGATTAAAACAATAATATTTTAACGTTAATATTGATTCCTAAGTCCTATCCAGTCATCTGCCAAGATCAATAAATATATTGTACACCCACGTTGGACTTTTTATAACATCAACGCACATGAGGGCTTATTTAACAAATATGTTTTTTTTTACAATAGTTCAATTAACTGCAGTATTAGTTGCACAAAATTATTTATAACTTTCCGTTATAATATTTTAGTAATGTACAAGTAAATGGAAGGAAATATAGTTGTTATTTCATTTAGTTCTAGTTAGAATGATTGTGCTAGCCATATCCATATAATGTATGTAGTTATTTAAAAAATATATATATAAAGAGAAAGGTGAAAGGTGTGTTTCCAATAGCAATATCGTATGCTATTGCAGGATAACGGATCGGAAATTATCCACTTGTACGTTTTATAGATTTATTACTGCATTCTAAAGAAGTTGTTTATAAAATATTCAAATTTTTAAACTTACCAAATTAAATGATGCCGTTTTTGAAATAATTAAGAATTTTTTATATCAACTGGATTGTACAAGATAGCCGTCGATGTCGTTGCCACGTTTGATTTATGTTATTGCAGTTGTTTTATATGGAGCACCCCAATAGAGAAGCTCTTCTGGATTTTTTTTTATACACATTTCCTATACCTAAAATGTGTCTTTTGTTTCCCTAAAGATATTTATTGAAATTAATGTATAAGGGTAAAAGTCACATAAAAGGACAATTCAAGACCTTGAAATTTTATAACACTTTTTTAATAATATACATATAGATTAAATATCCTAATGTTGTATAGTTTAGTTCAGTTGGTATAATTATCAAGTATTTTACATTCATTATAATTAATATTGATTTTTCCGCAACTTTTTTAAAATGTAAAATGTGATTTCGGTAACTGTCCCGTTCGCTGAGTTTTATATAAAGCTCGTTACCTTTAACTGAGAAATATTTTCGGTTTTTGGTTTCTATATTTATGAAACAAATGTCAGTAACAAATGTGATGTCATAATAATTATTAAACGTTTGTATTTACTTGCAAGAATACTGTAAAGTCTGTCGAAAAGAATTGAGTAATTTCTGTAATGGTTCACTCTTGCTATTCAGCTCTGTTACCAAGACATTGAAGGCATGTTCGAAGCGTGTTGACATACACGACCGTTACGAGCTTCAATGTAAATGGTAGATGTATTGTATATTCTTGATATATCACGCATATATTATTTAAAATTTAATAATTTTTAGGTGAATTCTGTACAGCAAATCATAGTCAGAAATTTTTAGGAAAATTTAAATAATTTGCCTCTAAAACACAATAAGAACATAAATGATTGATTGATTTGGCAGTACTTAGAACCAAACTTAGGTTGGTAACGATTGTAATATCACTAACAATTTATATTTTAAGTAGTTGACAGTGGTGTGTATATATTCTCTTTCTGTCTTGTCTTTATTCCGTACAAGTCCTGTTTTTTTTTTTTTGCAAAACAAACTCTATAATAAAAATCTAGTGATTGAGGTGAGTTACTTGACGTTGGAATTATATCATTTATGCATAAATATCATATGTAGATTCCATTAAAGATGCCTTTCCCAACGGAGTATAATATTTTTATTGTGATGGCATATTTCGGTACTGGTGTTCTAAATGATATACACAAGGCCTTAGCGCTTTGACGTCAACAGGCTGTGACGTATTTTGAAGTAGGTCGTCGATCATTCACACGTTCAGATCGTTTCTTGCGTTCTGAATTGGTTTATCCAAATTATGTTGGTTATATTAAAAAAAAACATAGTGTGTAGTGATATTCTCGCACTTTGTTAGTGATACCTGTAATGTTTGTCTAGTGCGTCGGCTGTTTTGTATGTTTTGTTTGTGAGTTACACTTTGTAAAAGGAGATATTATTTATTTTTCAACAGCTACAGATTTAAGGATCGGTGCTATTCCAACTCAACTCCCTAACTGTCCGTTGTATTTGACAAAAAAACATGAAGATGTGATTGTTCAAATAGTTTTATATTCTTACGTTATATTTAACAAAATTATTTTTGAACACGAAGGGATATTTTTAAATGCGTGTAATAAACGTTTTGTTTTAATACAATATATTTTAAATTATACTACCGAACGTAGCCGTTTTGGAAACTGATATATGTAAACGTCATATTCACAGCGGTGAACGTATTGCAACAATTATAATACCACATAATACGAAAGATAGATTAAGTAAAACACCGCATAATAGGAAATTAAAGACCCTGCTTAAATAGCATGTCTGTGTAAATTTTCTCGTGAAATTGAACAAAATTTCGAATAAAATTGCAACTACTATGTCATTTCAACCCTAGTTTCGTCCAAATACATACACAATTGCAAGTAATAATAATTAGTCGATTAAATATCAACCACGAATACATCTTTCACGAAAACGGTGCTCGGTTACATGTTTGGCTTTTGCTTTGAAACTTCGTTTTTCCAAAATAAAATTCAATGGGATGCGAAGAAGGGCTCAGTTGACGACTGGCATCCTCTTTAAACCGGAAGCCCTTTAAAACTTAAAAAAGAAATGCAAAAAACGATTCCTTTACTGCTTAGACTAATATCGTGCATGGCGATACATCGCCAACCCAGCGTGGCGTCATCGAAGAGTGCTCAAGCCTTGTTATAGCGTAGGTAACGACTGTACCCATAGTTGGTACAGACATTAACCTCACTTTTAAGTCCCCAAGTGTGTATAAAGTAAAGGTGGGACGACTGATTTAATGTTATATTGCTATTTCAGTAATGGTCTATTTCGGTAACTAATAACTGTGTCCCTATACGTGGCATTAACCAATAAGCGTTATCTTTTTTGGTAAAATTCCAGCATCTAATCGAAATTACCATCATTTTCCTAAATATAATGTGAACAAGTTAACAAGCAAGTATAAGTAATTAGTTGTAAAAAAAGCGGACAATTGTTGATTAAAGTTCAGCGTAAAACGAGTAAATTCGTTTATTAAACATTATTAAGCAGCGTACACTAAGTTTTTCAACAGTAAAGAGAAGAAATAGGAATGAATCGAAAGTTGTTTAAAACATTTCGCAATTTAACTAAATAGAAATGCTTACGAAATACTCTCTGGATGAGTTCCTTAAAGCAATACGTAGAGAGGACATTACAAAATTCAAGGAATCGCATTACAGCTCGTATGAAGGAAAATGGTGCTCTCTTCAAATAGATATTGAAATCGTTTGAATAAATTAAATTTTATAGACTATTTTTAACAAATAAGTTCAGAAAAGCAAAATTTGTAATGTTCTGTCGCAGCACTCTCTGCATTTTAACAAGAAACTGCAAGCTGCATAGTTTCATATTTAATTTACTAAAGATTGACATATTTTAAGTACAGGGAAATGTTTATAAAAAAAGTTCTAGAACAGTTTCCCTACAAGATTCTGGAAAAATATACAGAAATATCATAAATCAAGCAGGGCAACGATTTCGATTGCCATATTTAAACGCTAGTTGATATAAAACACTTTTCGATGTATTGTCAAAAGCTAGAAGTAAATATATCTTGTATTCAACTACAAACTCTAAGCACTCTTTGCGTCAGGCTTGCCTTTAAAAGGCTTTACATAATAAAACAATTACCGGTCTTCATGGCATTCAATCAAAACTTCCGCATTCTTCCATAAAAGTCGATACTCTTCCACATCACAATATTCATGTGCTTGTTTATGAAAGCCATTTAGAATCGGATACAACTGCATCGAAGTACATATATTAAAATTTTTAGAGAAAGGTGAAAGGAATATTGAAATTTCTTAGTAATCAATTAAAGTTAATTTAAGAAAGGCGAATATCTATCTAGTGATATTGGAAACTTGAGATTTCAAATTTGAAAACCAAAAGGATCGAATACAGAAGTAGCAAGAAAATGAGTCTAGAATGCATTCAAAATCAAATGTTTACATCTATTATATACATCGATTTTAACCGGTAAATAGATAGCTTCATTGTTCCCAAGAGCAACGTTATTGAGAATGGATTCACTTACAGTTTCACGTTGTTCAACTTGTAACCTCTAAGAGGTCAATGAAAGTTTCAATCGTGTTATTCTATAATCGTATATGAATCGTAACATATTCTATTATTTGGTAGGTATATTATCAAGAACGCGTATCTTCAATGGACTCACCGATTTGAATGAAATTTGTTACACGGTATTACAAAGTTCCCACTACCAGCAGCATAACATAGAACGTTTCTATTATTTGACAAAAAATTACAAATTATGTAGCATACATAAGGACATTAATATATTCTTTAGGTAAATGTACAATAAATAGTAATCAAGTTACTATAACAAAAACATATTAATACGAGGGTGCTTTGAAATGTTCGCGAAATGAAGCACAGATGGCAGCATCAGTTCGATTAAAACATACGCAGTGGACGACGCCAATTGTTTTGTGCACAAATGTCAAATATGATATTATTCTGTCAAGTAGTATCAATTTTGTGCCGTTGTGAATAAAGCTAGTTGTGTGAGTTTTGCAAAATGGATAAAACTGAAACGCGCGTTGTTATCAAATATTTTGTGAAAAAAGGTTGGAAGGCAACATAAATTCATAAAGATATGCAGGATACTTTAGGAGATTCTGCTCCATCATTTACGACTATCCATAAGTGGGTGACGGAATTTAAACATGGTCGTGAGAGCCTAGAAGATGACCCGCGCAGTGGACGACCAAAAACTGCCACGACGCTTGAAATCCTCGAAAAAGTCCACGATATGGTTATGCAGGATCGTCGATTAAAGGTCTCCGAAATTGCTAAGGATATACGCATCTCAGATGAAAGAACATTTCATATCCTAACTGTGGAATTAGGGATGAAAAAGCTTTCGGCAAGATGGGTGCCGCGCATATTGACAATGAATCAAAACCTTCAGAGAATGGGAATTTGTCAAGAGAGCCTAAACCGTTTTAACTCAAATAAAACCGGTTTTATCCCACGATTTCTTACAACAGACGAAACTTGGGTTCATTATTATACCCCTGTAAAGAAGTAGCAATCAAAACAATGGAGGCATAAGGGTTCTTCACCACCAAAGAAAGCAATGTCCATGAAATCAGCTGGAAGAGTTATGGCGTCAGTCTTTTGGGATGCTAAGGGAATATTACTAATCGACTATCTTCCCAAGGGCCAAACAATAAACGGTGAATATTACGCTAAACTTCTAGACCAATTGTTATTCTATCCCTCTCTTAATAATTAATTATTTGGAATTTGAAAAAAATTGAAATATTTGGGGTTTTTTGTAGAAAATGCCCGGGAAAGATTTAACAAGTGAACAAAAAACCGCTATACAAGCTCTTCTACAATCAAACAAACATTCACAACGAGAAATTGCAAAATTACAGAAAGTATCTCCTTCTTCTTATCGCGTTTATCTAGAAACTTAAACGAAGGAGCTAGCACATCGACACAAAGACGGGCAAAGTGCGGTCGGAAAAGAAAAACTTCGAAGAGATCTGCCCTGTGAAATTGTTCATCAGGCTTTGAGCAATAGATTTGCTACAATTAAAATGATTCAAAAAAAATTACAAGAGAGAGGAATAGAGATTTCGAGCAGAACTGTCAGGCGCCGATTGCGCGAAAATCGTCTAATGGGTAGAAGACCTGTAAAAAAGCCGCGTTTAACAGAAAAAATTAAATCTGCTCGTCTCAACTTTGCAAGAAAATATCGACATTTCACAGACGAGAATTGGAAAAAGGTGAATAACTTAACAACATGATTTTTACTGAATTAATGTTTGAAATTATTTAATAGGTTTTCTTTAGTGACGAGTGCTCGCTCTGTGTGTTAGTGCAGCGAGCATAATTTGTTCGTAGACGACCTGGCGAACGTCTCACAGGGTCCACGGTTCTTCGAACTGTAAAACACCCTCCGCAGGTAATGATTTGGGGAGTGATTAGTGGGCACGGACCCGGCCCTTTGTATTTTGTAGAAGGTACAATGCGTCAAGAGCAGTACATAGATGTGTGCATACCGACAGGGCGTATATTTATGCAAGATAATGCTCCTTGCCATGTGGCAAAAAAGGTTAAGAAATTCTTTGAAGACAATCACATACCTCTTTTACGTTGGCCCGAAAATTCACCGGACCTCAATCCCATCGAGACTGTATGGAATCGACTAAAAAGTAAGGTATTTGAAGAAGAAAGCCCTACAAAGGAAATTTAGTGGGAAATAGATAAACGGATGTATGGGAGAACGATGAAGTATATGAAAGGGAAAGCCCTATATCTTGCATTGAAAGTGTGCCCCGAAGAATTAAGGATGTTATTAAAAATCATGGGTTATGGACTAAATATTAATTACTTATTTAATATTTACACATGTTACATATTTTTACAATATATTTTATAAATAAGGGACTGTATACCTTGTGCTTGAAAAACTGTGGACTCTTACTTCTTACGCAGCAGTGAATTTGTATATCTCAATTCATTGTATTCTTGATCTACTATTGCTTCTTATTTTGTTCGCTTTTTAAATATTTCTCTCCTTAGGATTAGGTTCGTTTAATGTGGTTGAGTGGAAGAACAGATGTTTTTGTTTTTACTTGTAATTTTTCTTTTTGGGGGATTGAATAAAGACGATATTATTACTATTATTATTAATACCACATTTTTGACATTTGATATCTAATTAAAAACTATTAAAATACGACTTACAAAGGCTCTTTAAAAAATTATTTAATTGGAGTAAAAATAATTGCTATAAAGAACGTCAAGAATATAAATTTGATTAGTTAATTCAATGATCTTTATTGATGTCCAATAAAAATCGTGTAACAATAACTCTATTGTTTTGGAAACCATTATTTTGATGTGAACTGTGAAATTAGCAACGATAAGTATATAAAAACGAAAAATAATAAACGAATATCCACTTGTAACGTCCCTACATAGACCAGTGCTACTCGTTGGTCACAATGTTCGTGTTTCTGTTTTACGGATTAGCTTTCGTACAAAGCTTGGCGTAAGTAATTTGCAATACAACGTTCGTTTCGGTTTAATAAACGAATATTCTGATTTCCAGGGCAACTCCCGTACTGGGTTTACTAGCACATAAACTAGCGTAAGAACTTATTTAATATACATTATGTCATTGCTTAATTAATACGGTTCTCAATTCTGTTTTAGTAAAGGTATTCATCAAAAGTAATCTGTTACATTTAATTTATGCATAGAAGTTCAACATCTATTAGAAATCAGTAGAGTTCGTTCAGAATGAAAACGTGACATTACGTCGCATACGCACAAACCGGTTCTTACTCAAATTATCATCAGATTGCCGTTTTTGTAGATGTAATTGTCGTCGTAATATATTTGTTATTAATGGTTTTAATTTTCGTATGTTATAAATTTTCGGTTCTATATTTTTATTTCAATGAAGTGTTCTCTTATTGTAATGAAGTGTTCTCTCGATTTCCCGCCTTGCAGGAATTAGTGACATAATGTCACGTTCTCATTCTACACGGACTCTACCATTTTCCTCTATACACGGCTCTTCATATATTGTTACATTCACTAACATTTTGGAAGCAATATTTTATGTAATGTTACGTAAAGTTTATTGTATTTCATCGCAACATTCTATATTTTTAAACGAAAAACTTACCTGTATGGTTTCATATTAACTTACTAATAGCTGTCCATTTCGGTCGTATGCATTGCGTCCGCATAAGGATAGAAGAGAGGAGGAACGTAGCGATCTAGGGAAAGTTAGGAGCGGAAAGGCTCATTTTCGGACCACGGTCGGCGTAAGGGAAGCGCGCGTACCGGCAGCGTTACTCTTCCCATGTACCAAGACGGCAAATCGCGATGCGGGAAGCGGAAACGGAACGGGACATTCTTCGTATTATATTTTACTAAACTCTGTTCGTCGACTTCACGAAAACGCCTTATTTATCCTCCCTTATAGTGCGATCGTCCGTAGGCGGGAGAGGGACGGGAAAGCGGCCGGAAAACAAGCAAATTTTGTCGGCGCCATAAATAATTTGTCCCTGCAAGAGAGACGCGCACCTACCACGCCCATTCCAAGACGCCTACTTTTTCTAATTAATAGGCGTAATTGCGTTCGAAAAGGGGGCCGGCAACTATATGAACCGATATGAAACGATGTTCGATACATTGGACGACGTGCGGGAAAAAGTACGTGAGAAACGCGAGATGTATTTTTTTTTTTTTATTAATTATTCCGGGTTTCTTCTACCGATTTTCCCGGATCATATGCAAACATAAAAGATACGATGTTCAAATATCGATTTTTCCGGTTTTTACGAGCTTATCTAACAATTTAAGAAATAAATAATTATATTTTTTATTCGAAAAAAATTCTACTCGGCACTATCGCCATCTGGGCCCCGGACGCGAAAGTTCGAAAATATAAAGCCGGTTTTTATTGAAACGTAAAAAATATCGTTTTCTTTACTCTAAATTTGCCTCACCGTATTCCATTATTTAAAAGCCCGTTCATAAAGGGTCCCTTTCGAACTTGTAAATTACCGTTCATTCCGTGCTATCAACCGAGTTACAATGTACACAAATTTGTCTACCATCTAATTAAATTTAATTCATTAAATAAAAATCTCAAAGCGTCGGTAGGACTCGAACCTACAGCTACCATTTACCGAACGAGCGCGCTACCACTACTCCACGCAGTCTCTGCGGCAACGAATCCCCTTTAATGCCTAGATGTTTGATGCCTGCAGATGCATCGCAACATCTCGACAAACATATCTTTACGTGCTAAACGTACACTAATTAATGAAATATTGGCGAATAAAGAATAAAGAATAGTTTTCCCTTTTTAATAAAAATAGTAAAAAATATAGGTTTCCATTTGAAAAAGGTAACTTAACACTCGAAAGACATTGATGGCACTTCTAAAATTAAACGTGGACTTTACATTATACTTTTCCTCTTCATATGATAAAACTTTTGTCTACATTTCCTTTCGATTAAATAAATGGTAGCTGATAATTATCACGGATTCATCGATATACTAAAGTAAAAAAACAAAGTACACGGATTAAGACAAATTTGTTACCGGTTACATATTCTGAATCATTCTAACGCCCGTATTCACCATAGATTCGTTCGAAGATGTCCTCCAAGAAGGGCAGCTCCAACTCTGTCAGCATTTTCTTGACAAACATTCAAATATGTTTATACTAAAATAACTATTGTTTACTCATTCATACATCACATAATTATAACTAAGAAAGTAATTTTCTGAAATATATCGAATAATATTTTTTTTTAATCTAGTGGGGCCGCCCTAGCTTCCCTACAAGGTCAAGCACAACTGCAGGGAACAATCGACGTCCAAGGTACTATGACGTAAGTTCATTTTCAATGATAATCTTTTAGATTCAGTCTGGTATATCGACTAAATCTAAAAGATTACTTAATTGTAATGTATGCAATTGTTTCAGGGCTTCTGGTGCTGGTGGAGGTGGTGCTGGAGCTGGTGGTGGTGGGGGGTGAGTGACAACCTAACTACAATCTAATCTGCATTAATTATTTTTTAATTTTAAATTTCATAGGCTAGTCGGTAGTCTAGATATTCGAAAACAGTAAGTTACATGCTAAAACTAGCCACCCATTTATATTAATATTCGCAATTGTTTCAGTGTTGAACTGAATGGTGGTGCAAATGGCGGTTCGGCTGGTGGTGGGTAAGTGTTTGTGGAATATTTTTTTGTGTGAATAACTTCTTAACATCAATAGTTATTATAGTACAGTAGCTTTTAGTGGTTAACAAATTTGAAAAATTTAATGATTTTAATTAATGCAGCAGTCAATAAATAATACATTATTGCAAAATATCCGATTTTCTAATATCTGTAACTGTTTCAGTGTTAATGTTGTTTCTCTGAATTATTTAAAACACGACGATAATCTGTTAGACGTATGTATTTCCGAAAGTGACTACCTTTTTGAAATTTTGGTGGAGGATATTATGGAAAATGTCACTTTCGACAATGCCAATAGATGAAAGAGAGGCACCTGCTTGGCAGTCCTTCAAAATTGTAATGGTAACAAACCTCCTCGGGAATGAAAAAGCTGAAAACTATAAACAGCTGAACTGCAAATATCTTCCTGAAGATTCATTTCATCCATTCACATCTGGATTTTTTTCCAGACAATCTTGGTGACTTGAGTCACGATCATGGTGATTAATTTCACCAAGATATCAACCAAATTGGATCACGATACGAGGAAATAAATTACGATATTATGTGCATATATTATTCCTTAAAAAAATTAAATTTCTGAAGTTTCGAACAGGTTTTACTAAAAAAAAGTCTTACGTGCTGGGAAAATTTGGAAGGCAGATTCTGAACTGACAGGAAAGATTCTATAAGAATCGCCTTCCTTAATTCATATAGCATTCAAAAATTTTCTATATCAGTATTACTTGTACATACATCTAATAGATCGTCGTTGTGAATGACTCTCTATATACATGAAACTTTATCAATCTATAATTATTTCAGAGTTCCTTATGCTCAGGGATCTGCCGGAGGAGGTGTAGGGTATGTAATAAGCATAAGAAGTAATAAGAAGTTACTATTGTCTTAATATGCGGCGATTATTTTAACAATTACAGCCTCCAGGGAGGTGTAGGCGTTCAGAAACAGTAAGTCACCTATTATTGCTGGCTAATCACTAGAGTAACCAAAACTTGCGGACTCGCATAGGCGTCGGTATTACGGGTTAATATAAGAATACGAAAAATTCATAAATAAACTTACTTGCTAATTATTCAACAAATTAGAGGCATCAGGGTGTGAACTACTGTAAACTTGCATCATTGCATATGTTTCCACAGTTACTTCTTTAAACCTTGTGCGTCGACAAGAAAAAATATTCTTATACATAGAAAACGATCTCTCCACATCTAAGGAAGTTACATTTGCATCTAGAAACTGTTTTTCAAAATCACTTAAAAGTGGCCTCTAAAGTATTAAAATCGGGATTTTTCCTTAAAACATCTGCCAACTTTTGACTAGCGCATAATCCTGGCGTATCATTTAATGTGTGTAATTTATTTTTTACACTCTCCACTATGTCTAATGATTCCTGCAATGACAATTCGGTACATTGTAGTTTTCTGATGGCATCTAGTAATACTGTATAATTGGTACATATTGTTGTTAAATCTTCTAAAAGTTGAGGAATTTGAAATTCTCTTTGACTTTCTCTAATTGCTTGGATTCATTCCGATTAAATCGCATTATAACTGATTGAATTTGTTGAAAATGGATCAAATAGTAAGAAGCTGCTGTTAGCCAAGTACCCCATCGCGTTAAAATTGGTTCAGGAGGTTCTGGAATACCTGGACAAAATTTACGAAATTCTTTTAAACGTTTAGGAGATTTACGAAACACTGCTTTAGTACTTCCAATCATCCGATCAACGTTTCCATACTGTTGTCGAACAACTTCACCAACTAAATGCAAAGCATGCAGCACGCAGGTTATATGTATTAAGTTAGGAAATATATGTTTTAAGGATCGCCCAACACTTAACATCGTTGCTGCACTATCTGTCACAATCATCACAACTTGATCTTGGGCAATTTTAAATTTTTTCAAAGCGTTCATTATCACTTTTTGAATATTTTCCGCGGTACATTGTTGAACACGTTTGCAAGCTAACAAATATCGAGATGCTGTGTTCTCGCTAGATAAAACGCGAGCTATTACATTCACAATACTGTTTTTCTTTATATCGGTCGTCTCATCCACGGTAATCCATATTTTTTTGGAACACAAATCACGTTTACACACATTTTCTAGCATCTCTTTCATTCGCGGAAAATGATTCTGTAATTGTGTTTGTGAGGGTAATGGGTACTTTGGAACGTATTGTCGCCAAAACGTTTTAAAAGCTGCTTTTCTCACCAACGACAACGGAAGATTACAAGAGGTAAACATAATTAATAAATGTATGAGGAATAGTGTATAAGGTATTTCAGTTCTTGCATTTTTCATATGCTTAATACCATTGACATGCCTCTGGCAATCAGTTCTGTCCAATGCAGCCAAACGAACATTGCATATTAAGCAAAAAACTGCACTACCGTCATATTTTAAATGGGGAAAAGTGACACATACTTATGTACATTAGTAGCAAATCTATTACGAGGCATTGTTTTCTTAGGTATGTAAATATTAGTTCTATATGAAACGATACACTAATTATGTACTTGGTATAATACTACAACACACAAAAAACACCAGCTATATTTTCAAAAGCGACACGTAAGTACATAACCTTGACCGTTCAACTAATCTCTGCAACAGCTCAACCGGTACTAAAACGAAATCTCTCTCAGCGCGGTTTAACATGATTTATATTCAAGGTCGACACTACATGCCTGCTTCTCTACCGGTTTAGTTTATTTATGAATTTTTCGTATTCTTATATTAACCCGTAATACCGACGCCTATGCGAGTCCGCAAGTTTAGGTTACTCTACTAATCACTTTTATAATGACCATAATTCTTTTAGGTTTGATATTGGACTTGCTGGTGGGCTTGGTGGTCAAGGTGGTGTCGCGTAAGTTATTGTGAAAACAATATTGACATACAAGTCACAAAAAATAATCTTTTACTTTTCAATTACTGCGATTACTCATTTCAAAAATAATAAAATGAAGCATATAATTATTCTTCCTATAAACAATTTTTCAATGCCAATAATTATTTCAGAGTTCCTTTAGATGCGGGATCTGCTGGAGGAGGTGTAGGGTATGTAATAAACATAAGAAGTAATAAGAATTTACTATTGTCTTAATATACGGCGATTATTTTAACTATTACAGGCTCCAGGGCGGTGTAGGCGTTCAGAAACAGTAAGTCACCTATTATTGCTGGCTAATCACTTTCATAATGACCAATGATTCTTTTAGACTTGATATTGGACTTGCTGGTGGGCTTGGTGGTCAAGGTGGTGTCGTGTAAGTTATTGTAAAAAAAATATTTACATGCAAGTCACAAAAAATAATCTTTTACTTTTCAATTACTGCGATTACTCATTTCAAAAATAATAAAATGAAGCATATAATTATTCTTCCTATAAACAATTTTTCAATGCCAATAATTATTTCAGAGTTCCTTTAGATGCAGGATCTGCTGGAGGAGGGTATGTAATATACATAACAAGTAATAAGAATGAACTATTTTCTTAGTATGTGGCGATTATTTTAACTATTACAGTCTCCAGGCTGGTATGGGCGTTCAGAAACAGTAAACCACCTATTACTGCTGCCTAACCGCTTTTATAATGACCATAATTCTTTTAGATTTGGTGTTGGGATTGGTGGTGGGGTTGGTGGCCAAGGTGGTGTGTAAGTTATTGTGAAAAGAAATATTGACATGCAGTCACAAAAAAATAATCTTTTACTTTTCAATTACTGCCATTACTCACTTCAAAAACATAAAATTATTTTTCACATAAACTATTTTTCAATGACAATAATTATTTCAGGTTTCCTCTAGATGCGGGTGCTGCTGGAGGGGGTGTAGGGTATGTAATAAACATAAGAAGTAATAAGAATTGACTATTTTCTTAATATGTGGCGATTATTTTAACTATTACAGGCTCCAGGCTGGTATGGGAGTTCAGAAACAGTAAGTCACCTATTATTGCCGGCTAACCATTTTTATAATGACCATAATTCTTTTAGATTTGGTGTTGGGATTGGTGATGGGGCTGGCGGTCAAGTTGGTGTCATGTAAGTTATTGTGAAAAAATATTGACATGCAAGTCACAAAAAAATAATATTTTACTTTTCAATTACTACCATCGGTCATTTCAAGAATATGAAAACGAAGCATAAAATTATCCTTCATATAAACCATTTTTCAATGCCATTAATTATTTCAGAGTTCCATTAGATTCGGGATCTGCTGGAGGGGGTGTAGGGTATGTAATAAACATAAGAAGTAATAAGAATTGACTATTTTCTTAATATGTGGCGATTATTTTAACTATTACAGGCTCCAGGCTGGTATGGGCCTTCAGAAACAGTAAGTCACCTATTATTGCTGACTAACCACTTTTATAATGACCATAATTCTTTTAGATTTGGTGTTGGGCTTGGTGGTGGGGTTGGCGGTGGGGTTGGTGGTCAAGGTGACGTCCCGTAAGTTATTGTAAAAAAAAAAAAATATTTTGCAAGGCACAAAGAATTAATCTTTTACTTTTCAATTATTGCCATTACTCATTTCAAAAATAATAAAATTAAGCAAAAAATTATTCTTCATATAAACCATTTTTCAATATCAATAATTATTTCAGAGTTCCTTTAAATTCGGGTTCTGGTGGAGGAGGTGTGGGGTATGTAGTAAACATAAGATGTAATAAAAATTTATGATTTTCTAAATATGTGGCAATTATCACTGGGGAACAACACCAAACTTTTTTTTTTTGCACATAAGGGAAAATAGCCGATCCCAATAGTATTTTTTCCGCTAAATTGAAATATATAATTAGTTTTTCTCCATCACGTACAGTTTTTCTGTGATGCACAGTTTAATTTTGAATAAAATTCTTACTTTTACAATATACTTCGCGATACTCTACTTATTGTTAGCTAAAACGTAACTATTTATAAACTTGGCATCAGGAACGTCTCTTTTCAGTGTTCAGCAGTAATCAGCAAGCATCCGTCCGTTCCATTTTCCCTGGTACCTCTTTTCCATGGCGGAAATATCCTGATGAAACCGCTCCCCATGTTCATCACTTACCGCACCGAAATTGTCAAGAAAAAATCCACGTGGTAGTCCAAAAAATGCACTTTGAGGGACATGTTACATCGCAAATTTTTGTAGACCTGTAATAGTTCACGCACAATTTCATGATAATTCGAGGATTTGTAGTTGCCTAAAAAACTTCTAACCATATTTTCGAATGATTCCCATGCGGTTGTTTCAGCTTGGCTTAGCTGCTTTTCGAAAAATTTGGGGACCTACAAAAATTCCTTCCTTGATTTTAGCATCACTTACAGGAGGCAATTTTTCCTTCAAATAAAGAATACCAGATCCAGCTTTATCCATTGTTTTAACAAAGTTTTTAAAAAGCCCCGGCTTTATATGAAGAGGAGATAAATGAATGTCGTCAGGATTGAATAGTACAGCATGCACAACATTTTTCTGTCCAGGTGTCGGTGATTGATCGTGTTGGCCATTCCTTCTTAATATAGTGATTTTCCTTGTCTCTACTGTCCCACGCGCACAAGAAACAACAAAACTTGGTGTAGCCTAGCTGTAAACCCGTTAACAATGCACCTGCTTTTAAATCACAGCATATACTACAATAATGCTTTTCATACTGAATTTTTTCCAATAAAATTATAATGTTTTCACACATATGTCTCCTTCATATCAGTTGCATACGCTAATGGTACAGAAGGAAAATTGTTACCATTATGCAAACACACAGCCTTTAAACATGTTTGTACCATGAGTCATCCTTCACACATGCATTCACTGTCCCTTGGTTTCAAATATTGTTGTATCTACATTAGTAAACCGCTTTAAGAATAATACGATAAATTTATGAAATGAATAACTACAAATGAAATTGTCCAAAAACTATGCGTGATAGAGAAAATCTGCTTGCATATTTGAAATCAGTATAGAAGGTTACATATAAAACATAATAAATGATTCGTGTGCCAAAAAGTGTGTTTATCAATCTTATTTTAACTATTACAGGCTCCAGGCTGGTTTGGGCGTTCAGAAACAGTAAGTCACCTATTATTGCTGGCGAACCACTTTGATAACGACCTTAATTCTTTTAGATTTGGTGGTGGAATTAGTGGTGGATTCAGTGGTGGATTTGGTAAAAGGTAAGTTATTGTGAAGAAAATATTGACATGCAAAGCACAAACAATTCATCTTTCACTTTCAATTACTGCCATCAGACATTTCAAAAATATGCAAACGAAGTTTAAAATTATCCTCCATATACGTAAACGTTTCTCAATGCCAGTAGGTTTTACCATCATCGCCATTTTGGGAGATCCAAATATCTTTTGAACAAGAGAGATATATTTGTGATTGTTATGTAGACTAGAAAACGACAAAATTGAGCGTCTGTTGGCGATAATAGAGAATAGGATTATAAATCTTCTGGAGAAAATGTTTGAAACATTTTGCTCGAGGACCATAAACTTGCATCTGCATAATTTGGAAGCTGTTCGATAACTAAATTTGACAAAATTTGCCGATAAATAGAATACCGCAGGTGGTCCTATGTAAATTCTAAGCAAAATATTTTGAAAAAAGATGTATTGTAGGAGATTGGCATGCTACATATTGGAATAATAGGAATCAGGTGACCTCGATTTTTGAAATTGTTAATTGTGAAAAAGTGTCTCTGTCCATTTTAGTAACCTAACGAGTTAATGAACTGCGTTGCCGCCTAAATTGAAGATACGCTAAATGACGGTGACTTTTTGCTCAAATATTTTCGAAATGCGTTCAAACAGAGTTACAGGGTAGGGCAATATTAGCAGATTCTTTGATAACACTTTTATTATTGGAAATATTAAGAAAACTGCCTGTATAAAAATCATAGATGTACTATTAATAGCGTAACCTAAAATTATTTTCACATATACAGCATGAACCAAGAAAAGATACATATCAAACTTGTTCTTTTAAATACAACACCCTATATCTTAGTGCATATTTGGTTTCTGCTAGAGAATCTAGGGACACTTTGTATGGAAAGAATATTATACCCTTAAAAATAAAAACGCGACTGTGTTAAATTTTAAATTTCTACTGCTTAGTTATCGCGAAGCCGGACAATAAGTGGAAAATGCGAAACCTCAAAAACGACTAGCTTTAGTTTGGTTTTTAACAAATTGATTATCGTCTCCCGCACCTTAGGGAAAGGTTTTTAAGTAAAAAGACAATTACTGTTCAACACAAAATTATATTCAAATATACAGGGTGTTCAGTTCCTGCAGCGCAAGATGCAGGTTTGCTTTTAATATGGTGAGCAAAAGTCTGGAAACACTTAAATATTTCCAATAAGGATTACTATGGCAGGTATTACTATGAAATTCAGTACTTGTAGATAACTGATTGTGAGGACTAAAATTGAAAATATCTGCATTTTAATCTGACTTCCGATTTAGCCCGAAACCTTGAAATTTTAAATGAAATACTCTGTATATTTATTACGAGGGACGTTCTGTAATTAACAAGACAAATAGCTATCGATTTATTCAGTGACAATGAAATTTACACTACTTTTCAATGTGGTCTCCATCAACATCTAAGCACTTCTCCCTCTCAAATTCCAGTGCCGAAGAATTCTTGACCTTAGTGTCCGAGCCACTTGTGTACAACTTGTTTGACCGCTTCGTTGTCTTCGAATTTGATGCCACGTAAAAACTCGCCGAACAGATAAAAATCGGACAGTGCGAGGTCGGGACTGTAAGGAGGATGTGACAACACCTCCCAACCCAAATTTTCGATCATCTCTCGCGTTTTCTAGGCAGTATAGGGGCGGGCGTTATCGTGCAGCAGAATCGCACATTTTGAAAGAGCACCCTGGTGTTTTCTTCTTATCGCAGGTTTCACTTTATGTTGAAGCAAGTTACAATAGTACTCACTGTTCACAGTACGTTATCCTTCCAAATAGTCGCAAAAAATTGGGGCTTGAAAGTTCCAGAAGACCGTTAACATCACTTTACCGGCAGACTCGAGAGTTTTGAATTTCGTTTTGCTGTTTGGATTCAGGTTCATAGTGGTGAATCCAAACACGGTCTAGAATGTCATTACCTTCCGTTAAAAACCGTCGTTTGAGTTCAAAACAAATGCGAACACGGGTGTCTTATTGGACTTGAATCCAACTGTCTTGGAGCCCATCTCGAACACGTTTTGCAATAAGTCAGCTTGTCATGAATGATTGAATACACAGTTCCAACACTAACATTACACAAATCAGCTAGCGTCACGATCTTTATACGCCTGTCATCGAGAATAAGGCCATTTATGCGATTTTCACCATTCTATTTCAACATTCTCGAATAAATTTCGGCCGGCTTCACACCTTCGGATAACAAAAATCTTATCACTGAACGTACACGTTTCGAGAGGAGCCGACATTTTGACATGAACAAAAGAGGTTACGTTTGCTTTTTTTATTCCTTTCAAAAGGTGACTTAATTTGTGCTCAATGTTGCCAACTTGACCCACAGAAAGTTTCATCTAATAATATTCTGTAGTTTTCCCGCTAATGCAGTTTGTCCCGTTAATTACTGAATGTCCCTCGTATATTCTGATTGAGCACAATATTCCAATTTTAAGAATTCTACACCATCCATGATTTTCTAAGAAGATATTAATATAAATTTGTTAAATTTGAATTTTAATGATGGTTTTGGAAATTGGTGACGAACTAACCACGAATTGAGCCCCTTTTTTAATATATATCCAAATCGATAACCAATAACACGCTTCTTAGTTTGCAAAACGTTAAAAAGAACGTTAAAATATGACAATCAAGCTCAAAACGTTGCAATTTCATTTGAAGACCGAAAACGTCTACAACAAACCTTGCACATATCCATAATATCTAATCGACGCCCGGTAGGAAGAATTTTAAAAAGGAAACATTTCACCCATATAAACCTCGTCTTGTGCAAGAACTGTCTGATGACGATTTCGATAGAAGACCAGAATTCTGTGAAGTGATAACGGAAATTTTCCAGCGTAATCCTAATTTTGCAATAAACCTTGTTTTTTTTTCTGATGAGGCAACATTTTGCTTAAATGGCACTGTTTGTCGCTATTGGTCAAAAAATAACCCACAATGGGGACAGGAAGCCCACATTCAATACCCCCAAAAGTTAAATGTTTGGGCTGGTATTTAAAGAAATAGGATTATCGGACCCTATTTTTTAAATGATAATTTAAGAGGTCCCTGTCTTAATGGAAGAGGGGCAATTACAAATTGCAACGTGATTTCAGCAAAACAGAATTCCACTTCATTAAACGTTAGAAGTACGACTACTATAAGATTTTAGATTCCCTCAAAATTGGATTAAACGAAAGGGTACCATTGAGAGGCCTGCCAGATCTCCGGATCTTAGTCCATGGATTATTTCTTGTTGGGCTATTAAAATCAAAATTTATTCCGACCCACTTAACACCTTAGATGATCTGAGGGCTAGAATCAGGGAAGAATTGTGAAGTACCACTCCAGATACTATTTCAAACAACAGATGAGTATAGGGAATCATCCAAAAGCACGAACATACGGGATGTTCCATTTAAAAACTAAACTTTTACCATACACTGCAGAAATACTCTATATAATTGAATATAACTTTATGTTGTGCAATACTTGTTTCCAAATTTGAAAAATGTTTCCCTAATTCACTCAGTACAGGAATTATCTTCTACCTACACACTAGGTGGACACGCTGTAGATTGCGACAATAATTACTCTGTTACAAGATCGGAAATGGGGTAGATCTTAGCAAACGATACGTCTGCTATGACACGCTTTGACATGATACGCTACGACATGCTTTGACACGCAGATTTTCAGTGCTACAAAATGTTTTAGGCTCGCTGTTGGTGGTCAACTTGGTGGTGGATTTGGTGCTAGTCTTGGTGGTGGACTTAGTGGTGGACTTGGTGGTGGACTTGGTGGTGGACTTGGTGGTGGACTTGGTGGTGGACTTGGTGGCGGACTTGGTGGTGGACTTGGCGCAGGAGCTGGTGTAGGGTAAGTTATAAAAATAAACGCTCTGATAAAGTTTTGGAAGACTTCAAATATGCACTATATAAACTGAATTAATCCCTTTCAGACTAAGCGCTAATGTCGGTGTCTCAAAACAGTAAGTCCCTCACTTGTAATAAATACACAATTTAATACCGCTCCTGATTCTTCTAGTATTGGCTTTAATGTCGGTCTTTCTCATGGATAAGTTAGTTTAGAAAAACATTTATGCAAAGTTTCATAATATATTTCCAATTATATAGGTAGTAACTGGAATTAGATCATTTAACCTATTAGGAGAGAAATTCTGTTTGTTGTATTATTGATTATTTCTCATTAAATACATGTATATATTTGCAATGTGCATATTTTACTTGTTTAATTAAATAATTTTGCTGCATCAAGACCAGCACAGAACTAGTCCTCTTTAACATAGACAAATAAATTTTGGGAGCATTGAAACTATCTTAATAAACAAAAAAATCAAAACATGAGGACCCCATATTGCTATTATTCCAAGAATTATTTGTTTATATTCTTGAAGACTTTGTAAAGCACTTTAGAACATGTCGATACTTTCTGGGATACAGTTGAAATCAAAATTGGAATTGAAGAACAAATAATTAGCTTGCTTTCTTTAAGAGGAAATATCTATTCAGTAGGAAAAAGTTACCATATTACTTTTTGATATTGGCAAATTGAACTGAAAAACAAAATTTTAATTTCACCCCTTCAAATCTGAAATTTTGCTACAACACTCATAACTAGAGTTGCTCAATTTGCGCCAACAGCCACTGGCGGGCGCGTAAAAGTTTACACAAAATAAATGGTCAGAAATAAAATATAATACGTGCTCAAACACTTACCGTCTTAAGAGCCTTCCGCAAAATCACAAAGTGAATAATGTCTGTTAAATATCTGCAACATTAGATATATTTCCACAGTTGTTTCGGCAAACCGAGTGCGGCGTGAGGAAAAAGTGTGTTTATATGCAGAAAACGAACGTTCTACATCTAGTGACGTTATACTTGCGTAATTAAAATAATCTTTGGAACAATTTAACGGTTCTGTTGACGCATCTTCACAAATTTGTCTTAGTGTGCCAAAATCAGAATCTTTCTCTAAAATACTTTCAAACCTTTCTAGAACATAGACATATTTTGCGTCTTCTACCGCGCATAGCTGTGCGTGAACATGTTGCACTATTTGCAGAGATTTCACTAACGACACCGAAGGGTTTTGTACTTTTTCTATTGCCTCCACTAGTCCGAAGTAATTGTTCTGAATAGTTTTTAAATCCGTTTTAACCTGACTATCTTGAAATTTCAACTGGCTTTCTTCGATAGCCGCAGCTTCCTTTGGATCGAATTGTAAAACCACGTTCTTAAGATTCTCAAAATATTTATGGTAATAAAACGCAGCCTGTAACCATGTTCCCCAACGTGTAAGAATAGCTTCTGGTGACTCAGGTATACGGGGGCACAGTCTGTGAAATTTGCGAATACGTTTTGGGGATTTGACAAACACTGCTTTTGTATGCGCTATTTAAGCATGTACCTTAGGATAACATTTTCTAATACTATCTGCCACATGACTGAAAGCATAAATTTTACACGTAATATGTAACAAATTAGCACAATGTTTTTTAAGAGACCGGCCTACAGAAAGCATGTTTCGGCACCATCACTCATAAACATCAACTCTACTCATAACAAATAAGGTTACCAATCATTATGGTTTGTTCCAAATGCAGGAAAAATAGCGGAAGTAGAACGGTTCACACGCATAGATAATCTCGAACAAAAATAGTAGAAGGTAACGGCTAATTTAATCAATAACCAGCTTATCTACCAAAACCTTCGTATGAATTTGTTGACGTTTTACAAGGGGTTATTTTGTTTTGCAAATAAGAAACAAATTTAAATAAATAATACATAAAAATTATTTCAACAATTTAGGCGATGATTGAAAATCATCGCTAATAAAATGTTCTACTTTGATAAATTGTACCAATGGTACTTACTTAAGATTCTATTTCATGTTTTTCATTTGTTATTATAAATCAACTGAGAATATTTTCAACTACCAAAAGACGAGTGACAGATTATGAAACTTTATTATGAAAATCATCTGATATTGTAATATTAATATTACATTATACGAGGACACTCCCCAAAGTAAGGTCTCCACGGCGCTGGGGGCGCAGGGAAACTATTCGTGCGGCTGCTGGGAACACAGTCGTGTTTGTTAGGAAGTGGTGTAGGTAGTTTGCAACGTACTGGTCGTACTGAAATTCACGACGAAGGAAGAAGCGAGAGACCGTCAATTTCCGACAAGGCAATCGCGAAGGTCGGGCAAACTATACGTGAAGATAGGCGGATCATTCTGGATGATCTCTGCATTTTATTTCCTGAGGTTTGCCGAAGCGCCATTCATAGAATTTTGTCGGAAAGATGGGTCCCACGAATGCTCACGGAAAACCACTAACGGCAACGAGTTGACTATTCCCGCGAATTTCTTCGCCGCTATGTAGACGAAAGGGACGACCTTTTGAATTCGATTGTCACGAGCGACTTTCGCACATGAGACCAAACAACAATCACGTGAGTGGCGGCATTCCTCTTCGCCTAAAGCCAACTATGTTTTGGGATCGAAAGGGAGTATTATTGGTCGACTTCAAGGCTACTGGGACCACAACATACGCCGGCTGGTATTGTGGGATACTAAAAGACTTGGACCGGCGATTCAGAACCGGAAAATGATGAGCAAGGGCGTAAACATTCGACACGACAATGCTCGTCCCTGCGTCAACCATCATACCGTCGCTCTCCTGCAACAGTTTGATGGAATCCACCCATCGTATAGTCTAAACTTGGCACCCAGCGACTACCACCAGTTTCCTAAGTCGAAAAAACATTTAGCCGAAACGCATTTCAATACCAACAACGAGATGAAAGATGAAGTTCAACGCCTTCTCGACAACATGGCAGCGAGCTGGTATAATATGGACATACAAAAACTGCAACACCGCCTACAAAAATGGATCGACTGAAATGGCGGTTATATAGAAAAATATATACATGTTCAAGTTTCAAAATGATGTAAATATTATTAAAAGTAAACATTTCTTTGTATTTTCACCAAAAAATAAATAGAAGATCTTACTTTTGGGATTACCCTCGTATATAACATTGCAATTATTACAGTGACGAAAGTGGAAAAACTTATAATATTATTCTCTATTCTTTCTTTTAAATTTTTTCTTGGTATGTAACCCATCATATAATGTAGCACCATTTTTTCGATTGCGCTGCTCACAGGAAATATTGTCGGAATCTTCATCGGAGTGTACTAAACTTGAGAATGAATTTTTTAACCGTAACCATTTCTGAATGTCACACTTTTTCCAGCTAGAGGTTAGAATTTTTTCAGCTTTCCGTGAATGGTACGATACGCTGTCCATCACAATTAGAGAGTTGTGTAGTAACTTAAGTAATTTGTTCTCGAACCAAAGGACCAAGAAACTGCTATTCGTCTCCTCATTATAGTCAGTTGCTTATTATTCGACGACTTAGTTCCCAAAACAAATTCGTTTTTTGACGCGGAGGCTGCCAAATAGCCAAGAAACAACGTAAAAGATTCAATTTCTAAATACTATTTACCGGTGTGTTAACAAATTGTTGTAAACCCAAAAAAATATATGTATAAGTCGACTTTAATCAGAACCAATTGAAGCGCTTACCCTTTGCGCAATAAATTTAAATCACTCTTCCTCAATTTGGAACAAGCCGTAGATCTACACTTATCCATCCATTCATCATTTATTGAAAGCAATTAAAGTAACACGAACATTTTGTTTACAGGGTTAACCGTAGGCAAGCAAGGTAAGTCATCTGTGAATTAAATGTAATCAATGACAAAGTAATCTTTGAGGTTATTAACATATTTAAGCTTTTATTCCGAATGTGTCTAATTGATTATTTAAGGAACGAATATCGTAATCGTAAGAAAAATTGCTTCACCATACAAGTTAACCCCTTAAATACGGGTACAATTCTGTTTTCTGGTTAACCTAGAGGCAAAAAATTGGAAGGAAAAACATAATATAAAAGTTTATTGGAGTATTTTAACATTAAAAGAACAGTAACAAAAGCAGATAGCATCAGTTACACTCTTTACCTTCTATTTTGAATTAAAAATTAGAAGTTTGTCAACAGCTGATCAACTGTTGCTCAGCAATGTTCGTTTGGTCTGGTTCCGCCTCAACTGCAACTACATCTCAACTTTAAGTTGCTGAAACTTACGTTTCCACACCTCCAAGAAGTGGAAGGAACACAAACATATCGTCGCGAAACATATCAAAAAATAAATCAGTAATCCCGCCGCCGTGTCTCAGCCAAATCATAAATCGTTCCCTCTGTCTTCCTCTATGGACCTCCTGATTTGCAAGAAACATATTTATGTAAAAACCATACTTAACCTTACAGTGTCTATTACTGCTTAAAAAACATGCGCAAAGTAAAAATGTTTCTTTTAATGAGAAAGCGTTGCGAAAGCCAGTAAAGCAAAAAAAACGAAAATATTTTTAATTCGAAGGGAAACCATTCCTATGAGCTTGTTGAGAGGTCCTCTTTATGGTTGTTTTTGTTAAAACGTAATTCAAAAAATGGGTCCAAATTTCTTCCACGTCCATATGTTGGAGGATCTGTAGGTGACTTATATACTTCCGATGAAAGATGAATGGTTGCCTTAAGAAAACTGGGACAAGCAACAAGAGAAAATCGCATTCATTTCCTCTAATTTTTTATGGTTTCTTACAGAAATTGATGAAAATGCTTAACTAACTTTATGGCTGCCTTGTGAGAGATATGCGTAAGCCAATAAGACGAAAGTCATCTTTTCTTTGTGGAAGCAATTTTTCTTGCCTTATAGGATTCGTTCCTTTTGATTTCTTATTAAAAAGCTGTCAAAATAAATATAATATCTAGAAAAAGCACGTTTGCAGAGCTTCTTTAGTTGCTGACAAACAGTACATTTCCTACAAATCTCAACCATACACTTCATTTATATTCGAATTTGCTTTAGGCTTGTTCCAATCATAGGGGGGACCGATGCTAAAGGGCCCACAGCTCCTCCTCCTACTAGCTCCAACAAAGGCTCCCGTATGGATTCCGTGGAAGGGTCTGGAGAAATTCGGAAGTAAGTAGTTCAGATGTGATTAAAGAATCCATTATCACTAAATACGTATGATGGACTAGTAAAAAAGCCTTAAGTACGTTAAGCAGTATCAAGATTTTGGAATACTTATAGATAAGGATGAGGAAAGATAAGTTATTGGCAACTAGTACACTAAACTAGGACTGGTGTAAGTGGAAATCTACTAAAGGGAGAATAATCTTTGACGTCTAGATGTTCACATATGACTAGTAATTAAACTAAATTTCTGCAACTAAGACTTTATCGCATAAAACAGTAACATTAAGGTAAATATTTGTTCCTGATACCGCTGTTTACGAATTATCTTTCAAACAAATGTTAGAAGATCTGAATGAAACAAATATACACAACTGCACTTTTTATATTGCGATGTATACTCATTTTTGTTGAAAAGCAATTAATAACGGTAGAAATTATAATTGCAGGGGCACCTTAGGTCTTAATAAACCGTAAGTTACATGCAGATCTTACCAATACTTCTATTACACTCAATGATGATTGAAATTGGTTTAGTGTGGACGTTAGCGCTAGTGCTCAGGGACAACTGTCAGGAGAGGGAAGATCATCTGGAGACGCCGGTGTAAATGGGTACTGTAGCCTTTTTCCTTTCTATTATTTCTACAACATTGCTTTTGTGGAAATGTCAATTAATATACAAATAAGCAATTAGAATTTGCTGGGCGAATGGTTAGCATATTTTCGATTGAGACGATTGGTTTTTAGTTACAAATAAAAATCGGAATATACCTTCTTCTCGGATAAGGAAGTAAACCGTAGACCCCGTGTCAATACTATGTTTGACATGTTAAAAATCCTTAGCAAAGGTTGGGATTCGGCAAAATTCTGCTAGGGTCGGTTAATGATCATAGTAATCGATGCCTATAAGTGCGACTTATATTACCTAACATGATGCTTCGCCAACAACAGCAATATTCTAATTGAAATGAATTCTTTTTGACTGCACTGTAGTGATAAGATGCAGTTACTCCAAAATATATGTATGTGCACATTTCGTTGCTTTTGACATTAACCAAACGCTCACTCGTAGTAGAACACTTGCACAAGCAAAAATAACATTACACGGCTTAAGAGCTACATCTCCTATACAGTTTTTTATCATCCGTAATTGTCGCAGATCCGGAGATGCTGTAAGCCCTAGGACTTTTATCCATGGCATAGGGTAGGTTTATTGTGTTTATCTTTTTAACATGTTTCATGCATGACACTTTACGATTTCACTAAGCAACGTACAGAACGAAACTATCATTATTACCTTATTAAATCTAGTAAACCCAACACAACGGCTTGTCTCAGACTCGTTACGTAAAAATATCGTTATGCCGATTCTGTAAGTAAATGCTAACGATGAAAACGTTGCATTTATCGTTATTCTATCGTTAAAAACTGTCATTTCTAGACGACTTCTATTTTATTTTTTGTGTTTTGTTAACTTTTTTGCGTCGTAATGGCTGGTTTGATAAATGTTTTAATGATTGAAGAGCAGGAGAAAGTTGAAGAAAGGTAAGATAAAATACAAAATTCAAGGCAGGAAACATTTCGTGCCAACATTCATGTAGAATAAATTGAATACCTAGTTATGGAATAAGGAATATGTATATGGCTTGCTAATTTTTCCAGCTCTTTTCTAAATAAATGCCTTAAATTTGTTTAGCCAGAAATCTTCGTTGCTAATTAGATAATTGAGGTAAATATTGTACTGCATCTTTGTTGTTTTGCCTTCTCGTTTACGATTCATTCTAAAATAAAATCAATATAAAAGGTGTGGGGTAAGAATAAGCAGCACTGACTCAGCTCATTTTCAAACTTCAACATTGAGTAAAATGTTAAAATCCTTCCCCAATGCTTTTTATTATAAAACGTAATTAAAATTTGTACCATTTGTTTTCTTTATACATACTTAAACTTAGGAGCTGACTTATTTAACTAAGCAATGCAGCACTGAAAACAGACGTTAAAGAGTTTTTAAGTTATATTTACGTCAACAAAATAAAACAGCTGTCGAGAAAACTACAAATGCCGCTATCTATATTTGCACGAACAACTGCATTGCTATAGGCTCGATACAGGGCGTCTGAATGATTTCAACAGCTGGTGTAACGATGTGCTTACAGAATTGACTTTTGTGTTAAAGTCGTTACGAGAAAGTCGTTATATAACGATAGTCTTTATATAACAGCAGAATTACAGAATCGGCCTCTAAGTATACGTTTCCACCTAGTGCGTGGGTGGAAGATAATTTCTTCCCTAGGCATAAGTATAATCACAAATCCACATTCTTTTAATTCCTTTCCCTACATGTACTGAAGAGGTGAGGTTCATCCTGTCATAAAATCTTCCACCTACACACGTCACTTTTATATTTGACACATACAGCGCGTCTGTATGTGTCAAACGTAAAACAGAAACTTTTCATAAACGTCTTAAAACGTTGAAATGCGAAAGTCTAGCTACCAGTTAGTTATATGGATACCAACACGTGAAACGTTGCCCAGCTTTCAAGATTTTGGGAAAAGGGTATCATGCTTCACACCATACACCCCAAATGAATTATGACGGGTTGTGAAAAAGTAATTCCCATTTTCCAATTCGATGAGAATGAATGCTAACAAGGGATTTCATATTTCCTATGTTAAAAATTGTCCAGAGGTGTTAAGTCAAAGATTAGCAAATGATAAAATAGTGTTCTGGTCCGATTTTACTTCACTGGTCAAGGTAATCACTGATCACTAGAGCGGGCCAAATTGCGCCATCCAACAGAATCGGAATCAGGCGCAACGGCCGCTTATTGTAAATAGCGTATATGTGAGTCACAGCAGATATGTGATATTTCGAAATTAATACACAAGAGTAAAAAAATAAAAGCTGACGCAATAATAATGTTTAGTAATTAGAGCGGATATATATATATGTACACGCTGAGGTGTTTTTATTTTCATTATGATTTTTTATTTGATTGAAAACGGTATGCGTTGTAAATGGGATGTAATATGGAAATAACTGAGAAACTGAACGCTTTTTTTATTCTGTTGTACTTAATAATGTAACTGTAAATAAAGATATAATAAATAAATTCTATCCTTCTTAATAATGCGGATAGGCTTGTTTAAAAAGTTGCACCATCAGATAAGTTTCCACATTTGCCTCGGTGAAGGATGTTCGCCGAGACGAAAAAATGTTCTTATATTTCGAAAACGACCGTTCCACGTCTATCGAAGTAAGACAGGCGTAATTAAAATAATCTTTAGACTTAGTCAAGGAATCTGCAGATGCCCCATCGCACATTTGTCTTAATCTCGTGTAGTCCGGATTCTTTTTTAAAACACTATCGAACTTAGCTAAAACTCGTCCACTTGTTGCATCGTTTATACTGTGTAACAATGTACTAACTTCGTCCACGACTTGCACTGATTCTACCAACGACAATCCAGAATTTTGCAAATTTTCTATCGCGTCTACTAACCCTTTGTAATTGTTGCTAATATTCTTTAGATGTGTTTCAACAGAAATATCGAGAAATCCCTTCTGGCTCATCCTAATAGCTCTAGCTTCGGCAGGGACGAATTGCAAAATAACGGATTTGACTTCTTGAAATTGTTCATTATAATAAAAAGCGGCTTTTAACCACGTTCCCCAACGCGTAAGAATGGGCTGTGGTGGTTCTCGAATACCAGGGCATAACCTGTGGAATGCCCTAGTCCTCTTAGGACTTTTGAGAAACACTTTTTTTGTGTTTGCTATTAATGCATCCACCTCCGGGTAACACTCTCGAATAGTTTGTGCCACAAGATGTAAAGCATGGACTTTACACGTAACATGTAAAAGTCCTTCACACTTTTCTTTAAGGGAACGGCCTACACTACACATTGTTGCTGCACCATCGCTCATGAACAACAACAGTTGACTGGTTGACACTTGAAATTTTTGTAACGTTTCGAGAACTACGGCCGTAATTGCTTTACTAGTACACTGTTTTAATCTTCTGCTGGCTAATAGAATTGCAAAATTTGGTTTAATAGGATCTAATACGCGCACTATTATATTCAAAATAGAATTTTTTTTGCAATCTGTCGTCTCATCAAGACATAGCCACAGCTGTTTATCTTTTAATTCGACTTTAATTCGATTTTCAATGTCCTCACGTATTCGCGGAATATCTCTCCGTAACGCTGTCCGAGATGGTAGTATCCACTCGGTATTGTATGTACCCCAGAATTTTCGAAATGCTTTTTTATCAAGTATACGAAGTGGTAGACCACATACCATAAACGTTAAAAGCAATTCTAATTGAAATTGACGTTGTTGTGACACACCATTTCTTTTATTTCTGTGGTGTGCGCTATTTATATGTCTTTCACAATCACGTTTGCTCCAGCACAGTAGTTTCTTTTTACAAACTTTACAGAAAATTGTACTCCCATTGTAGTGTAAATCCACAAATTCACTAAGAAATTTATTAACTTTCGTAGGTAATGGCCGTTTATTTTTAATAGTTACGTTAGACATAATCACTAAAGCGAGCACACCGACGCTTGTTTCTAGTATGCCACGAAGTGGTGCAAACGTAACATCTGCAGACTCGTCATTTGTTGATGAATAGAGCGCGTCATCCGTAAATGAATAAGCGCGCTGTTAGTTCGTAGCCGTCGATGAATGAACTTTTTTTTTGTAGTGGCCCACTGTGAACAACGCCCTATTTATCAACGAACACCCAAACTGCAGCTGTATATTTGCGCGTCTTCACGACGTAATAGACAGTGGTTTTGGTCCTCGTCCTAATAATTACATATTTAAATTACCTATGTTTACATACATATATGCGCCCGGCAGCCTGATTGCGAACCTGGCGCGTGGCGCTCTTGGCCCGCTCTACTGATCACACTGGCCAGTGAAGTAAGTACCGTTGTATGGTCAGAGTGTTTCTCTGCTAAAAGTTTTACGTGTACAGCTTTGAGAAGTGCAGAGTAAGGAGTAGTTGCAAACTAGAGCATTTCAAAGGTTTCCGATAGGTAGCTGTGAATTTTGTATAGAAACATTTAAGAAACTAGTTAAAAAAGTTAAGGAACCAGTTGGAGATTCACTTTAGGTTATAGAAATAACTCATTGCATTTATTCTTGGAAATTTTTCTCTTTTTTTTTATTTTTATGCTAATAGTATCCAAAATTATCCAAAATTTTTATTCCATACGATACACATATCACACGATGACTTATCACACACTATAGTATAAGGTTCTGGTATTTATAAGTCTTTTCATAGTGGTGGAGGCGGGATTTCAGGCGGTGCTTCAGGCAGCTTCGATATCCAGGGTTCGGGAAGTATTGGAGGAGGTATAGGAACCGGTTGTCCGCCTTTCGGTTGTAATCAAGGAGGAGGAGGCTTTATAACCGGTGGTGGAGGGTAAGTGAATTTCAAGTCAGTATAGTAATAAATAGAAATCAAAAAGAGTAAATATGTGAAGTATACCAACTGAAAACTCCTAACACCATCCACCTTCTATCTAGAATGTGCACATGGCTAATAATGAAGACACTTATACCATCAGCAATAATGATGGCAAGAGCTGTGAGCAGTAGTATGCTAAACACTAAAAGTATGAACACACTCCGTACCGCATAAAATATTTAATAAATTTGAAACATGTTTTGAAATTTCGTGAATTTACATTGTCCACCGTACAACCAAACAACGCAATAAAAGGACTTTTGATTCTAGCGTGCTTGGTTCTATCTCTAGAAGGTGTTTACAACTGCCTAGTTTTTAACGCTTACCCTACACATACGAAAAAATATTTAATAGATTTAACAGATTTTTGTTGTTTCTTATATAAATGGTTTCATAGGCGTCTAATTTTCATGACGATTCATTTCTCCGATAGCGATAATGTGCTAGGAGTCCTTTGAATATAGTGCCTATCGTCGACTGTTTGTCTATTATCAACGGTTTTTCAAAATTTCCAACTCAAGCAAACTAAGGAAATGATTTTACTTCGTTTATGCTGACCAATGTGTCACCTTGCTACGCACATCAGGATAAAAACAAATAGCTTCAGATATCATTGTGCTGGACTGGAATAAATACGGATCAAATTACAGTACCGGAAAAAAATGCACTCTTTGTAGTAGTGCATAATTGCGATGGGCACAAAAATATTCTGATATGCAAACTGTTACCTGGTGAACATATACTGGGTATCCTATTATACTCAGAAGAACAATTATTTACTATAGAAATTATTGAAGAAAGTTGGCATAAATTGAAGAGGGGTATACACAAACGTAATAAGAAAAGGTGTTCAATTTAAAAATCCCAACCTTATATTGTGCGCTGCGGAAACTGAACACCCTGTATACCTGGGTGTAATTGTATTTCGTAAAGGATTTATCTCCGAAAACATTTTCTCTAAATTACTCAAAGGACGAATTACCTTCCACTCGCACAGTAGGTGAACTCGCTGTATGTGTCAAAGTAAAACCTTTCATGAATATCATAAAAGGTAGTAGTGGTACTAGTAATAGTTTTGCACTGCAGTACATCTACTAGTTAGTTATATGGATACCAAAATGGGAAGTTTTCCACAACTCTCAATGTAAAAAAATTGAACCTTCAACTATCGATAACGCAATAAAAGAGTTTGAGGAGAGAATACTATGCGCTGGTTAGTCGACATGAGGACGATCCTAAAAATTTACCATGAATACTGGATTATGAGAAACCAGTTCCCATTTTGCGATTCGAGAATGAAGGTTAACGATGGATCTTATGTTTACGATGTTTAAAATTGTCCAGAGCAAATTAAATAAGAGACTAGACAATGATTCAACGACAGACCCACGTAAATTTTATTTTCAAAGAGGAATGTTGGTTGTTTCTCAGCAAAAAGTTCACGAGAATGATTTCGAGATGTGTCCAGTGAGTAACAAAAGCAAACTGGAATATTTCAAAGTTTGCGACAAATAGCTGTGAATTTTGTCCAGAAACAAATGAGAAATTGGTTAAGAAAATTAAGAAAGCAATTAAGATTCGCTTTAGGCTATAGTGACTCATTGCATTCATCTTTGGAAGCTTGTTCTTTTTTGCTCTTAAAAGTATGCAAAATCATCCCAAAAACTCCATTCCATACGTTACGCATGTCACACAATGAATTGTCAGGTATTATAGTAGGAGGTTGTGGTATGGTTGTTTGTTTTCACAGTGCTGGAGGCGGTATTGGAACCGGTATCGGTGGTATAGGAGGCGGAGGGGGCATTATTGGTGGTTGTACGCCATACGGTTGTAATCAAGGAGGAACTCTTGTAAGCGGTGTTGTTCCTGTAGGCGGTATTGTTTCTGGAGGTACAGGGTAAGTTAATTTCGAGTCAGTAGAGTAATAAATAGAAATCAAAAATAGTAAATATATGTAGCGCCATCTATATTATAAGATGTACACGTGGCTAATAATGAAGACATTTATATTATCAACAATAATGATAGCAAGTACTATGAGCCAGTATGGTAGACACTAAAAGTATCAACATAGTCCGCAAGCCATAAAATATTCAATAAACCCGAAACGTGTTTTGAAAAGTCGTGGATTTCGAGAATGAAGGTTAACGATGGATCTTGTGTTTCCAATGTTTAAAATTGTCCAGAGGAGATAACGTTGAGGACAAAATGAACCAGGCAAATCACGCAATACCCTGGGCTCACTTAACGTGACTTTCCATTGTAACCAGGCACTGATTCAACAACACAGCCACGTGAAGGAGGAATGTTAATTATTTCTCTGCAAAAAGTTTTGGGAGGACGACTTCGAGACGTGCCTAGTGAGTAACAAGTGCAGACTGAAATATTTCAAAGTTTCTGACACGTGGATGTGAATTCTGTCCAGAAACATATGAGAAGTTGGTTAAGAAAATGAAGAAAACAGTTAAGATTCACTTTAGCTTGTACAAATAACTCATTGCATTCATCTTTGGAAATTTGTTTTTTTTTCTTTTCTCTCAAAAGTATCCAAAATTATCCCAAAAATTCCATTCCATAAGTTACGCATGTCACACCATGAATTATCACATATTGTAGTAGGAGGTTGTGGTATGGTTGTGTCTTTTCACAGTATTGGAGGCGGATTTGGATCTAGCATCGGTGGTATGGGAGGCGGAGGAGGCATTATTGGTGGTTGTACGCCATACGGTTGTAATCAAGGAGGAACTATTGTAAGCGGTGTTGTTCCTATAGGCGGTGTTCCTCCTGTAGGCGGTGTTGTGCCTGTAGGTACAGGGTAAGTTAATTTCAAGTTAGCACAGTAATAAATAGAAATGAAAAATAGTAAATGTATGTAGCGCCATCTATATTCTAAGATGTATACGTGGCTAATAATGAAGACATTTATATTATCAACAATAATGGTAGCAAGGACTATGAGGCACTATGGTAAACACTAGAAGTATCGACACACTACGCACGCCATAAAATATTCCAGAAAACATTTCTATGGTTCGCCGTACGACTAGAACGATGTAAAAAAATACTGCTTATTCCAACAAGCCTCGTTCTATCCCTACTCTAAAAGATATTTACAAGTGCCTCATTTTTAACGTTTACCCTGTACTAAAACATGCGAAATACTAGGAACTAGAAAAGTGTGTGCGCACTACCGTAACAAATCCATCATTACAGAATGGCCTAGAGGACTTTCTTCGAGATTTGACAGATTTTTGTTCTTTTTCATGTAAATGATTTCACAGGTGTCTAATTTTCATAACGATTCAATTCCCCGGCAGCGGTAATGTGCTAGGTGTCGTTTTCATATAATAGTGCATATTGCTAGTCTCGTTTATCTATTGGCAACAACCTTTCCAAATTGTCAATTTAATCAAACTAAGAAAATGATTTTACTTAATTTAAGTTGACCGACTTGTCAACTTGCTACACATGCAGAGTATCCATCAGAGAATATAGAGAATATTGAAGAAAGTTGACAAATATTGATACAAGGCATCAAAAGAACGTAATAATATACAGAGTGTTCCATTTAAAAAGCCCAATCTTATATCGTGCGCTGCGGAAACTGAACATCCTGTATATTTGGATCTTATTTTGTGCAGCATTTATCTCTAAATATCTTTTCTTCGAAAACTTTTTCTCCAAATTATTCAAGGAAGGGATATTCCTCCATGCGCGGGATGGGTGGGCACACCTTTCAACCATCAATAACGCAATAAAAGACTGAGAGAATACCATGCGCTAGTTTGCCGAAATGAGGATGATCCTAAAAATTTACCACAATTCCTAAATTGATTATACTGGATTATAAGCATATTTTACAATTTGAAAATGAAGAATGATGGATCTTATATTTCCAACGTTGAACATTGTCTAGAAGAGATTAAGTTAAAGACAAAATGAATCCTGCAAATGAAACTATATTCTAGGCTCATTTAACCTCACTTGCCAGTGTGACCAGACATTTATTAGATAACACAGCACGTAAATTTTATTTTAAAAGTGTTACGAGAACGACTTCGAGAAGTGTCTAGTGAGCAAAAAGTGCAGACTGAAATATTTCAAAGATTTCGACAAATAGCTGTGAATTTCGACCAGAAACAAATGAGAAGGTGGTTACGAAAATTAAGAAAGCAATTAAGACACTTTTGATTGTAGAAATAATACATTGCGTCATCTGTGGAGATTTTTTGTTACTTTTGTTTTAAAGTATTCAAAACTATCGTAAAAACTCCCGTTCCATGTTGTCGTTACGTATGTCACACCATGAATTATCACATATCACGTATCACGTAGTACGAGGTTGTGGTATTTATTAGTCTTTTCATAGTGCTGGAGCCGGTGTTGGAATCGGTGTTGGAACCGGCGTTGGAGGCGGTTTTGGAACCGGTATTGGAACCGGTATTGGAACCGGCGTTGGAGGCGGTTTCGGAACCGGTGTTGGAACCGGTGTTGGAACCGGCGTTGGAGGCGGTTTTGGAACCGGTATTGGAACCGGTGTTGGAACCGGTGTTGGAACAGGTATTGGAACCGGTGTTGGAACCGGTATTGGAACCGGTATTGGGACCGGTATTGGAACCGGTATTGGAAGCGGTGCCGGTGGTTTTGGTGGCATGGGGGGTGCGGGAGGCTTAGGAGGTGTAGGAGGCGTAGGAACTATAGGAGGTAGATGTACATCATACGGTTGTGCTCCTGTAGGCGGCGGTATTTCTGGAAGTGCAGGGTAAGTTAATTTTAAGTCAATAATATATAAAACTCGTAGCGTATTCTAAGATGTATACGTCGCTAATAATTAAGACATTTCAACATTTTAGCAATAATGATAGCAAGAGCTATTGGGTACTGTGGTAAACAAATGTAATATGGAACTTAATTCTAAAATTCAGTATTCAAATTATTGTGTTCAAATTTTGAATTTGGCGGACATAACAATTTCAACGTTATAGTGCCATCTCTAGTTTCGGGTGTTTATTTACGAACATTTTATACTATCGACACTTACTTACGTATACTTCTTATCTTTACTTTCTCTGATCTCTCGCAATGAATGTAACGTAAAGATTCAACAAATTATCTATCTCATTACTAATTGTTATACTCCACAGGATTAGTGGTAATGCACAGCTATCCAAGCAGTAAGTAATGCTTACAGGGAGCATGATACAAGGTGTCCTATCGAGAATTGTAGTTAGTGATATATGGGGAACGCCAATCGGAGAAACCCGCCAATTTTATAGTTTACTGATGTCATTCAAGACGACTTGTCTAAAATATTTGGTTGCAGTTATTTCTTCCTGCAATCTGAATATCTTTGCATTTGCAACGACTCATTTGAAATGTTAAAAATTCGTGTTCCTCCCATGTATTGATGCTTACAATTTCAGATGGAACACCTTGTATGGGAATAGATTTACAATTAGTTAATATTTCAGATGGGCCATAGGATTGGGGTAATCTAATGATCCGCTTGACAGCAGTATAAAAGGCAAGTAAACAGTAAGAATTATGGCAACTGGAAACAATTTCTGGGGATTCCGCTCAACCGAAAAGAAAAGAAACTCCGTTCTTTGTACTCGTTTTTCGATTTATTTTAAATCTTTTACAAAGAGAAATAAAGTAAATAAAAGTAAACTAGCAAAAGCATCATCGAAGAATAGCGACCATAATTAATCGATGATGGGTTATAAGTTGTGAGCAATCTTAAGTTAGACTACTTTCTAAACACTCGATTTAATACAACACCTAGATGTCTGTCTAATCTCCACCGTGTTCTGTCAAAGCTAACACAGTAATGTGCTACTGTGTTAGCTAACAGTTTAATCTGTGATAGAAACATTTAAAATGAGAATTTTCTTACGCAGCCATGACCATAAGATCTGTGCAGTCGTAAGCAGAACTCGACCTAAGGGGTATTACTTCTTTGCAGGTATAATATAGAGTGTTTATAATATAAGGTTATAGATATGTATCTCCTGCATACCGGGTGTCCAGGATAACATGAGGTGCATGGATATACTGGAAACTCCTAGAGATACAGGGTTGGTTAAATGAATGTAATCCCGGATTGTACTTACAATTAGCCGTATAAGTGGACACCTTTTTTCCCATTTAACCGACCTTGTATCTCAAACGGTTTCCAATATACCCATGTACTTCATGTTATCCTAGACACCCGGTATACACAGGTATAATAAAATTCTATTTTAAAATTCTATAGCAGTTTAGTGCAACACCTAGTTGGCTGTTAGCTTTGATAGAACAGGGTGATGGCTTCCAGATGTTACATTAAGTTTAGTGTTTAGAAAGTAATATAACTTATAACCCATCATCGATTAATTATGATCACTTTTCCTCGATAATGTTTTTGCTAGTTTATTTTTACCTATTTTGTTTCTCCTTTAAAAAGACATAAAATAAATTGAAAGCTCAGGGTACAAAGAAAGGAATTTCTTTTCTTTGCAGTTGAATTCAACTCCCAGAAATTAATTCCAGTTGTACAGTCGATAGTTCTGTTCAGTAAGAATTATGTTTTCTTTGCAAGCTTTTCTCCGTATTTTTTTCTAAAAATTTATTTGGTGACCGATATAAACTTTATCTTTGATAGTAGGTAATAGTTAATAATCTTCTTTCCTTGCAGAAGTAGGGCGGCGTAAAAAGGCATAATCTATGAACTCCCTTGGATGAAATACTTTGCATTTCTTTAATATAATAATAAACAATATGCATACAAATTATTTAGTCTTATTTTTCCTATTAGCTAACATAAATTGAATTTAGTCTTACAATTAGATGCATAATTACTGGAGAATTGGGCATTACACATAAGTATATTTCCCCTAGATATTTGTATAGCGTTTTGGGTCTAATAACTGTTTAACCTGTGATAGTACTCCATTGGAATATATTGCAATTCCCAGTTTTTACGTTTTCGAATGTACCTACACCAATTAGAACTGTTCATGGAATATCTTCAAGAACCTTCAGGAAACGTATAATGTCGAAACGACCACCTTCATAAGTACAGCCTTGAGTTTAATTGCCACCATATAGTCTTTATAAAAAAACACTATTTTTCTCAAATTATTACCAAAACTAAAAGGAGTATTTTGAACATATACACCAAATAACTATCTATATGTATTGTTATGTTACATATTTACTTTGGAAAGCCCAACTGTCAATCTAAAAGTATAGCCACCCGATAGAAATGAAATTCCCTCTGGCGAATAAAAGCTATTTTTCGTAGCCACAATTTTCCGCCAGGCCGACTGGCCTTGGAATTTAATTTAACTCTAGCCAATGACGATCTTGGTGAATCGGTTATAAAACTACTATTCTTTTTATTCTCCTCATTTCGTAAATCTTCAAAATGAATGTAAAATTCTCCTAGAACAAACAACAGGGTAAATTCAAAGGTATTTCTAACCAGTTTTTTTTATCACAGAGTCGTCTTGTTTTTTGTCATCTAGTAGCGTCACTACATTCATTCTCTCATGCTACTTCTAAAAAAAAAATAATAACTTTATTCTTCGAAATTCATCACAATATTACATTTGGGCAGAAATCATCAAAATTGACTGTAGATAGAAACAATCGCCATCGCGATTGAAAATAAAGGGAAAGAGGGACGCTAATAAATTCATCAGTTTTGGTTAAGCTTTCTTCGAGTTAACTAGTATTTTGGCTGCACTCCAAGTTCAAAATGTCCGATATTGAAATTAGACAATAAATTCAAGGTAGAAGAGAAGGTTGGAGGTTACAATAGGCAGATTTTCTGTTTGATTCGTTTGCATTTTTCAATTTTAAGATTCATTAATTTCCATTTATTGATATCAAAATTCATTAAAAATTGCCGACAGAGTATGAAAGAATACTCCCAAATCCCACAAAGGAGTTAAAAATGTAATTAATTTACTAAACTCCAATTTTTTAAACAATTTCCCTGAACATTTCAGTATGTACGATGAAAATATTCCTGGAAAGATTATCAAAATATAAGCCCTTTTTTGGAAATAACTTTTTGTCGCTTTTCCCTAAATAGAAAGGCAAATTGTTTGCTTTTGTGTACTACCTATGAAAAACTAATTTTCACAACTAGTACCCTAACCAAAAATAATGCTAATATAGCTCATGATATTGGTGGGACCACGCAAAAACAATGTCTCGAGTTTATGCCACTAATCTCCATAAACAGCACTAAAATATAGTTCTTGGCTCCACCTAGTGCCAAGAGATATAGTCATGCCGTCTGGAAAGTAGCGACTGAAACCGGAGTGCAGATGCCAAACCACCTCTTGAGTAGCTCATGGGCTGGCTAACGCAAGATGGCGAAGCGCCTGAGCGCTACAGTCATATTATAATATTATCTTTCATAGATTCGCAACATATATTTGTATGCATAATTTTAAACGCACCTAGCACGAGTGCGAGGTATTTTGTTACCTTAAATGTGTCTTCAGTAACGCAACGCTTATTTGTATATTAATTCGCAACGTTTATATGCATTATTAGAGCCACCACCAAACCCTTGACAGAGCTCGAACGTCTGGTCGCAGAGACAGTAGCATAATATAGCCGAAGACGACTACCCAAACGTTCTAGTTATTTACTGTATTTGCTACACCACCTCTAGTATGCATTGCTCTTCTCACTACTGCCTCCCTATACTAGCGGGGATTCCAAAGACCAAACATCGTGCGAGTCCGAGCACTGCACTGCGCATAGGCGAAGGAGCGACGTATGACATTCGTGACGCTTCGTACACTCCGAGATAAAGACACGTATATGTGCGTTATACTTCTTCTCTCGACGATGATTTTCTGTTTCATGCTCGACCGCGGTAGTTCTCTGTCTACTGTGCGTCTTATTTCGGAGTTTTACATCAATGCTCACTTTGTGTGCGGGTGATTTTGTTATATTTATGTGTGTTAAATGAACTTAAATTAGTTTTTGTGTTAAATACGTTACATACAATGTTTTAAATGTATACAAATACGATATATACAAGTTTATAAGAAATAAAGCAAACGAAATGGTGAATATACAAGCAAGGCGGGTGAACATTAAATTTACAAAGTAAAACAATAAATGATGGATTTAAAAAATAGAATAAATGCAGTAACGAATTTTTTAGCGTAAAAAACATAAACTAAAATGCTAAGAAGCCTTAACTACACTGATATTTTATTAGTCAAACAACGTCCAGCAAGGCCTTTATTCAATCACTTTTCTATAGAACGAAATAGAAATGACTTCTGTACGAATCTAGATCTTTAAACAAAGAAAATTGAGAATATGACCGATAACCACTATGGTACTGCGATGTGGCAGAGCTGAAGACATTTTGGTATTGCCAAGTATTTGGTGAGATGAAACATACTCAAATCTATCGATTTTATATTTCCATTCAGCTGAAATATATTCCCAATGTTATCCCCTAAAATAGAAAAGCTGTGAAATATTGTTAAATGAGACACCTCCGTATGTGCTGCTCTGCTGCTCTAATGGTCTTGCTATTTGAGCTAAAAGATACCTAAAGCAACAATTTATGGAAAAAGCTGCTTCAACTGATTGATTTTTGGACCACTTTCGGAAGTATACTCAAGCATATCCTCACATCTAGTACGTAGGCTTCCGCGGTCATCAATAACACTATACTCTTGGTTTCCGGGTTGGAACGATACCACATATGTTGTACTTTAACTTAGAAAATATGACAATATGCAGCAATAAATGAACCAATGTTTTGGTAATCTGTTTTTGTTGATACGCAAAATTAGCTAGGAAAGAGCGCCAGATTGTTTCTTGTGACGCCAGACTGATCTAAAGAGCTCGGTGCTAAGCAAAGTAATCATAACAATTGCCAAACTCTCAAATCTCAATTCCAAAATCGTAAATTATCCTTGTTGTTTATTGTTATTACATCCTGCATTTGTCATACGTTCCTTCTTTGTTCTCGTTATTTTCTCTCATTTTGTTTTGTTAATTGTTGTTGTTTCTTCAATTTATCGAACTTGATTGCAATTAATCGATTATGGTAAGTTTGTTTAAATGTGTTTTTTATAGACAATATGTCTGTTTTTTGGGTCTTCTACTTTGTTACTTTTGTGATGGCTTCGGCACGAACCATGCAAAATTGCTAGGTCAATTTTAATATTACGTAAATCTGGCGACAATTATCACCTTACTTGCCATGGTTGCGCAACAAATTGTGCAATAATTTAAATCATATTATCTTCTGTTAAAGCAGTACACCCTATAAATTTTACACTATCTATCCTTACTTAACGCAAAGTTCTAATATTTCCGGCTGTACAAAGGCAGTGTACATTCTGTTCCACTTCCTGGTTATTGTTGCCAAATTCGCCGAATATTAAAATTAGGTGCTTCATGTTTATCTTACGTGGTTCATGCGGAGACCACTGAAAAATCGACAACACAAATAAAAGAAACTTAAGCACATTGCTTATCAAAAACTAACAAATTGAAACAAACCAATCACAATTAATTAAGTACAATAAAGTTCGATAAGGTAAAGGAGAAACAACAATAAACAAAACGAGTTAAAATGACATAAAACAGTAACGAGCACAAAGAACAAAAGTATGACAAATGCAGCTTATAGTAATAAATAACAAGAGTAATTTACGCTTTTGGAATTGAGATTTGACAGTTTGGCAATTGTTATGATTACTTTGCTTAGCAACGAGCTCTTTAGATCAGTCTGGCGTCGCAAGAAACAATTTGTCGTTCTTTCCTAGCCAACTTTGCGTAAGAACTAAAACAGATTACCAAAACATTTATTGCTGCATATCGTCATATTTCATAAGTTAAAGTACAACGTAGGTGGTATCGTTGGATTCGCCTTTCGATTACCTTTCCAAAAGCGTCAAAATACGCAGGATATTCTATTTAAAATAAGAAAGTTGATGTCACTTCCGGTGACACCAGAAATACAATTGAACTACCGATAACGACAAAAGTTAGTTCCCAAAAAAATAGAAATTGACCTATTTTTTCTAAAAACACTAGCTTCCGTCGTTCAAATATTAGCATAGGGGGACACTTTAGGACCGCACTGTATAATCCAAAGATGAGCATATCATAATTGCTACTGATATACTGGAAAAACAATAATCAATAAAAAAAATCTGTGTTAGCCACCCACAACTTGCAAGCCAATCCGCACATTATTAATCAACAAGAACAATTGAAAATTCTGAACAATAATTTGCTTCGGATTACGTTGCGTAATTGTAAAGTGGATCATTAACCAGAACATTATCTTTTGGTGCTAAAAATTTCGTTAATTACAGTGCATGCGCTATTTTTCCAAGAATCGTATGATATAGTACATTGTTAATGATGAGTGTAGTGATCTTGATTGCTCTTTGCCTACTAGAAGGCCTATAGTAAGCATTAGACATCTAATAATAACGACTAAAGATTTTAAAACTGTTTCCTTTTGTTGCAGCGCAGAACCTAATGCCTCCTGTGACTCAGAAATTGCGTAATTATACTATATTATTTCAATTTCATTCAATAAATGAACCAATAAATAACATAAAACAAAGTGAATATGCAGATGTTAAGCTTCTTTAAAAAGATGAGGAGTGCAAAAATGATTTGTGGAGGTTTCCTACTGGGTGGTTTACTAGGGATAGTTTTAAAAAGTATATTTTATATCTCTACAAATAAGGAAGATATCGCTTGTAACATTAAATCTGGAACACCCGGTATAAACGCCAAGTTCAACATTACACATACACTCAAGTATCTTACTTGTATTAGGTAACATTTTCACATAATTATTATAGCCATCAATACCACATTCAGACAATATTCCATGAATTTTATTAATGCATAGGTATAGTTATTCACGCCATCATATTACAATGAAGTATACAACCTCGGTTATTTGTAGTCTAGCCTCTTCAGTCCCGAGTGTAGTATATGTCATGTTTTAGTTATATGTTGAATTTAAACAACTAAATAAAGTTAAATGAAACTAAGAATAACTATTTTATAAATTTATTTTATAAAAAAGTAGATATATAATATGTCCAGTATTTTGGACAAAAGGACTTAGCTATGTATAATATAAATACTAAATTTAAGGAGTGGAACTCAAAAAAACATTATCTTTCAGGTGCAATACATAAATAAATATTACACTTTACACAGAGAAACCTGGTTTTCTCAGTACATCCTGTATTTCGGCAACGCATATAGGAATTTTTGTCATTGACGCTGCATATTGGTAAATGTTCGTTGTTTGATGATCTAACATCTTGTGGAGGTATGTCCTTTACCTTAGTTCGTTTAGGTTTAGATTCTTCTTAGTTTACATCCTCAGAATTAAGCATTGCTTCTTGCAAGTATCTTTGACTTTTAGGTTTGCCTCAAAGAGCCAGAGCACATGCAACGTACATTTTAAATTGTAGCAAGTTCATTACATCTTTTCTTCTGTCGCCAAATGCTAATCGATCATTCTTGTATTCAATCCATGAATTTGTTAGCGCCATATCGATAAAGTGCCAAAATACTCTTACTGACCATTTCTTTGTTCTCATATTTATTCGATAATAGGAAATTAATCTTTCACAGAGGTCTACTCCACCCATGCATTGATTGTATTTTAAAACTGAATATGGACAAGGTACAAGTACATGGATGTTTTTTTTATTCCATCGACGAAGATGAGTTATTGAATCTGAATCAGCAAAAGTAAAAGCCATAATAACTGAGCGATTGTCCATTCACCTTGATAAGGAAATTTTGTCATCATTTCTCACCCATTCATCGTAAGATCTACGACCTTAAACCTACCAAGAGTTCTTTGTCTGTTTTAATCTTTTTCTCACATTCTGTGGAATTCTGTTAACTAAAATTCTTCCAATTCCCTGTATCCCTTCAGTCGATAAATATTCAAGTAAATTTACTGAAGTAAAATATCTATGAAAATATACGACATGCCCGGGGGAAAGTTTTGCTGTTAAGCGTCTTACAACAGATCCTCCTATCCTCAGTGCAGTGTCAGGTGCACCATCTGGCCATATTTTCGCCCCTTGCTAAATAAAGAAATCAAGCACCATTCCTGAAGGCGTACCAAGAACAAAGTTTTTAATCCCACAGGATTGGGATTATTTCTCACATATTGTCGCAGCCTCGTAGTACCGGTAATGGGTATCATTTGTTCATCAATTAATAATTCTCTGGACCTAAAGAGTGTAGTACATTTTTTACGTACCGCATCAATAATCGGCTGTACCTTCCAAAATTTATTGGGCGCTTTTATTTGCTCTGAAATGCTGCAATTATCAACTACATGCAAAAAGTTCCTTAATTTGAAAATTCGTAACTGAGTAACTGTGGGTATATCAAATACATTCATATAATAAAGCCAAAATCGTGGTAGTCCAAAAATCCCCATGATTATATGTGTACCTATAAGTTTCTTGTATTCTGTGGCTGTTGAGTGAAGTGGTTTTATTTGGTTGGCTTGCATTGCACGGATGTTACTTTGGAAAAATAAATTTTCCCAAAATCCTTCATTAAAATATTGTGAAAAGTAATTCAAATTGGAGTCCAAAATTCTTGACATTCATTTAGTTTCCATGAATCTGCAGTTATTTCGCCACCGCTCTCATCAAAACGTTTCCCTTTCCAAGCATGTCCTGCGCCAATTTCAGTTTTTCTTTTTCTCTTTTGCAGTTTGTGTTGTAGTTCCGCTAATGGCAGTTCATCTTCTGTTTCATATTCAGAGTCATCATTTTCAGAATTTCTCCCGTCATGTATGAAATTGTCAACATCCAAATTATCAACTGCATTAACATTGTTCTCTTCATCGTCATCATCATCATCGCTAAGGTAAAAATCACTATCGTCCAAGTTGTTCATCTGTGAGTGGCTTTCGTGGATCTACAATAGGATTACATATAATAATCGGAACCTGATGTCCAAACCACTGGACATCATGTTTATTTTATTGCTATCACTGTAATATTTTTAATTTATTAATGCCCTTTCTTATAAGTATGCCAGAAACATATATTTATTGATATCTAGTAGTTTAATCTAAAAATAAAGGTAAAACATCTCAAAACTTAGCGTATTTCCACAACACTGCCATCCTAACCTCTAACGTACATGCCGAGTAGACACAAATTTAACTCAGCACATAGTATGGTGAAATATATGAGGTTATATCACGTTATATGGTTACTCTTGTGTCCAGTCTGATGCACTACGGGATTTAACTTCATAAAACGCGTGAAGAAGCGCATATGAAATTTGTTCAGCTGACTGTACAAATGGACCGAAGAGGCTAGTCTTCTATTCTGCCCATAAAATCTTACATATATTTTCTCTAGAAGATATGAACAATATAAATACCCAGGTTTCTGGGTATGACCATAAGATAATAAACTCGTCAATTTAGGATAACGCTTACAAAACAGGCTTTCCTTGTTGAAAATCAACTACACACACGAAAAATTTATACAAAATAGTAATAGCAAAGACTGTATGGTAATATTGTAAACATTAAAGTATCGCCACACTCCGCACTACACAAGTTATTTGAATAATTTGGAACAATACAATCGAATGATGTGAGAAAAGATTTTAGCTCTAATGTGCCTTGTTCTATCCCTACTCTAAAAGATATTTACATGTACCTACTTTTACCGCCTATATACCCTAAAACATGCAAAATATATGAAAGTAAAAGGTAGGGTTCTTTGTAGCACAAACTTTCTAGGCAACCCAAAAGATAATCCGAATACGAAAATCGCATAGGTAGCTGTGATAAAGCCTATATTAAACAAATGAAACGAACAATGGATTAAAAGAACATTTAGCTCAGTATCGCTATGGGAGGGTCGAATCGTCAAGTGTAGCACTACCGGGCATAATATTAAACTAGAAAACCTCAAATTAATTAAGAACGTAACTTCGACACTTACAAAATCATTTATATAAAAAAGAATTCAAACCTGTTAAATAGGGAAAAAAGTCTACATAGCCACTCAGTTTTGATGGATCTATTGGAATACAATTAAAATCTTTTTCTCACATCATTCGGTCGTACAGTTGACATTGGGAATCTGCGAATTCCCTATACAATTGTTCCGAATTAATCAAATAAATTGTGTGGTGCGGAGTGTACCGACAATTTAGTGTTAAAAATTAATATAATAAATTATTTGTAATAGGCCATTCAATCTCCCAATTGTCCCAATTCGGGGTCCACCATATCCATATAAAGAATTCCGCCAGGAAATCGACAAATTTCCACCTACAAGCAACGTCAACCATAAAGGTAATTTATTTTTTATTTGTCCCCCATTTATTTAATAATCTGTTCCCTTAGTTTGGAGCAATAAATTTGAGGTATGACTACAAACAAATGTCATGTAGGAAAAACTTTCACCGAAGATTCTCTCTAACGAGTCTTTATATTTCCTGCTGAACGTTGAGATTTCCTACTTGATTGTGGGAATCTTCAGGTCTCTTTGTATCACCAGATTGGGCACGTACCATGGGGCATTAACTATCATCCGTAAGACTTTATTTTGAAACCTTTGTAGAATTTCTACGTTGAAATTACTGGCTCGGTCCCATAACTGGATCTCATAAGTCCAGGCAAGCTTTAATATAGAGTTATAGACAAGTAATTTGTTTTGTAATGTTAGTTGTGATTTTCTACCAGTGATCCAGTAAAATTAATGCAGTTTTAGCCCAAGTTGTTTCCTTTTAGTAAATACATGTTTTACAATGTTAGTATCTTGTTAAGATGGGTAGGGTATTTTGTCGAATCTATTTGGGTTAGTTGGCTACAGTTTAGATAAACCGGAGAACAAGCTTCATGCTGGGTTGTGAATATCACGTGGGTCGATTTTGTTTCATTTACTTTGATCTTCAATTTATTAAACCATTTTTGTATTTTATTCAGATTAGCTTGCAGGTTTTGCAATGCCTTCTGTGGGTTAACGTGCGAAGCAAGAACGGCTGTATCATCAACATACATGGCAGTTATGGCTAGCATGTTGGTTGGTAAGTCGGCACTGTATAATAGATACAAAACAGGGCCGATTACGCTACCTTGCAGTACTCCAGATCGGATAGGTACGACTTTAGAATTAAATAATAATGATAAGGAAATTTTTTCCTGAGTTTGCATAAAAGTCCGGTGTGCCACACTTTGTCAAAAGTTTGGCTGATATCTAGGAATGCTGCACTGCAGTATCTTTTATTCTATAGATCATTATTTATTCGTTTAACTAGACGATGTACTTGTTCAATGGTTCCGTGTTTGCTACGGAAGCCAAATTGGTGGTGTGGGATTCAGTTTCTTTCTGTGAGAATCAGTTCTAGTCGTTTCAGCAAGAGTTTTTCGAATAGTTTGGAGATCATTAGAAGCTTCTAATTGGCTAAAATTAACGACCAACAATGATGTTCTGGTTCATCATACTTTTCCAAAGAAAAAACCAAATCCTAATAATGATTTTCCTTCACATACTTTTGGGCGGTTTTTTTTGTATGCAAGAGACACCTGGACACATTGGATAACTTACCATTAACAATGAGAACTTTTTTAACTGAAACTACACTATTTGCTTCTAGTGGTTACCTACCTGTCAATTTTTCTGTTACGCATGTTTTTTTATAAAAAAATAGTGTAGTACAGAATAATTAAAAAGAGACGACAAATCACAATTCTCCATCCAACCAAATGTTTTCAAAGTGACATTTTTATTATCTTGCTAAATTTACGTATTTAAACGTTTGAAGCTGTTAAAATTAAAAACCGAATCTGCAGGCAGCGAAGAGAATGATCCACCAGCCCGAAGCTACGAGCCAGAAGGTAACGATGATGTTGAAAGCGTTTACGATGACGGCGATCCAGTTGCCCGCTCCTTCAATCTGCAAGAACAAGATTATCAGCCCGTGGAAATTGCGTATCCCGGAACTTCGAAAGTAATATATCCTGGGAATAGATACCCCCAATCACCCGCTGGAGGGTACCAAAGGCAGCCAGTGATAGGGTCCCCAGAGATGCAAGTAATAAGATACACCAACCTCCCTGTGATAGGAAACCCTGGACCATTACCGCTAGGACCAACTAGAGAACAGGTGAAAATACGCCCTGCGCCACAAACTATGGAGAACTTATTTGCGCAACTCCTAAACGGACACCCTAGACCGCCAACGATATTCATAAATGAGCATCCTGTGATAGGGCAACCCTTCCCACCTGTAGCAAGACCACCCTACCCACCGTCAGGAAGTTCGTACTACCTATCAAGGGGAGGACAATCCTCACCATTGCGAGGACAATTCCCACAACTGAGCGGTACAGTACCACCATTGGGCGGTACAGTCCCACCATTAAGTGGACAGCGCCCACCAATGGGAGGACAATTTCCACTACCGGGCGGGCAAGCCCCACCATCAGGTGGACAGCTCCTGCCACTGGGAGGACAATATATGGGACAGCCCAACCAACCTTCGGGAAGACAACAATACCAACCATTAGTGAGAGAACCTTACTCACGCGGAGGAGATTCTTCGCAACAAATCGTTCCACTTCGGATAGGTCAACCGGCACCACTCTTAAGAGAACCACTACCAATTAGACCTCCTCTACCATCGGATCCAAGACGAATCTACCATCCAGCTGGAAACATTGGGTTGCCTGCTCCACCACCATATATTGAGAAGCAAATTTACAAACCACCAGGACACATTGGATTGCCTATTCCACCAAAACAGCTTGGGCTGTCTACTCCCCCGCCATATATTGAGAGACAAATCTACAATCAACCAGAGCAGATTGGCCTGCCTACTTCACCACCATATATTAAGGGACAAATCTACAATCCACCAGGGCAAATTGGACTGCCTACTCCACCATCACATATTGTGGCACAAATTTACAATCCACTAAGACAGATGATCGGAGAACAATTCTTACAAGTCGCACAAGGACCCCCTGAAGTTGACGACGAACAGGTAGCAAACATAGAAAATAATCATGATGAGCCGACGAATTCAAAATCCGATCTGAGTTCGAGACGATTACCTCCCCGCAATCCAGACCCAGATGACCAAGATGAATCAGGCAATGGCAACATGTTAGATCCGAAGAACGACCCAGACGAAGATGGAGCGGTAAATGGTTCTTTTCAAAGGAGAGCATTGCAAAGGAAAGAAAAATAGTAAGTCTATAGATAATAATATTGTAGAAATTGTAAATTAATATAGGCTAATAGTTGAAATTCAATTGAAATAGTTAACTTACTTGTTCATCTATTTAATTTTAGCCCTCTACAAAATAATGAAATTTACCCCTACAGAAGGTAGGTCGTTAGTTGTTTTACCGAAAGTCAGTATAAAGAATTGGATTTCTTTTCCAGGTATGGCAACCCCCAACCGCCCCCATACAGGTAAATATAATTTAGACGGTATTCTTCAATTTTGCCTCGTTTTGTTCCTTTGCTTGGCATTTTTATTTTACTATAATTTACTGAAATAACAATGTAAACTAATTATTTAAGATTTTATTATACAGCGTGGCCACCCAGTGCGTGGTCGGAAGATAATTCCTCTCCTCGGCAATTTAGAGGAACAGTTTTCAAATAAAAAACATTCGAAAAGAAGTTTTACACTGTATAAAATTATGTCCACGTATGCAGATTATTTAGTTTAATCACGTCCTGTATAATTTAACAAAACACATACATAACATACATGTCAATTCACACGTGCTATTTTGCGTTTTTCTTCCCGTCCTCTGTCCTCGTCTCAAGATGATCGAGGGCGATTTGATCCTGTTCTTCGCTTTTATTTTGTTTCATTTTTATTGTATTGTTTCATCATTTGTTTAATTTTATTTTTATATTGTATGTAGCAAAGGTTTTTTGTTTGTTTTGACAGCAAGTTATATTGTATTACAGTTTCTGGCGTAGGTATTTTTCTGTATTTCTTGCATAAGTTCTCTTCACTTCTGATGTAGGATTATGTTTTTGTAGTGTAATTATATATATGTCGCGTGCCTGTGAATTGAATATTTGTATTTATTTGTTTTTTTTTATATTGTATATTAATATTAGGTTTTTAAGTGTTGTTGTTTGTTGAATATTTAACTCATGAGTAGAGTTGGCCACGCGCGCCAACGGGCAGCGGCGTTGTTTCGATTAGGCCTCGGGTTCCAGTAGAGCTATTGTGTGTAGATGTTTGCTGTCGTAAATACTTTCGCGTAGTTGTTAAATAAAAATAAAATAGTGCGTGCTCAAACACTTACCATTTTAAGAGTCCTCCGTGAAATCGCAAAGTGAATAATGTCTGTTAAATATCTGCAACATTAGATATGTTTCAACAGTTGTTTCGATAGACCGAGTGCGGTGCGGGGAAAAAATGTGTGACGGGGGCACAGTCTGTGAAATTCGCGAATACGTTTCGAGGATTTGACAAACACTGCTTTTGTATGCGCTATTAAAGCGTCTACCTCAGAATAACATTTTCTGATACCATCTGCCACAAGATTGAGAGCATGAATTTTACACGTAATGTGTAACAAGTTAACAGAATGCTTTTTAAGAGACCGGCCTATAGAAACCATGTTTGCGACACCATCACTCATAAACATCAACAGTTGGTTTGTTGAAAGTTCATACTTTTCTAATGTATTTAACACTAACTTTACAATTACTTCGGCAGTACATTGTTGTATTCGTCTGGAAGCTAATAGAATTGAAGGTGATGGCTGATGCGGTTCCATTTTACGTGCCATTGTATTAACGACCGAATGTTTTTTACAATCTATCGTTTCGTCCACACATAACCACATTTTTTTTTTTCAACTCCAATTTAATTTTTTTTTTCAAAATATTCACGAGCAGATGGCACTATCCTTCATAACGATGTCCGACTTAGTAATTTGTACTCCGAATAGTTATTCCAAAACAAGACAAACGCTTCCTTGTCAAGTAAATTAAACGGTATATTACATACAATAAAAGTAACACCTAAATTAAATATAAATTTGTCATAGTCTCGTGTGCAAGTTTTTTTTTGAAGCATGCCGTTCACTGTTTACGTACCGTAAACAGTCCCTTTTGGACCAACTCATCAACGAAACATTACATACTACACATTCAATTTTAGCGCCATCATACGTTAAATCAGGAATTTCGGCTAAAAATTCTCTAACTTGGTCCGCCTTAGGTCGTTTGCGCGACGTACGCAACATTTCTAAGCAACACGTACCGCGCTAATGGAAGGTCGAAGCTACACTGAGGCTTCTATGTAACCGTATAGATACGACGCAGCTGCCTGTGGGCGCGCGTGACCAACTCTAATAATAAGGGTACCTATTGCTGCAGTTGTAATACTTGTAACTGTTAAATTTTTAAATAAATAAGTTAAATCAAAAATCCGTACAAGCAGCTTTGAAAAAACTGATTTTTAATAGAAAACTTCAAAGAACAGAACTAAACGGATTTATTTATTTCGTAAAAAATAAATAAATCCATTAGAATTCACTGAAAACTACAGGCAAACGTACAAAACTGAACAGCGAATGGTTACAAAAAACATCCAAACATGTTACAAGCTTCGAAACCCCCAATTACAAACCGATTATGAAAGAGATAGATATAGGTAGAAATAGTTTTCTCATTCCAATAATCCCCGCCCCCTAGTGACCTCTACAGACGATATAAGTTTGGTTCTTTAAATGGAATATTCTTTATATTATGTTTTTGGATGTTTCCCTTCATGTCATGTTTCTTCAATCATTCCTATACTCATCTACCACATTTTTTGAGAAAACCGACATAATTTGAGATCTAAAAATTTCTGTTTTCATAGGTATCGATATGGAAAAAGAGGCGCATATGAACCTGTTGTGCTTGTAAGTATGAAAATTATCAATTTTTCTTAAATAAACCTGATCATTCATTAATATACATGATATTCAAAGTTATTTATTTATTTTGAACTTTATGTTTATCTTTAAATATTCACTGAGACAAGTTTGTAATTTTTAGGACGAAGAACAATAAATGTGGCATTAGGAGATAGCCAAATCCGTAATTTTTTTTTCATGTTGTATTTACTTAACCTTAAATAAATACGAAATCTGAAAGGAATATATTCATTTTGATTACCAATTTATGTTTGAAGTACTTTTTAAGACTATATTTAATAATGGAATAAAATAATTATTCCTCGCTGAAACAGTTCACTAAAACCCTTTCCACAACACTTAAGCAAGACTGAACTAAGGTCAGTCTTGCTGCTGATGATGATAGCTTGGCTATCGAAACGTGCGTCCAGTACGAATTAAGTGTTGTGGTAAGGGTTTTAGTGAACTGTTTCAGTGTTCCAGTGCCACAGTTTTAGAGTACCCGTTTAATTATTCCTCGAATTGACGTATTTTAAAAAATCCTGGAACCGGCCGTTTTTAAATTTCATTTTTGCAACATTCTGCATTCTAAGTGTTGCGATTCCATTTGCGGACGAATTATGGAAAAACTATTAAAAAATTGCTATTAAGACTGAAACTATTAAAGAATAACAATGGCAAATTAAAATTTTTGTAAAAGGTAATTGTGTATAGGAAATAAAGCATGGAGTTAATGACAGGATATTGCGAGTATATAAAGCGATATACTGCTCTAGTACATAGCTTTATACACTCGCATATTGCCACTACTACTAGCGTGTCCAGGATGAAGGTTATAATTCTACTTTTGATCATAGCTCTAGCGCAGTGCTTATGGTAAGAGTTATTCGGAATAGGAAATGTTAGGGTTCTATTCAACTAATTCTTTTATTACAGGGCTGGACCTTCCTCATAGTTAGTACTTCATGCATAAGTATTAAATATCTAACATTTTTGTTTAGATAATAGTAATATTCGTGTGTTCGAACATCGAAAAACAATAACAGTATTGTAATATTTCATTTTCACAATTTCAGAATAATTCCTCGAAACAATTTTTGTGAAATTTTCGATGTTTGAAACGTATGAGGTGATATATTCCCAATAACTAATAAAATATTTATGATTTCGTTTTTCAGCATACCACCAATACAAGAAGGGTAAGCTCTTAACACTTATTCATTCACCTGGCACATATTTATTTGCGTTTATATCTTCCAGAGATGTCACAGCTCGCGACGGGTAAGTTCATTTCATTTACCTACGAGGAACATTGACATTATTTTTGAATACAACACCAATATCATAGGAGGGATATACATTTTTTCAAACAAAATGTATCATCTTGCACTTTGTAAAATGCAGGCAAAAATTTTTTGTAATGTTGTAAACAAATTTTTGGTACTAAGTGTATTATCCACATCTTTCAGTGATCCATCGGCTGCTAGTAATCCGAATGGTGATCCTAGTAATCGAATAGGGTAAGTATTTCCTATTTGAAAAAATCAATGGGCCTATAATACAAAGGCACTAGAGGTCTAGCAGATCCATGGCTTGGTTGTTGATCCTTTTCCACTCACTCCTGTCACCGGCTTTTCTCCTCCGCCGCTTGAGTTTTCCATTGGACTCTTGGTCTTCCCCTCCTCTTTGTGTCTTCTAGCTCTTGATCTATCACTTGTTTAAGTACCCTGTCTTGTGTTAATCTCATTACGTGATCTATCCACCGTATTCTTTGAGTTTTAATAAAGCCAATGATTTGGAATAATCCTTTTAGCTCTTGGTTTGCCCGTCTTTGCAAATGGCATTTATATTTTCTCCCGTATATCTTCCTTAACACCATTTTTCCCATACCGCGACCATGCTCTCTTCTTTCTTGTTCAACACCCACAGTTCTCAAGCTAAGAAGATGACTGGCCTTACAACTGTTTTATATAATCTAATCTTCATGTTCCTTGACAGAAACTTGTTTCTAAAAATAATGCGCAGTACCCATATACTTCTATTGGCTGCACTTTTCTCGCCATTTTCTCCTTGTTGCCGGGATCATTCGTAATTTGTACTCATAGGTACTAAAATCGCTTCACTTCCTCCATCATTATAATTTGTTGGTCCATCAACTTAATATCCAGCCAATCCTGTTTTGTTTTGAGCTTTCTTTCTTGTCATCGCCATATATTTGTTTTTTTCTTGGTTTATTTCTAGTCCCATTCTTCCGCAGCATCTATCAATCTTGTTGTTACATCGATTAATTCCTTTTTACTTCTGGTTATCAGGACCACGTCATCTGCGTATGCATATACGTATATGTATATCGGTATCTCTTATTACTTTTTATAAAACTTGGTTAAATAGTATCGCTGACAATACATCGCCCTGTCTCAATCCACTTTCAGTTTTGAAGTTTTCGGTTAGATTTGCATTTACTCCTATCATGTTGTATGTTGTATTACGCGTCATTCTCACCATACTCCCAATGTTACTATGTATTCCTAATGCTTGGAGAGCCATGATAAGCTGTGGCCTTTGTATCCGGTCGTAGCTCTGTATAAAATCAACCAATATTACATTGCAACATGATTTTGGACCTTTTTTGTGTATTGGGCGTATTGTTTCCGACAATTCTTTTGGCATACGTTCCTCTTCCCATGTTCTCTTTATTAGGAGATTTAATGCTTTTATAATTTCGTCTTCTCCGTATTTATATGTCTACGCTATTAACTCATTAGTCATTTTTTATTATGCTGGTTATTTCTTCCAGTGTTGTTTCTTGCTCCTCCTCGATCTTTTGTTCTGTGCGTATGTAATTTTGTTCTTGATATTCCTGCTAATTCCCTTCCGATTTGTTTAATAATTCCTGAAAATATTCCTTCCAAATTTTCTGCACTTCCTGTTCGTCTGATATCCATTCCCCTGCTTCATTCTTCAGAATAGATGATCCTTTTCGGATTCTTTTTATGCCCTAGTATATTTATAGAATTAAAATTATTGATACAGAACTATGTCAATTAATTTCGGTATTTTTACTTAGATTCCTTTTCGGTAAATCAGGATCCAGCAGGTAAGATTTATACTTGATTACGTGATATCATGCTAATTTTTACGTCTATTACAGGACCGGAGTAGCGCTGTAAGTTTCTTCAAAATATTAAATATAAATTTTTCAAACTAAAAAAATTTTCTTATTTTTAGTTTTGGCAGGAAATAATTAGCAATTAACAAGAATGTAAGCATTTACTGAAATATTAATAATTACAAATATTTCCTTATGGATACTCTCATCATGTATTTCCTTATAGTTTTTATTCTTGAATTTAAGGTATGCAATTACTTGCTCTAGATTGATCAAAATTTTTAAACACAACTAAATGACGAAAACCAAACAAAGCTACAACTTCTGTTACTACATCCGCTGTAACCTTTAACTGTTTCAAGGATCTATTAATATGCATCTATTATTGAATAATCATCCTAAATATATCTACAATTTTAGCAAAGTTATATAATTTTTTAAATTTTCTATAATACATGTTTGTTACCACAAATAATATGCATACTATTCTTTGTTAAATAAATGCATTTCCAAGAAGACATCGTTTTATTCAATCCAGTCCAAATCCATTCTCAAGAGTCTATCGCAATCTAAGCTTTTCCTGGATGATTTGGCATATTCTTAACAAAAACTTGGCTAGATAGCATAAGACCATCAAAAGTATTGCTGCTTTTGTTGTGTCTTTTCTGATTAACTCAGATTTTCTTCGAATAGAAATGAAACTCGAGGACTGGCTAAACATCCGGCGTACAACGTCCACTATGGGCATTACGGTATGGGGCATGATCAAGTCCCCTATAAAATTAGAGCCAAAACTTTCATGTGAAAAATAGTGTAGAAACTCTCTCGTTATCAACCAGATAGTCCATTGAAACTAGATAGAGTTTGGTTGGAAGGTGAATGCAACGGTACCCATGACTCCCAATAAATTTAAACAAACTATAGCCACTTGTCAATAATAAATAAATTGTAGCCTTTTAAGACGTAATCAAATAGTATACAATAAATAAATGGGATGATAAGTAAAATAAAATAAAAAATATCTTTTATAATTGTCATTAGTAACATCTAGTACAATAGCCAGTATATATATGAAAAGCTGTAATTTCTTTGGAATTTCTAACCTAATTAAATGATTGAAAAATCTCCTCGGTAGGGAATCGAACCTGACATCTGCCGCTTGCCGAGTAGGGGTGCTATGCACTACACCACGGGGACCTGATATCAGGAACGTTCACCCTTTAATATCTACTTTTTATTTACTTTGTTTGCAAATATATCGTAATATCTCATTGGATAATTTTTAATTCTTTCATGCCAAATACACTAATTAATTAATATATGTTGGCCTTTGATCCCATAGTTGCCGAAGATTTGTTTTACCTGAAGTAATCTTCACCTTTTTCGCTTGTTAAGATAAACCTTCTTTGGCGTCATTACAGTCATTTATTGTCGACGTATTTCTGTGACAATACATATGGAGGATTTTGAATCAATTTTAGGCAATCAATGTGAGATGAAATTGCACATTATTCATCGTCTTCGCGGTTTTTTCCATTAGCTTTATTTTCATTTTCAAGATTTTCTTTATCGCTTTCTTACATGTTTAGTTTTTCAGTTTCTTTTTCCAAGTTTTACAAAAGTTTGTTCAAATCTCCTTCATCCTTGCCAAAAAAAATCTTGTTAAACCAACTTTTGGATCTACACCAAATATTACCTTATGCGGAGTTCCTTTGATGACAGAATGATAAGCACGATATTTCATAAACTGAACAAATTGCAGGCCTTTACTCCATTTGTTTGTGCTATTTTGTTATATCCACGCTTATTTTCCACATCCTAATTGACTCCTTTCACGCTCTCTTACGTTTGGCTAAGCATCCTCCTTCCGTGCACAATTTTTTGATTTCCGTCCACATTTTTCGTAGGCTTTCTATCATTCTATTGCAAAATTCGCGATGATTGTCCGATTGCCGAATATTAGGAGCTCTAGAAAACAGAAATATTTGAAGAACATAACATGCAACTTCCTTAGGGCATTTAGTTTCCAGGAGCTTTAACACAACAAATTTTGTAAGCTGGCCCTAGTAAACCATGAAATTTATAATTACCATCTGGGTGGGATTGAAAATTAATCAAATCCACCTAACAACGACCATTTAATTTCTAAGAAATTATTAGTTTCACAGCCATTCCTTTCTTCTCACGCTTCTTCTTCTGCTGACACATTTCACAGTTTCCCAGAAAACTTTTTATCTCTTCCTGCTTTATATTTTTATACTTATTTCATTTTCTCCACGTATTATTGCAACGTAAGCATAATAAAGCATATCAAATAAATCATCTTTGGCGACGCAAAAGTCCATTTCAGAGGTACAATTAATTTTCGTTTTGGCTCTTACTACAAATACATCGTAATGTTGCGGCAACCAATAATCTTGTAGCGCTTTCTTCTGACATATCCTTGACAGGTTTCACATCGTTCACTGAGGTTATACAGGATGTCCCCGCATTAACGAATGGATAAGTGAGGCAGACAGAAAATTAATGAGTTGAAATTTCATCTTTTGGGGTTCAGCCATGCTTGAATAGTAAGTAATTTATGCCGTAATTTTATTGCCGAAAAATCAAGTACATCGTAGAAATTCACAAAAAAAGGAATGTTTTCAATTAGTAAAATGTTTTCTGTAGGGGGTACGATAATAGGGTTATTAAAAAACAATGTTCAGAGTAATAAATTATGCTAATACCTAGTGTGTAAGCATGGCTGAACCCCAAAAAGATAAAAATTCAACTCAATGATTTCCTGCCTGTCTTACCTATCCATGCGTTAATCCAGAGACACACTGTATGTTTATCATTTGTTAGTAGTAACGCACTATTCGCTTTCGGAAGAAGGTAAAGAGTTGTCCCCGCGAACTAGTAGGGGAAATCATTTAATACTAGCAAAACGGTTGAAAAATTGCCCAAAGTATTTTTTTAGTACTTCTCACAATTTCAGAGATATTAGCGCAAATAATGAGGGGATGTGTTAGGTTTAGGGTACCCCAGACCTCGAAAATAGGCAACTATACACCTAAAAATGTCACCACTGAGCTTCATTTAAATCGGTGATTATCAATTACCCTAGTTCCCTTGTCAATAAAATTCTAATTTGTATGAAAAGCCATAAAAGAATAACAATAGGGAAAATCCTTTACTGCGCTTTTACGACAACTTTTATGAACCATATAACCTACTGCACCATCCTATCTTAAAGAATAACCAATCAAAAACAAATCATTTTCCAATATGCCATCAAAACAAATCGTCCTATCTCTATCTTTAATTCTCTTACTGGTTCTACTATTGTAAGTATTCGTATCAATATTCCCCTTTCTAAGAAGACAAAGTGTTATAACCTTGTCCTCTTCTATTTATTCTATAGATTCTCGCCAGTATCAGCGAGGTAAGTGTAACATGTTCTCTAATGCAGATAAAATTCATTTGAGAAATATAGCGAAATAGTTTCTTACGATTTTTTTATTGCTGCAATTTGCAATATTTCAACAACAAACATATCAGAAAATTGTTTCTAAGAAATTGAAATTTTACAGACATAAACCAACTAAGAAGGTTCGAGGTAGGTATACCATTATTATAGGTGAACCAGGTTCACCTGACGGTCCACCACCAACGGCACCGCAGCTACGTTTGCCTGTAAGGTACATATTTTTTTGTTTTCATTATTTTCACGGTTCCCCATTAGCTTTATTTTCATTTTCAAGATTTTCTTTATCGCTTTCGTCCATGTTCTTTTTACCAAGTTTTGCAAAAGTTTGTTCAAATCTTCTTCATCCTTGGCAAAAAAATCTCGTTTCCGATATCCTGATCGGATCTTTCCACGCTCTCTTAGCTCTGGCTGTACATCTGCTTTCCGTGCACAATTTTTTAGTTTCCGTCCACATTCTTCGTAGACTTTCTATCATTTTATTACAAAATTCGCGATGATTGTCCGATTGCAGAGTACTAGGAACTCTAGAAAGCAGAAATATTTCAAGAATACGACATGCAACTTCCTCAGCGAAGCTTTAACACAACAAATTTTGTAAGCAGGCCCTAGTAAACTACGATTAATTTATAATTACCATCTGGTGGGATTATGATGTATGAAAAGCCATAAAAGAATAACAATAGGGAAAATCCTTTACTGCGCTTTTACAACTTTTATGAACCATATAACTCACTGTACCATCCTATCTTAATGAATAACCAATCAAAAACAAATCATTTTCCAATATGCCATCAAAACAAATCGTGGTATTTCTATCTTTAATTCTCTTACTGGTTCTACTATTGTAAAGTACTCGTATCAATATTCCCCTTTCTAAGAAGATAAAGTGTTATAACTAGAGCCCGATAACTGGAGAGCAATCGCAGCGGCGCGGCGGTGTGACTGTGTGTAGGTGGGCGGGGAGGGCTGGTCGATTATGATACGACACGACAAATCATCATCACTGAGTTCAGTTTAGCATTGGATAGCGGATAGGGCATATTTATTTTATTGATATAGACGTAGTTATTAATTGTAGTTATTATTTAGTGTAGTGCGTTTTGATTTTGATACAGACATAGTTATTAATTGTAGTTCTTAGTGAATATGTTAAATGCTAAAAAACGATCCTTTCAAGACATAGTAAATAAGTTTATTTCTGACTTTCCCGATTTGTTTTACAACGGGAGTAAGATAGTTTGTAAAGTGTGCAAAATACATTTGATATCAAATAAGAAGTGGAACTGTACAAGACACGTAAATTCCGCACAGCATAGAAAACGGAAATTGGGCATGCCACCAAGAAGTGCTTTTTTTATGTAATTCTTATGTTGATAAACTGTAATTTGCCACTAGGCTTACTCGATAAACAACCGTTTAAGGACTTATGGGACAAATACAATCCCGAGTTGCGGTTGCCAACGGAAAAACGGCACGTAAGCATGTTGCATTTGTACGCGATGACGTGGAAAAGAAAGTGAAACGCATATTAAAAAAACAGTTTATTTGGTTACGTGTTGACGAGACAACAGACTGTAAAAAAAATTCAATTGTAAATATTATGATACGCATACTAGACCCTAGTAAACCTACATTACCACTGTTACTAGCTAGCCGAAGACTACAAGAGTGTACTGCTGCGGCAATTACGAAGGTTGTACTTAGTACGTTGGAAAAATTTGAAATTTAAAAAGATAAAGTGTTGGTTGCAAGTGTTTACATGTTACGTGTAAAGTGCATGCTTTACATCTTGTGGCAGAAACCATTCGACAATGCTCTCCCGAGGTAAATGCATTAATAGCAAGTACAAAAAGAAAGTATTTTTGAAATCTCCCAAACGCCTACGATCATTTCACACAGAGTGTCCTGGTATTCGTCAACCACCGGAGCCAATTCTTGCACGTTGGGGAACATGGTTGCGGGCAACTTTTTATTATGCTGAACATTTCAAAATAGTAAAAGCTGTTGTTGCACAATTCAATCCTGCCGAAGCTGCAGCTATTAAGGAGAGCCAGTCGAAATTTCAAGATATTTCCGTTGAAACAGATTTAATAAATATTCGTAGCTATTATAAAGGATTAGCTGACGCAATAGACCAATTACAAAATAGATCGTTATCATTATTGGAGTCTCTGCAAATTATAGACGGAGTGCATACACAGCTACTGACTATACATGACGCAAAATATAATCGCGTTTTAGAAAAGTTTGAGAGTGTGCTACAGAAAGATCCCGATTTTAGCACTTTAAAACAAATTTGTGATGGTGTATCGAATAATCCACTGACTAAGTACAAAGAGTACTTTAATCATGCATGTATAACATCGGTAGATGTTGAACGCTCTTTTTCAAAATATAAACTCATTTTCTCACCACGGCGAACATCGCTCACCGAGACAACTGTGGAAACACATCTAGTGGTGTCAACTTTTTGCCACTCTTACCCATATGTTGTTAATACTGATAATGGTGCTTCTAGTTTTACTGATCCGTAGCCAAGGCTGCTTAAAGGGGTGAGTGTTTCACTACTTTTCACATATTATAATTATGTACTAGTTCTGTTATTTTTTTCTATTTTCTTACTATTGTTTTTGTATACTAGGCAGGTACGGCTATGGCACGGCACCCTGTTACCGGGCTCTAGTTATAACCTTGTCCTCTTCTATTTATTCTATAGATTCTCGCCTGCGATTTACAATATTCTAGCAACAAAAATTTCAGAAAATTGTTTCTAAGAAATTAAAATTTTATAGACATAAACCTACTAAAAAGGTCCAAGGTAGGTATACCATTGAAGTAGGTGAACCTGGTTCGCCTGACGTTCCACCACCTACAGAGTATCACCTAAGTTTGCCTGAAAGGTACACATTCGAAGTTTACACCACCGAAGAAATATAAGAGAAGAATCTATCACCCATTCTGAATGTTGAAATTTAGACCTAGTAAGTACTTTACTAACAATTCCTACCGTAAAATGGGGCTACTTGATAAAACCTTTCAGAATTAACAATCTCTACACATTACATATATTTTTCTTTTGCCACATTAAAATTATTTTAGATTACTTTGGGCATAGGGCAAGCGTCTAAGATAGTCTTCAAAAAAATAAGTAGTGGCACTTTCTAGAAAAAATATTAATCCTTAATTTTCATCTCACCCCACCCTGGGGTGAGATGAAAACAGCGTGTTTTTATCACTTTTTTCTAGTAAGGGTGTAATAGTGTTGAGACGAAAATGCATTATAATTTTAAGTTTACTATTGTGTAGATATGTGAAGATGTAAAAAAAAGGTAATTTTTATTCAATTTATGAATTTATTAATAACAAATGAAAATATATACTGATTCGCAACATTTTTTTGAAGTGTTTTCTTATGTTTTATTTTTCTATTTACTATGTTTCACTTCAACTTAAATCAAAAAAGAACCTTTGGTTTGTACACATCAAATAAAATAGGGAATCTCCAATCAGATGCCACACAGATTCCATGAACAAGAGCATTTCCGATAAAAATAATGTAATATGTTTTTATTTATAGTACTTCTCGTACAACGAAAAGTATTTGGATTACGAAAAATTGCATTTTCTTATCTTATTTTCGACAATTTTAATAGATAAAACAAATTCGCCGCTTGCGCTTTTTCATGTTGTAAACTACTTTACTAATAGTTCCTACCTTTCCTACTCAAACTCAAATGGCAGCACTCATTTTAGCGACGAACATTTTCAAGTAGGTTTCAAGTAGGTCCGTTTTACGGTAAGCCGTTTCTTCAATGAAAAACAATACAGTCTACTCGTATTGAATAATTCTCGCACATTTATGATTAGTTCTTCTGAAATGTCGCTTCAATCATTAAAAATATCAAGTGAACTATCGTGTTCTATTTGGTATAAATTGCACTAGATAATCTATTGTAAATTATTTTAGGCTAGGATAAAGACTGATACAATTTTCAAAAATTATATAACTGTAGAGTTGTTTCAATATACTCATACAATTACTGAGACAATATATTTCGTCTTTCAGATTCTTTCTACGAAATTTAGGCAATCCAGTTGCAAAAATTTGGATATACATATTGCTTCCAAATAATTTGCATTCACCAATATCAACGTTAAAGGTTATCACAAGTCCTACAAACATAAATAGTCACAGGGTTGAAGATCAATGTAACAACTTCTTTTCGAATAGTGCACCAGAACTTAATATTTTTGAAATGTAAGATTTGTTGAAGTCTTTCTAGTGTTAAATATAAAAACAACTGTAATTTTTACGTTTATCCAATAAATTTTGTAATACGATATGGTACTTTGTTGGTTTCAATTGCTATTTTTAATATCTTAGACTTCCATAGTTAGATATTTTTGGTAAAATGGTAGAACACCCTCATAATTAATAATAAATATTTGGCTTCCGTCGGTGTATTATGAAAATCTACAATTTTCCTTTGAATTTCCGGCGTCATTAATTAATTTTCGTAGTTGGCCACTTCAACTCGGGGTTGCACTTATACCAAAAGTTCTGAAACGGTTCTTTTTCGAGTAAAGCAAAGTGATTAATTACAGGTTACCATCATGACAAGTAAGTCGAAAATAAATTCCAAATAACGTTCCTTGTTACAAAACGAATCATGCTCCAAATAAATTAATAAATGTTATACCTAAGAGTAACATTTCCAAAATAATTAATTATCTTCATTTTTGATATATAGGATGTTCGAACTAGTTCATAATCCTTTCAAATTCATTTTACTACAACAAAAAGCTACTAGATCCCTACCAGTACTCACCGATGAAGACGATACAATCTATCTCGAGATTTTTTGCAGCTCTTGCGTGGGTTTAGCGTTACTGACCTGCGAAAGTTACAAGTTACTTTCACATAACCGGCACTGAACATGTAGCGTCCAACAAGACCAATATAACAGCAAAGGAAACGACTGTAGTAATTTCATTTTAGCCATGATTTGCGATTCAAAACAAAGGTCAGTAAAAAATTAAATTAACGAAAAATAGGTCAGTAAGAAATAAGGCGGTGGTATTATTGTTGAAAATGCGATCTTGAAAATATTTTGGCGTAAATTCGTGGTTTACCTTGCACAGAAATAAATGAAGAAATCACGTGAAGTGAGCACTGGATTATTTTCCAAAATAATTCGTGTTAATTACGGTTTGCATCAATAGAGAGAAGGTCTTTTATAGCAAATTACGCAAAGTAGTTAACGATTTGCTTCTAACCAAGTGATTGTGCGTTTTATATGCAATGAATATAGCAGATGTTTCCTTTCTTTTTGTATACGATACGATAAATCGATTGAAAGGTGAAAATAATAATCTTTTTAATACATTATATAAGAAAACCTAGTCTTTAGAATGGGAGTCGCCAAAGTTTTTAATTCTCTAAACCTCTTATGGACCTCACAAAATTTATTTTTAGTGGTTTATTTGTGACAGCTTATATTATTCTTATGCATTTATTTTCAATTTTACATTTATTAATATACATACATGTAATAACAATTTTTTTAATAATATTGCCGGATTGCGCCGTTAAACAATTCAAAGAAACGATGTTGAAAAACATTATCCAACCCCCTTAACTTTGCGCTAAGTAAGCATAAACAGTATGGCGAACTGCCTTAACAGAAGGTAATATAATTTAGATTATTGTACAATTTGTTGGGCAACCACGACAGATAAGGTGATAATTGTTGCCAGATTTACATAATATTAAAAATGACCCAGCAATTTTGCATGGTTCGTACCGAAGCCATCATGAAAGTAACAGCACAAAAAGCCTAAAAAATAGACAATTGTCTATCAAAAACCAACGTATTTAAACAAACTTACCATAATTAGTTAATTGCAATAAAGTTCGATAAAGTAAAGAAATAACAACATTTATCAGAACAAGAAAATAATAACGAGAACAAAGAAGGAGCATCTGACAAATGCATGATATAATAACAATAAACAACAAGAATAATTTACGTTTTTGGAATTGCGATTTGACAGTTTAGCAATTGTTATGATTACTTTGCTTAGCAACGAGATCCTTAGATCAGTCTGATATCACAAGAAATAATTTGGCACTCTTTCCTAACCGACTTTACGTAACAACAGAAACAGATTGCCAAAATCTACATTGCCCCATATCGTCATATTTCTTAAGTTAAAGTATAGCATATGTGGTATCGCGTTGGATTCGTCTTTCAGTTACCTTTCCAAAAAAGTAGAAATATACAGGATATTGTATTTAAAAAAAGAAAGTTGACGTCACTTCCGATGAAACCGGAGATTGAATTGCTGAAAACGGTAAAAGCTAGTCGGCTTATTTTTTCTAAATACGCTAGCTTCTGTCGTTCAAAAATTAGCATGGGGGGGGGGGCAATTTAGGATTGTATGTATATACAATGTGCTCCCGGATGGAGTACTCCACTTTTGTAAACTTTCTTATTTTTTGACAAAAATATCGTTCATGATCAATAGTTTTGCTTGTTATGGGATGTTGAATACAGTGGCTAAACTTACGAAATAAAACATACAGGGTGTTACAAAAATTAAAAAATTTGAAATGAACCATCATCAAAGTATCATCATTAATTGTATTTTTCATCCTAAATGTCACTCATTTCACATTATTTTTATTTTAAAATTGAAAAATTGCTAATATAAAATGTAATTCTATCCATAGTTATTCTTATTATTAAATTATCTTAAGTTAAATAAAGGGATTCCAACTTATTGCTATTGAAGATATATTTTCTTTAATTTTTCTTTAAATTCGGTAATTAAGCTTCTCATCAGATTAGGATTAAGCTTATTTAATAATAACATTACATTAAATTAATAATACGAATAGTTTGCTCAAGAAGGATTTCACATCTTTTTATTTCTATAACGCCCAATGTGTTTTATCGAAAACTTGAGCACTGTATTCAGCACGCCAAAATTAGCAAAACTATTGATCAAGAATGATTTTAAAAAAATCAGAAATAAATTTCGAACAGTGAGATACCCCATCCGGGGACACATTGGATATACAGCGTGTCTCAGGATTGATGTTACAAGAGGTGTGCGGAACTAAAAATCTTGAATCTCAATTTGGCATTTTGGAACTAAGCCCTGCTTGGTTTGAGTCTTATCTCTAGTTTACTTTCGATTTTTTAAAATCAAATAGGCCTTGACAGTTGAGTAAAAACTATTTTCGTTTCGGGTAAAGTACCTATTTCGTTCGCAATATGCTAAAATGTTACTGAGAAAAGTTGTTCACAATGAAAAGTTATGCCGTTGTACAAATTCTCTGAATGATCGGCCTACTTTAATAAAATCCATTATTTGTCAATTTAGTTTCGGGTAAAGTGGCTTTCTCGTTCACAATACGCCAAAATTTTACTAAGAAAAGTTGTTCAGAATGACAAGCTATGGCTCTATACAAATTAACAAAAAAATCAAATATATGCTTTGGTTAAACTGTCGTTTTTTAGATTAAATTTTTTTATGGGTTGGCCTCAAAGACCTGGTTTACTCTCAACTCATACCCAACAGTAGAGAAATACTGAAAGAAAGGTACGAAACGCCGCACACGAAATACAAATCGAGGAAATTCGGAACAGTTTCAGAGAATTCAGATATCGCATAGAATGGTGCGCAGAAACTGGTAGCAATTATGATGAATACATAATTGAAGTGTTGTAAATTTAATTTGTGAGTAAATACAATTTGTTTTGTTTAATCTAAAAAATGACAGTTTAATCAAAGTTGGTAGATCTTCCTGAACAACTTTCCTTAGTAAAACTTTGGCGTATTGTGAACCGAAAAGGTATTTTATCTGAAACGAAGTTGAATGGATTTTATGAAAGTAGGTCAATCGTCAAGAAAATTTGCATAACGCCATAACTTTTCATTCTGAACAACTTTTCCTAGTAACATTTTAGCATACTGTGGACAAAAAAGGAACTTTACCTGAAACGAAAATAGGTTTTGCTCAACTGCTAGGGCATACTTGATTTCAAAAAATCGAAAGTAAACTAAAAATAAGTTTCAAACTAAACAGGGCTTAATTCCAAAAGGTCAAAATAGGATTCCAAGATTTTTAGTTCCTCACACCTCTTGTAACATCAATCCTGGGACACGCTGTATAAATTCTTCCATTGACTCCCAGGGGTCGATATCAACCACCATGGCAATCCCTACCTTAGAAGATACTAGATATTAATTTGTAGAACAAAAAGAGTTATTAAAATTGAGGAAAGTTTTATATTCTATTCTTTATGTGTAAAACCTTGAAAATCAATTACGAAATGATTTGGTTAGCAAATTTTGTAGGAAAAATTATAAAAATGATAAAGTCCTATAGAATATTCTTCTATTGTATGCAAAATTTGTTGGTTAAAAATAGCAAATGAATCTTCCAATAAAACTCTTGAGATAAACCTTAAATTCCTGAACACATCAAAAGATGCACGCAGAAACAATAACTAAAATAATGCTAATCTTACATTGGTTTTTGCCGTAAGTGATTCCATCAATAACATGAATTAGATTAGCATTAAATTTCTGGGTTATTTCTTAAATATTATTTACATTTTCTACTTTAATTTTAGATTATCATATTATTATATATAACATGAATGCTTATTTGGACCATTTCATGGTGATTCCTCATCATAACTTAAACGAGAATAACAATCAAGTTACTGTTATCTTCGTATTACTTCTTCTAAGTTCTTATAAATTGAAATTTTTAATCTCACTATTTCCAAGAAAGAAATTTAAATTTATTTGGAAGTGGAAAAATTTATTCTTTTATCAAATATCGTACATAGGATGTTCTGAAATTCACGAATAAGGAAAATAGGATTATATTACACAATCAAAATCAGGTTAAGAAGTCCGCGTCTTTTCAGTTAGATCAATATTTTCCTTGTTATAATGATTTAAAAGAGTCAACGTCTATTCTTTCCAAAATATTATTATAGTATTTTGATCAGAATGTTCACCCCCTATCTAATATTCTAATTATTTCAAACAGTTACATTTTCTGTTTTTAAATATTTCTCATTGGTGGTAAAATGAATAATTTTCAAATTTTTAAATCTCGGCGAGTCAGGAAAGTATTTGTGATATCAAAAAAATGGTAAAGGAACTTTTCATTTAATTTTCACTGTACAATATCATTCCAGTTTCCGCATGCGCGATTCTCAGAACACCCTGTATGTTATTTGATTCAAATACGAATTTTAAAAAATTAAATAAATAAAACAATATTGTATTATAATTTAAATATTTATTTAGAGTGTAATGTAGCGAAGCATTTTAAACATGTGTTATCTCACTCACATCCTTTTTCTTATTATTATCTTAATCCTTTCACTTCCTCCATTTATGTCAAACATATAGTATTTCTAGTAAAAGAAAAAGTATTTTCTCTAATTATTTTGAAAATAGTGTTGCTCTAATAAATATATATTTGCAACTACCTTATGTGAAGTAACGCCATTTCGTCTCCTTCGTCTCAAAGCTCCACAGGTTCCCTTACGATGCACAAAGAAAAAAATAGCACGAAATTCAGTCACTAAGTGTAAAAACTCCAAAAACCCGATCGAAAAAGCAAAAAAAGGACTAATTATTCACCACTGCACTGGCGCGTTTCTTCAATTCAGGTTAGTGAGTTCACCAGCTGTATGTGCCAACTGAAGACACCTAGCACCAATATACACAAGAGAGAGTGAAATTGTTCGTATAGGCAAGGACCCCAGTTGAAGAACTACTGTTACCACTTGATGTGTATGTATGTGGATATTGCAACTGTACTACCACCGTTACCTATTTTATATTGTACATACGATTGTGTTAAATTTTAGTTTCATGCCGCTATGTCTATTCGTATATCGTCAGTTACTTGCATATGCGACTATCGAACTCTTATAGGTAACAATCCTGTTCAATATGTGTATTGATCGCACACGGTAATTTGGTAGTTAGAAAAATGTCTCCATATCTAGGCAATGAGGCAAATGATCGTTTTTAAATACTACATTACATGTAGATCTATGTTTTAATACATATAAATTAAACAATTACTTGCAAATTTTTATTAAGAAAATGTTTATAAATGCATAGGAATTAATTTGTATATTTCAAAAGAAATTAAATGAATAATAAATATGATTTTTTGAAAAAATTTTGTCAAATTCCGAAACTATCTTTTGTACAGGGTATGTCACAGAAAATAAATATTTTCTGAATAGATAATACACGGTAGGTAAGAAGGTATACAAGCCAAGGGTATGGGACATTCGATCTATTAAACCGTGCCATTTCAGCAATCATCATAATCAATGATCATAATCAATGACGAGACAGAATTCCACCTGACCATGATCAACAAAATATCAATACTGGGCAAACGAACATTTTCGGGATTGCACCAACAGAATTAACCCATTACAATGTTATTACAATAGTAAAGCCGAGTGGGTGGCTTAAACCATCAATCTACATCGACCAATAAGCTCTATTGTAGGTCGATAATGTAATTTTAGAGTTCGCCCAGTGAACTAGTGAACTTATCTTTCTGGCGAATTCCAGAAGTTCACACAGCGCTCAGGCGTTATAAAAGCCCCACCAAAGAGGTAGAAAATATGCGCAACTCCTCTTCCAAATACAGACGGCACTCATCCTCTTGAGCGAACCGCATTCTGTGTAGGTGTTTCCTTAATCGAGCATGGCCAGTAAGAATTGCAGTTAGAGCCCTGACAGATTCCTGCCAAATTCTATAAACTTCCCCGCTCTGACTTTACTGGGAAACATAAATACCCTCGCATAAGATAGACCTGTGGAGTTACCCCAGGCTTCAATTACTTTTTATTCGGCCCAGTAGATAACATGCGTTTCGGCAGTATTAAAAGATATGCCAACTAGAGGTTCTAGACCAAGCGGAGTGTGCTCATCTCCCTTCCTAGCAAGGACATCGATCGCCTCATTACCATCGATGCCGGTGTGTCCTGGTGTCCAGATGAAAGTAACCTTGTTGTTCCTATCCAGAACATTAATATCATTTCTGCAATCAGCTACAAGTCTGGAGGAAGTCTTTCTCCTCTCAAGAGCTCGCAGTACAGCCTGCCTATCAGAGAAAATTTTTATCGAGTATCACAACACCATATCGATAGCAAATATTTCTAGTTCGCATATCTGCTCAGACTACCTGTCTGTTCAATTAGAGGTTTGCGACGGAAGATTCCTGCACCAGCTCCAATGTGCATTCTGGAACCATAAGTATAAAGGCCAATGCCAGCGTTAATTAAGGAATCGCAATTGCTACTCCTACAGTCCCTGTCGAAGGAATTCTCCAACGATGTGGTAGCACACAGCATTCCAAAGGCATAGACAGAAATTCGTCACCAGGTACCTTGTACCGCAAGATGCCAGTATCTGGAAGCAGCTGTCCTTTCTAAAAATCATTCATCCATACTTTCTTCTTCCCATTAATATACTTGAACTTTTTTTTAAGAAGAACTACGCATGCGAAGGATGTGTGGTGCGGAATGTGTAGTTCCAACAATACGAAACCACCTCAATGACCGTTCTTTGAAAATTGTCTTCCCAATTGTCTTTCTCCCTTTGGTGACTTGATCTGACCTCGTACTTCGTCCAACTATCTCTTTGAGATCATTTTCTGAGATACCTTAAGGCACGGGATTCTATTCATAGAGCAGTTGAAGCGATCAGAGAGAAAATATTGGAACGAATGGTTTATACATGGCCCCGGGATTGGAACCTGGGACTCTCAAACTGATTACTGTAACTCCCGTCAATAAATACATTTTAAAACAAAAAAATGGAATAGTATACAATGTAAACAATAGCAATCGAAGCAGATACGACAACTTAATTGGAATATTGGAAACATCTAAAATTAAATTATATACATATTTACATATTCGTTTAAAAATAACTTATTAACCGTGAGAAGCTTTTAGGATAAGATCCGCTACAATTTCCTTTGGAATTACGACAAAAAAGTGATTTATATTTTACATTCAAATTTTTTATTTGTTATATACAAATATCAAATTTATTTTTGTAGTTGCCTAGGAGATGAATAATTAATTAAAATACTTCTCATTTTCTATTAAAACGTAACGTCCAGCCTTACTCTCACTATATGCGGGACGGAAAAATTATGGAATAAGTTCATTAAATTTGAAGCACTTTGTTTTTCAAAGAAATGCTCCGACAGGTCAATTTTATTTTTTTTTTAATAAACATTTTTGCAACAATTTTAAGTTTCCCCCATTTCTAGTTCTGAAGTAGTGACGTAATCGACAATTTTTTTTTGAATCACAACTTCTGATTTGTTTTTATTTTGATCGTTTAGTTGTCTAAATGATATAATCAAAATGTTAAAACCTCACATAGTAAAATTTTCGAATAAAAATCTTTTAAAGAGTGGAAAACACAAATTTTATTAATAACAAAAAGCAAAGACAAATGTTGCTATTAAAGAAATGAAATGATTGTCTCCTTTAAATCAAATGTTTGAAATGCTATCCACCGGCCTTTTGACAATATGCACATGTACATTTCTAAATTCTGTGGTCTATTAACATAGATCTTTGATTTTAAATACCCCTATAAGAGAAAATCAAGAGGCGTACGATCTGGGAATCTAGGGAGCCACGCTCTTGGTTCTCGCTCACCGACCTATCTCCCACGAAATCAGTGTTTAAAAATTCGCGTATAGGACGTGCAAAGTGCACCATCTTGCTGAAACCAAATATTGCCATTTGATAAGTCAAGTTCATCTTCATTTGGAAAAATTTCTGCAAGAACAGGTACAAGTGCACCCCTTAAAGTATCTAGATATCGCTGCCCCGTGAGAGCTTCGTCAAAGAAGAAAGGACGAATGATTCTATTGTCAACAGTCCCTACCCACACATTAACTTTACGAGCGTGTTGAGTATATGCTTCAGTAATCCAGTAAGGATTCTTTCTACTCCAGTACCTGCAATTTTGTCGATATACTGTTTCATTTAGGTAAAATGAGGCTTCATTCGAAAAGAGAATTTGACCAATGAACCGTGGATTATGGTTACGTAAATTCTGAATTATATCACAAAACTGCATTCGGCGATCAGGGTCATCTTCATCGAGTTCTTCCAGTAGCTGTATTTTGTAAGGATAGTATTTTTCTGTTTGTAATACACATAATACTGATAGCTGAGGAACCTCATTGCCTGCTGCAATTGATCGAGATACACCATGAGGATTCTCACCCGCACTTAACAAGATATCAAGTTCATCTTCATTCATTTTCTTAGAACGTCCTGCATTCGAAATGTGTTTGGCATGCCCAGCTTCTCTAAATTTTCTCTCGATTTTATTCACTATAGATTGGGTGATACTTCTGTTTGGATATTTCGCATTAAACAAATTGCACACTTCTTGCAGTTCTGGTTTTATCTTTGCATCCAACAAGAACTAACATTTCTATGCGCTGAGTCACACATAAATGATCCATATTTAGTTAACATTTAATGTATTTTTTTATTAAGATTAACGGGTATTTGGCATATGACAATGTATACAACTGAGTACTCTGTATTATTGATTGATACCGACTTGATTTGCAAAAAATTATTTTTACCTTTGACTAGGCTCTTGTTAGTAGCAAAATTTATAAACAGGTGGATAGCATTTCGAGCAAAGATGCAAGCGATTTAAAAAATTACAGACCCGTTTCATTATTATCGGTATTATCAAAAATAATGGAAAAAAATATATGTGAATGATTAACATTATTTCTAAATTATTCTAAAATCTTGAGTGTACATCAACATGGTTTTATAAAGAATAAATCAGCCGGAACCGCAATGCTTGAATTTATAAACTCATTTTACAATGAACTGAATAATGGAAATAAGTGTATAGGTGTTTTCACGGACTAAAGTAAGGCATTTGTATTAGTTGACCACCAGATACTATTGCAGAAACCGCACAATTACGGAACACGTGGAAAAGCATTCGACTAGCTCGGTTCCTGTTTGAAGGACAGATCACAAATTGTGGAAGTTCAAAGGCAAAGATCAGAAAGCATGACAATTAACAGAGGTGTGCCACAAGAATCGGTACTTGGACCCTTACTTTTTGTTATTTATGTCAATGATTTTTTGGTCACAGTGGACGAACATAATGCAGTTACATATGTATGCGGATGACACTAGTTTCCTGGTCTCTGATAAGAGTACACACAATTTGATCCTAAGAACGCAGATCTTACTAGATGCTTTCGCTAACTGGTTTCATAACAGTAAGCTTTATGTCAATAAAGAGAAAACTGTCTTTACGCGCTTTAGTCCTGGAACTAGTGCTATACATGAATCCAGCCTTATAAGAATTAACTCATGTTCTATCCACCAGGTACAAAATACTACATTTTTAGGAGTATATTTGGAAAATAGTCTAAACTGGGAAACACATATTAAAAATATGTGTAAACACCTTACACAATACGCAATATTGTTCTGGGGTGCGTCTGTGCATAGTAAGAAAGTATTTAGATTACAGAAATTAGCTATAAGAAACATGATTCGACTTTCAAAACGTACTTCATGTCGTTCTTACTTTTCTTCTCTGCGTGTTCTGACATTAACTGGCCTGTATATACTTGAAATTGCTATGTATGTTAAAAGTAATTTAGATACTTCTACAAAGAATGCTAATTTTCATATGTATGATACTTCTAATAAAAATGTGTACGAATACATCGTTTATCAACTTATGAAAGGTCTCCTATATATATGAGTATAATAATATATAATTATTTACCTACATTTATTAAGGACTTAGTTACTATTAAATTATTTAAAAAAGAGTTACTAGAATTTCTTCAAAATAACGTCTTCTATACATTACACGAATTTCTTAGTTTCACATATATGTATGTAGTATATTTCATATTGTAATTATGTAGTAAATTCAGTAAATGTCTTATTGAATGTGTTACCATTTGCACATGAGCAATATTTCTTTCTTTGTTTTGTTGTAGTTTTTATTATTGCTTTCTTGTTTCTCTTTGACTTATCTCATGCCTGTTATGGTCTCTAAGATGAATAAATTATTATTATTATTATTACTATTATTATTATTACTATTATTATTATTATTTCTTTAATGAATTTGTTACATAATTTTACCGTGCACAGTATGCGCATATCTTTTTCAAATTAAATGCTCCACAAGTCTCACAAAAACGTGAGAAATAATAACACACATACTATATAAATAATTCAAAATTTACGCAGCTTTGATTCGCATTTAATTTGTGAAAGATGGTACATACAATGGTATAAAGCTTGCTTAGCGACAGCATCAGGATCACCAACGCAACGGCAACCTCTAACATGGAACTAGTACCCAGCAACATTAACGAGGTATTACTACACATTCTTCGGCCTCTTCTTCCACTCCTTTGTAGGCAACTTTTCAACGGCTTCGCCTCTACTATTTAGACGAAATCACGTGCGTGCTATTTCACAAACATCACGTTCACCTCAAGTCACATGACGGCCGTGGAAGAATAGTACGCTGTTGTTGCCGACTTACTTCGATATAATAATTATATTGCGTTCGCTTCAATCGCTTCCTGTCGTCGCTCTCGATCTCATCATCATCATCCAGCGTCACGCGCTCTGCCCCCCAGACAACGTTGTCTGCGTAAGTGAAAGAAGCAGCTACAGCGCATCGTCGGCATTACAACAGCGCATCTTTTGCGATAATGAAAGTTTTGTACTCGTAAATGCGGTCTGGTCGTCACTGGGATTACGTTCCTCGCGGTAAATTCTTTCTTTATAGCATCTCCGAGGTGATTCCAATAAAAATTTATGTCTTCCTCTGCCGTTTAAATATGACATCGAATTACGTTGGATTAAATCGATTTTTACGATCGGTGAAAGTAAAAAATGCACGCAAATTCTTTTGTGGTTGTAAAAGGCTTATATTAACGATTTGTTGAACTTTTCGAAAGGTTTTGCTGTAAAACTAGCTAAGAGCAATACCAATTAAATTGAATACCACATATTATTAGAGTTAATTAATCAAACACTTTTTTTTCGATTTCTTTAAACAGGACCTATATTTTTTGATATGGCTAGCAATTCCCTTGTAAAATTACCTTTAAAATTGTTACGAAATGCAACTTGATCTATGCATTTTCTGCTATTCTCTATCAATGATGAGGAAACATTTCCAAGAAATTCAGGTACTCATGTTCTTCTGTTACGGCAAACTGCGCTCATAAATTGTATTCTCACCATACAACGTATAAAGCAGTCGTAATTGGCACTGGTGCGCGTCTCATACGAACCGGACGACCCCGAGATCTAGTTCTCGTTTTTCACTTTTGCTTTTTAGCTCTTTTCAGCTCTTCCACGTGTATATGCTGTATAGCGGTTCGTATATGTGTATCGGCGTGAACGCATACACCTCCAGCGCTAAATTGATTATGTTTTGCGGTTCTCTCTCGCGGATTGCGTAACACTTCGATCAAGTAGCCGTTGACATAGTTTCGAAACGGTTATATCTCGAGTTATCAAAAAGTCTTTTCGATCTGCTCTTATTTGATTCCTTCAATTTAGTTTTTGATTGAAATCGTCGAGATCTATTGCGGACGTTTCCGATTCGGTCTAATGCGATGAGAACGTCACGAACGACTTATTAAGATATTTTTGTCGTGAATGGAGACAATCGAAGGGTATGCAGGTATTTTTGAAAGCAGATTAATTCCAAGATCCAACAACATAGACGGTTGTCATTATCAGTAGAGCGGGCCAAATTGCGCCATCCAACAGAATCGGAATCAGGCGCAACGGCCGCTTATTGTAAATAGCGTATATGTGAGTCACAGCAGATATGTGATATTTCGAAATTAATACACAAGAGTAAAAAAATAAAAGCTGACGCAATAATAATGTTTAGTAATTAGAGCGGATATATATATGTACACGCTGAGGTGTTTTTATTTTCATTATGATTTTTTATTTGATTGAAAACGGTATGCGTTGTAAATGGGATGTAATAAGGAAATAACTGAGAAACTGAACGCTTTTTTTATTCTGTTGTACTTAATAATGTAACTGTAAATAAAGATATAATAAATAAATTCTATCCTTCTTAATAATGCGGATAGGCTTGTTTAAAAAGTTGCACCATCAGATAAGTTTCCACATTTGCCTCGGTGAAGGATGTTCGCCGAAACGAAAAAATGTTCTTATATTTCGAAAACGACCGTTCCACGTCTACCGAAGTAAGACAGACGTAATTAAAATAATCTTTAGACTTAGTCAAGGAATCTGCAGATGCCCCATCGCACATTTGTCTTAATCTCGTGTAGTCCGGATTCTTTTTTAAAACACTATCGAACTTAGCTAAAACTCGTCCACTTGTTGCATCGTTTATACTGTGTAACAATGTACTAACTTCGTCCACGACTTGCACTGATTCTACCAACGACAATCCAGAATTTTGCAAATTTTCTATCGCGGCTACTAACCCTTTGTAATTGTTGCTAATATTCTTTAGATGTGTTTCAACAGAAATATCGAGAAATCCCTTCTGGCTCATCCTAATAGCTCTAGCTTCGGCAGGGACGAATTGCAAAATAACGGATTTGACTTCTTGAAAATGTTCATTATAATAAAAAGCGGCTTTTAACCACGTTCCCCAACGCGTAAGAATGGGCTGTGGTGGTTCTCGAATACCAGGGCATAACCTGTGGAGTGCCCTAGTCCTCTTAGGACTTTTGAGAAACACTTTTTTTGTGTTTGCTATTAATGCATCCACCTCCGAGTAACACTCTCGAATAGTTTGTGCCACAAGATGTAAAGCATGGACTTTACACGTAACATGTAAAAGTCCTTCACACTTTTCTTTAAGGGAACGGCCTACACTACACATTGTTGCTGCACCATCGCTCATGAACAACAACAGTTGACTGGTTGACACTTGAAATTTTTGTAACGTTTCGAGAACTACGGCCGTAATTGCTTTACTAGTACACTGTTTTAACCTTCTGCTGGCTAATAGAATTGCAAAATTTGGTTTAATAGGATCTAATACGCGCACTATTATATTCAAAATAGAATTTTTTTTGCAATCTGTCGTCTCATCAAGACATAGCCACAGCTGTTTATCTTTTAATTCGGCTTTAATTCGATTTTCAATGTCCTCACGTATTCGTGGAATATCTCTCCGTAACGCTGTCCGAGATGGTAGTATCCACTCGGTATTGTATGTACCCCAGAATTTTCGAAATGCTTTTTTATCAAGTATACGAAGTGGTAGACCACATACCATAAACGTTAAAAGCAATTCTAATTGAAATTGACGTTGTTGTGACACACCATTTCTTTTATTTCTGTGGTGTGCGCTATTTATATGTCTTTCACAATCACGTTTGCTCCAGCACAGTAGTTTCTTTTACAAACTTTACAGAAAATTGTACTCCCATTGTAGTGTAAATCCACAAATTCACTAAGAAATTTATTAACTTTCGTAGGTAATGGCCGTTTATTTTTAATAGTTACGTTAGACATAATCACTAAAGCGAGCACACCGACGCTTGTTTCTAGTATGCCACGAAGTGGTGCAAACGTAACATCTGCAGACTCGTCATTTGTTGATGAATAGAGCGCGTCATCCGTAAATGAATAAGCGCGCTGTTAGTTCGTAGCCGTCGATGAATGAACTTTTTTTTTGTAGTGGCCCACTGTGAACAACGCCCTATTTATCAACGAACACCCAAACTGCAGGTGTATATTTGCGCGTCTTCACGACGTAATAGACAGTGGTTTTGGTCCTCGTCCTAATAATTACATATTTAAATTATCTATGTTTACATACATATATGCGCCCGGCAGCCTGATTGCAAACCTGGCGCGTGACGCTCTTGGCTCGCTCTAGTTATAATTGGTCCAACGAAATCTGTTAAATTGGTAAACTAGTAGCATTTCTTTTTATCACAGTAACTACACTGAAAAACACATTTAATTCAAACAACCAAATTTTAACTACTCCAAGTAAAATCTACGTTTGAATACGATCAAACAAATATTATGTTGTTTAAAAGAAATATTTTTGTTAATTCAGTTTGATTATCCCAAGTATATTTTGCTAACCCAATGTCTCTTTCAAATGTAAAGAATGGTGTATAAATAGCCAAAAAATGCAAATCCTGAATTTTAAAATAAAGGGTTTACTTTTTTCGCTTACAAGATATTTATCGTACCCTGTTTTTTTTAAATATTCCACTAACGATAAAAAACGAAAAGAGCCAAACATTTCTCACTCGCGGGTAATATTTTCCGTACCCTGTTTTTTTTTTAATATTCCAGTAACCAGTTCTATGTCAACCTCGAACAACCTTCATATATTACGATATATTTATAAATATTACTTAATCTGTATCAGTTAAATCGTGAACTAGATCCACACGTACGTATGTCCCAAAAATCTAAAACATTCTTTCTCAGATTAAATTCCAATTAATGGACAATAAAATCTCCGTTTTTGTAACATAGTTTCATAAATTCTCGTATCTGCAATATATAGAAATGTTCCCATACTACGATAATAACATTCTCACTCTGATTTTTCAACCACTTTCGCTATTATACGAACTTAAAAAGCAAGTCGGTACCTTCGATATTGACCCAGATTCGTCGCAAGAATTCGAGAATTCAAGAACGTGGTCCTTTTAAATTAATGAAATGTCCGACTACAAAGTGCGTACATAAAACCAGAACCAGAAGAACAAAGTAGAACCGAGAGTAACAATTTTTTCTTATGGGGTGTGTTCGATTGTAGGCACGTTGGTTACGTGAAATCAATATTGATTAATATAGTTGTTGGCAATACATAATACTATAGATATAATTGGGAGTAAATAATTTCGATATCGCCGCTGTTACAGGCGAATATAAAGTTATATTCGTTAAATTTGATTAATAGAGCGTTTGGTAAAAATATCGAAAGTGATTTTACATTTTTTGTAAATTAGTGATGTTCATCTTAAGAGGTAAGAAATTATTAGCCGATGTGCACTATTTCTATTTCTACACAATCTTAATGCGCCAAAAGAAGGGACAGAAACATCATTCAGATGGATGGCAAGCACCTATTATGAAGTTTCCAAGACATTTGTAAGTAATGATAGCAAGGAATGCGGGATAATATCACAATCATTGTGATAAAGCCTACACAGAAAAAAAACCTTTGTGAAAATAACTGCAACAACGTTGTAGGAACGATTTTGATCTTTAAAGAGTAATTTGCATTAAAATATTGGAGTAATTTTATTGAATTGGAATGTGCTTTAAAACTATAGCAAAGATTCACAAGCGGTAATCTAGTTTTTAATGCTTGAATAAGAGAATATGATGTAACAAAAATTAATGCTAGAATATTCTGTTTTGATATTTAATATACTTTAAGTAAATTTATTTGAGAAAGCTAAGGATTTTGCTATTGCGTATTACAGCGATTCAACCAATTGAACGAGCGCCAAACAAACTAAGTGAATTATATTATCTTTTCCGTATTTCTGTTTTACAATTTATAAAAGTGTGTGAAATAGCAAGAAAGAACCCAGGAATAGAATTACGTTATTGCATCATGTGCCTGTACAATAGCATTTTGGGCAAACCATTACCTTCAAAATAGAGTTCGTATAGTATTGCATCACATTACTTTAAAGTAAATAATAGATAATGAGTGAGTTTGTAAGCAAATCATCATTTATCTGTACAAACGATTTCATTATCGTAGCCTACTTAAACGCATGAACTAAATATTTCCTTAGAACTAGACCCAGGTAACATTGATTAGTTACTAACAAATTTGGAGGAGTAAGGTTATTAGTAGAGTTACTCACTAGCGCCAACGGGCAGTGGCGGAGGTTCGATATAACCCTCAGTATAACTGCGAGTCTCAACCAGATCCGTTGTGTATGCATGTACGCTGCCGTAAATACTATTTCGTAGTTCTACGTTTGTTTTAAAAATGTTACCTACGTCGTGAAAACGACCAATGTTGGACAAAGTTATAGAATTTATAGCAGAAATGCCTGACCTAAATTATGATGGCGTTAAAATTCAATGTGTAGTTTGTAATATCCCTTTAATGTACTTGTCCAAAACGGATTGTCTACATCACGTAAAAAGTAAACAGCATTCTTCAAAAAAAAAATTGCACACGACACTATGACAAATTTAAATTTAATTTATGTGTTACCTTTATTGCATGTAATATACCGTTTAATTTACTAGACAAGGAACCATTTATCTGCTTTTGGAATAACTATTCGGAGTGCAAATTACCAAGTCGAACATCGTTACGAAGAATTGTGCCATCTGCTCGGGAACATGTTGGAAAAAGAATTAAATCGGAGTTGAAAGATAACAAACTATGGTTATGTGTGGACGAAACAACAGATCGTAAAAAACATTCTGTGGTTAATGTAATGGTACGTACAATGGAACCACATCAATCGTCACCTTCAATTCTATTAGCTTCAAGACGAGTACAACAATGTACTGCCGAAGTAATTTCAAAGATAGTGTTAAATACATTGGAAAAGCTTGAACTTTCAACAAACCAACTGTTGATGTTTATGGATGAAACATGCTTTCTGTAGGCCGATCTCTTAAAAAACATTGTGCTAACTTGTTACATATTACGTGTAAAATTCGTTTTCTGCATATAAACACACTTTTTCCTCACGCCGCACTCGGTTTGCCGAAATAACTGTGGAAACATATCTAATATTGCAGATATTTAACAGACATTATTCACTTTGTGATTTCACGGAAGACTCTTAAAACGGTAAGTGTTTGAGCACGTTCAGTTTTGTTAGCGTGTACTTATAACTAAGGTTCGACAAACGAGTGCAAAGTCAGAAGCGTATCGCGCAAAAGTAGGTACGTGAGATACAGTATTATTAAAAAATAATATATTGTTACCTTTTATTGACGTTCTGATGTTCACTGCGTAACTAACCACATCGCTAACCGTCGTGAGCCGTCGACTGCCGCCAACCTCTCCGCTTGTGATGAATCACCCATTCGCGGTTACCGCGAATGTACGCTTTTTCGTATAGCTAGACATTTTCTTTCCTTATGTATATGTTAAAATTTCCAAAGGATGTAGATATACGATATTTTGTGACAATAAAGAAATTATTATTATTATTAGTACTACCGTGATCATTATCATTATTATTATTATTATGTACTTTTCTCTAACTAAATCCACTGTACACATTATGCTACCTGTATCACTAATGACGAAAGTGATTTGAGTATATAAGCAGATCTTTTATCAGAAAAGAATAAAATTTTTCGTTGCGACATCTGTTTGTGGCTAACCAATACCATCTGGTCCTAAAGCAGGAAACATTTAATTTATGCATTTAAGTAGGCTTCGATAATGAAATCGTCTGTAGAGATAAATGATGAATTGACGATTTACTTACAAGCTCACTAATTTTCTATTATTCATTTTAAGATAATGTGACGCAATACTATAAAAACCCTAAGTTTTTAGGTAATGTTTTGCCCAGTACACGATCATACCGGGCTTTTCTTACTATTTCACACATTTTTATAAATTGTAAAGCAGAAATACAAGAAATATATACAATGCACTTAACTTATTTCGCTCTCCTACAGTTGCTGAATCGCTCTAATAGTAAATAGCAAAATCCTTAATTTTTGTCAGATAAATTTGTTTAATGTTTATTAAATATCAAAAAAGCATATTTTTTTACTCGCATATTAAGAAACTAGACTACCTTGTGTGAATTTTCACTTGCTTAAAAGCATATTTCACTACAATAAAATTACTTGAATATTTGAATGAAAATTACTCTTTAACGATAGAGCAGCTTTCTACAATTACGTGAATATTCAATACAAAATCGTTCCTACAACGTTGTTTTTCGGTGTTTCGGTGTTAGTGTTAACAAAGTGCCCCGTTAACCTCATTCGTATACGAATAATATTAACTGTTTTCATATATAAAAAACCGATAAAAAGAACAATAGGATCTTTACGGATCTTTACTGCTACTTCTATTATGAAGCATATATCTGACTATACCCTCATTATATTAATGAATGGGCAATCAAACACAAATCATTTCCCAATATGCTGTCAAAACTAATCGTGTTATTTTTTTCTTTAGTTCTCTTACTGGTCTTACTGTAAGTATACGTATCTTCTAAGAAGGCAAAGTGTTATAAGTTATAACCTTGTCTCTCCTATTTATTCTATAGATACTCTCCAGTATCAGCGAGGTAAGTTGCACCCCTTAACCAACGGTTAAATTTTCCATTTGTAAAACCTACAGTATATAAATTATTACATTTAAATATAGAAACTACTAAGCAGAAAACGAGTTATATCGATTGAATTAGTAATATTCAAAATACAGATCGAGTTAACTCGTTTAAATGAATTTTTTTGCTTATATCTTTAATAGGAATTAACTCATTTGCACTAGTTAAAGGTTTAGGTTAGGGTTAAGCAGTTATCATTCATTTGAGCAATATAGGAAAAGTGTGGGAAAAAGTTTCTTAAAATTGCTGCGCTTCAAGTTATTCCAACAACAAACATATCAGAAAATTATTTCTAGGAAAATGAAATTTTATAGACGTAAATCAACTCGCCCAATGGGAGGTAAGTATACCAGTGATGTAAATGAGTTAGCTACGCCTAATGGTCCACAAGAGATACGTAGCCTACCTTCGCCTGAAAGATACAGAGACGACATTTTAAGGTCTATCAACTTTGAGACGAATTATTCTTGGAAACCGAAGAAAAAGAATAAAAAGAAGAAAGCTATTCATCACCCATTCTGAAAATTGCGATCTAGATCTAGTAAGTCCTTTGCTAACGTACACATGGATAAATATATTTATTGAAGAAACCTCGCACATTTATAATTGCGTCCCCTCAATCATAGAAGAGATATCAAGCGAATTATCATGTTGTATTTGCTATAAATTGTAACAAATATCTACTGTAAATTGTTCTAAAACTTAAGTCATGGTAAAAGCTGATGCAATTTTCAAAAACCATTTAACTGTAGAGTTTTTGCAATGTATATAATTACTAGGACAATATTTTTTTTTCAGATTCTTTTTCTAATTTATGCAATTCGCTTACACAAATTTGGATGTACATACTGCTTTTAAACAAATTACTTTCACCAATATCAATATAAACAATTATTGTAGATGCTACAAGCAACCAGTATAACAATTCCTTTTAGAATAGTATACCAGAATGTAATGTTTTTAAAATCTAACATCTCTTGAACTCTTTCCATTAGTAAATACAAAAACAATTGTAATTTTTGCGTTTACCCAAATAAACTTGTAATACAACATAGTAATTGTTGTTTTTAATATCCTAGGATTCTATAATCAGTACCACGTATGGGTAACTTTCTTATCTCCTTGGAAGTTAGCCAATGTCTGTCGATGTGGAGATACGAATTTATACCGTGTATTTTTTTAATCTCTATCTACCTGTTCTTAACGACATTGTACATAAATGCATTATACAATATACAAAAGAAGGATTCCTAAGCCACTCTGATTAATGGAATTTATTATAATATGTTTGCTTTAGTTCCTAGTGTTTTGCATGTTTTTGTGTGGGGTATACGTTAAAAATTGGAGTACACAAGACGTTTATTCTTGATATTCCGATGCCAGGTTCTGGAAAATTTTGATTTCTTCTCGTAATTATTTCTGAGAATAGTTATCTGTATCTATGCACTAATTTGTATATTTTTTGTGGTAATTATGATTAAAATAAAAAAATATCAAATATTCTTACTATTTCAATTCGAGTACCACAACCCAAATTATTGAATTCCAATAGTTTTCCGTTATTTTCATTAACCCATTTTTGCCCAAATATAAAAAAAAGAAAATATTTTTTTTCCAAAAACTCAAATACCTAACAAATGTATGTACCCGGAAGGATACACTCGGGGATATGAACTCATTGTACAATGATATGTCTCAAAGCAATTTTTCTCCACACACAAGGTATTGTTGGATTTTTTGCAGGACATTATTCGCGTATGACAAACAACACAGCGTGATAGTTTCGCGATCCTCCGAGGAAAGTTGTTTTTTGCCTTGGCTGACAACACTATTCTTATACTCAAATCTTCGCCATTCTTTCTTTAGTTAATGGGTGACACCCCGAGAAGATTAAAATGGCAATGAAAGTTCTAATTTCAATGGAATTTATAGCAGTTATATTGAGCATTGTAAAGCAACATTTATTCAACCATATAGTCAATTGTATTTTCATGAAGAAACTTTTCAAACATCTAAACTTAACTAACCTATCAAGTAACTTTTGTGTTCAGTATATTCTTCTAACGTATCTCCATTATTCCATAACCAATCCACAGGTTCTATTTTCTTCCAGTTGCATTCAGTTACGTCTCTGCGGTTCTTCTGTATTTGCAACCGTTTTTGCTTCTCACTACTATCCCAATGATTTTCATGAAGAAAGCTCTCCATGGTTTGAATACGTCCACCAACATCGTCGGGCATATCAACCTTTAACAAATGGATTATTTAACAAATAATTGTCATTCAATATCTCTTCATCTGTCACATTGTCGACATTTGGAGGTAACTATATCATCACCTTCCGCCAAACATTCCCAGGCAACCCCAGTGCCTCAGGTAGGAAATTGTAGTATCTGTACACGGATATAGGATCGTCAAAGAAACGCCTTTGTGATGTACAAAATTTAGTGAATAGAATTCCGTGTTGTGCCGTCATTCGCGCTAGTACGGCAGGGGAAGATATGAAGTAATTTTTCATCGAGAATCTTCGTTAATTTTGAATTTTTGAAATTAATATTAGTTTTTTCTTTTTCTCTTTTCAGTAAAGTAATATTGTACTGCAATACAGCAATATTTAGTCCATGTAATTAGATGCTTAAATTTTTTTCCGAATACATGAGCATCTTCTTACTTCGGTTTGTTTAAACTAGTAACACTCGCACTGTTCCTGCACTCACAAGAATAAATCAGAGCTAGAATGAAGGCACCCCTTTCCAAATTTAATACTGAATACGAACCTGTACGCATGAACGCTTAGTAATCGTTTTCACGGATACATGGCTACAAACGCATTATAGTTCATTCAAGTTTTTAAACAGCCAAATAGTTTGTAAAGACATAAACACATGATTTTTTGGTTTTTACTTTACCATCCCGTGCTGACAATCACTAAAAATTCAAGAACGTGAAAGAAAGGGTACCTTTCGTTTAATATGAATTACTGTAACTGCTCACTATACAAATCGTTTGTATAACTAAAAAATATTCAAGTCATTTTAAAGTGTCTGTTTTTAGTACATAATACCTGTTTTTTTCTTTCCACTTACCCCGGTAGATCAATTACTAACAATATTAAAGAATAAGTATTTCGTTTAAATAAAGTCGTATAGTTATTAGGTGTTGCAATACCTAATAATTTTCTATACTTATCCTCTAACATATATAAATCCAATGCTCATTTCCTTTAAAAAGTTTAAAATATTTACCTTTAGATGTCAAAAAATATTGGTGCACCCGCTTAAGTACAGCAGACAAAAATAGCTTAAACAAAAAATCCTGTATCATTTAGATTTGTGTAACTCGAAACTATTTCTAATTTATTATACCTGACTTATCATTTTGCTAAATTGATATTATGTCTACTACAAGAGGTATTTGAGTCATAAAATAAAATGAAACAATTGAAAACTTTAAAGTAAAAAATCCATGCAATATGTTTCGCCAAATACCAACGCAACAGCAAAAAATTAAATTAAATTATTAACCGTTGTCCTAAATATCTCAACATCGGCAACAATAAAAATAAAACAACTCACGTACTCAAGTAAAAAAGAAACTCTAACCACCTGTTTTAAATTGCAAGAACTGTCGGTACTTAAAATAAGTCTTGTATTGAATAATAAATAATATTGCTAAAAATTGCGTTACATAAGTAATGTATTAAGTTATATAAAATAACAAATCCCTAAATTGGAATACACATTGATGTATCCGAATAACGATTGATTTTCAATTAGGCTATGTTAAAAGATTATCAAAAAAGCACTCGCTACTGTCAATAACCTTTGAGAATCATTTATAATCTAGCACACAATGCATAAATGCAAATATACTTAAATAGCAAGATGTATCCTGAAATGTTTACAGTAGAATTAGAATGTAAACCTTTTCTAGGCAGTCAGTGTGCCAGTTTGCACTCGGAGTCAAACACTTAAAAAATTGCTTTTGCAAATGCAGAGAAAGCCGATATGTTGGGCTGTTATTATTTGTCAAACGAAGTGTGAATAAGCCCAAATTCCTACGCCAATTGATATCCTAATCGAAGATAACTGCACTGCAAAGCGTTTCCAAATTTGCACGTTTCATTAGTAAGTTTAAAAAAAACCAGAAGACATAAGGAACATGAATGTAAATCTATATGACTCACCGTCAGAAGAATATTTCATCGATTCTTCTAAGTAGTATTTTGGCGCATTTTAAAGCAAATCAAAAGTCTTCGATAACAAATAAGAACGATGCTGTACTAGAAGTTTAATATAGGTTATTAAATATGCAAAGTAGAGGATACTCTATTGAAAAAATAAGTTCTAACTGTTTGCATAATAAAGCATTAATATTATATCTGTCATCATCAATCAGTGACGAAAAGCTTTGTAGCTAGGAGAGTTCTGGTTCAAAATCCTAGGTATTGTCTTGTACAGTTCTTGTACAGTTTTATTTTACTTCCAGTGTTACCGGAAGTGACGTCAAAAGTCCGACTAGTGGTTAATTCAGCTGTTAAAGCTGTTCAGAGAGCTGCTCAAGCTGTTCAGGTGCTGTTAAAGCTGTTCGGAGAACTGGTCAAGCTATTTAGGTAGCTGCTCAGGGAGCTATTAAAGCTGTTAGAGCTCTTGAGAGAACTGCTCAGGTTGTTCAGAGCTCGTGGCGCTGTTACAGCTACCTGGTAAAGGTGTTAAAGCAGACTAGTGAATTCGACAGCTTGAAGAGGTCCCTGAACAGCTGTAACAGCTTTAACACTAGTCATCACTTCTGGTCCCACCGGAAGTAAAGTGAATTTGGATCTCTATAAGAGATGGGATTTTGAGCCAAAACTCTTCTAATTCAAGCATTATAATTGTTGCAAAAATACAGAATTATATTTTGTATTATTTACCTATAAATCAATAAAATTAAACCATTGGCTACAAAGAATGTTTAATTACTACGAGGGTAAGTCAAATATTATCTACACTTTCGCCATAACAAGCTTTGAAGGTTATCGTAGTGGCGGCCGCTTGTGCATGCGTTGAGTTGGCGCCTCTGTGGTCATGTGTGCGGAATTTAACCTCGATCATGTCTGCTAGCTACAACAGCATAAGCATATCAGCTCCGCTATTAGTTTGCACCAAAGAGGAACAACGAGTAGTGATCCAATTTTTGTGGTCAGAGGGTGTGGAAAGTGCTGAAATTCACCGGAGACTTTTGTCACAATACGGGGATATGCTTTATTGCTTTATTCAATGCGGCCACATGCGTAACACCAAAAGAGGGAGCTGGACGGCCGTCAACCTCGACCACCGACGACAACATTCAGCAAGCTGGAGAGATGGTTACAGCAAATAGGCGAGTGACCATAGGTGAGGTTGCATCTTCTTCAAACATCAGTGACGGTTCTGCTTTGAGAGGTCGTCTATTTGCCTTAGACACAGACGTTCGGGATGCGGTGCAAAAGTAGCTTCACAACCAACCGAAAACCTTGTACCAGGAAGGCATACGGAAGCTTGTGGCTCGCTGGACCAAGTGCATTGCTAAAGGTGGAGACTATATCGAAAAATAATGTATCTGTTGTACACCTATCTTTGTTTAATACAGTTGTAGAACTAAAAGTGTAAGTAATTTTTGATTTACCCTCGTACATTCCCAAAAATCCTAAAGCTAATCCATAATAATAAGTTTAATAATAAGTTTCTTCTTTCGTCTTAACTAGCGAAGTATACTGAAATGTTCTATATGTGTGAGATTATTAAAAAATAATAATTTTTCGAAATTAGATAATTACTCTTTCGGCAATGTAAAATTTAATTAGATCTCAATTAATAAATTTCGATGAGTACTGAAATTCTTCAACCACCAGACATTACCTCTACCTCGTACCTATCGAATGATTTAAATATTAAGCACTTAGAAAATGGAATACAAGCTAACACCTGTAACCTGAATGAACATCAAGGCATCAAAGTCAGAAATTAATTAGCGTCCCTCTACTTCTTTATTTTAATCACGATAGCGATTGTTTCATACACAGCAAATTTTGATAATTCTTCTCCAAATATAATTTGACCATGAATTTCCAACGGGTACTCTTATTTTTAAAAGTAGCACGATGCAATACAAGTAGTGATGTGACTAAGAGACTGACTTTATCCTACTCTATGACATTTCACCACCAACAACTGTTCAACTTGATGAATGATATTTAATATATGAAATTATATTAGAAACATCTCCGATTTTGTGCTGTTACTTATTATTGGAAAATATTCCATTAAATTTGAAGATTTACAATATGATATATATTCTCCGATTCACTATGTTTGTCGTTGACTGGACTTATAATAAGTTCCTAGTACTCCCGCTTCAGAGATCGGAGGTCAGGAAAGAAGTAGGCGCTACTGAAAAAATGCTACGATCCACTAGAGGGATTTTAAAGTTGAACTATGTTCGAAGTTCTAAATTAAATCATTGTTATACTTACGAAGAAATCTTACCAATCAAAAGGGAATTTTAGCAAGCGAAATTAACTTGTGAGCGTACACCAGTATTTGATAACTTTCACATTCTATAGTATCTAGTGTAAAATTCCTGTGGTGGGTGAAGATAGCTCAGTTGCCTCCATTTAGTTAAGAAAAATTCCTCGATTTTTTGTATTCTAGGGTTCCAAAGAGGATTTCTCAAAGGCGGACTATCGCTATTGGAGAAAAACGAGTTCATTAGGTCAAAAACTACCTGATAGGATTTCTGGTTTTTATTTGGACTTTTGAGGCATGAATTATGTTCATTTAACATGTTAAATTTCTACCTTTATTGTGATACCCTGTCACACCTTTTCTTCTATTTTAGCCTTTGTAACAAGATTATCACAGCTCTAAAAGACTTCCCAGCCAAATTTAAGTTACCAGAACCAATGGAGATAGTTATTTAATATGTATATTCACTAATTATCTTCGATTGGAACAGTTTAATGCTAGGTATGGCCTCGGCACTTTTGCAATCGACACCATGGATCTACAGTTGAATCTACAGTATTCAATAGGATCGACTGCGTGCCTATGTCGTATCCAATTTATATAATGAGTTAAAAGGCTTTTAGAACTTATATGAAATATATGCGCTTTAATATGTACAATGTATATCGGTTACACCACACTCCGTTTCTCCAATTAAAACCAATTAGAAACACTCCCTAAAGATCACGCGCTTTATAGCCATAGTTAGCTTTACTTAATAATTCATTTAGCATCTGATACTGCTGCCTAATGACCGTGTAATATGTGCACCATAGATTACATATTATACATGGCTATTCAGGACGATGGAATATTAGATGTATCTGTGAATGTAATTAACTTATCTCCTTGAAATTTTGATGGACGATATTACGGATAAAGATATTTTCAATTTCATGGGGCTCTTGAGTACACGGGGAACCGATACCAATTTTCTTATTTCAAGCAGGTGTTGAATTCCTACTTGAAATTATTTCAATTTCCTGAAACTGTATAAGAACTTAAAGTGTATCTCTTACATTGTGACAATCCCAAACATTTGATTTTTAATTTTAAGGTCGTTTGGAAACCCACTATTACGTAGTGATGTGGCAGCATTGTTATTAAAGCAAACATGAATATCTTTTTTCTATTTTTCCACAGTATCCCATGTGCTTTAGAAGCACTTGTTTTATTTCACGTTATACCTCGTTTTTGTAATCTTGATACATAGACTACATTTGGTACCATTATTGTAATTGTCCAAAGCAATTAAGGCTATTAAATGGACTTCCAAATTATTCGATTTTACTCCTTTTGACTCTTGTTTGAAATACATAAAGCAAGCATTCTTTTACGTGAACATAATCGAGCACAAGACCTGTATCTTAATTATGTCTATTATTGATACTGTGAACTGTATTATACCTAATACGCTGCCGTGTGAATTTTGCAGCAAATTGAGCTATTGTTAAACAAAAAAATTGTAAATAATAATAGTGATAATTGACATTATTTTTGCAATCTATATTGCAATTAACCACCTTTATTTTCAAGAACCGTTACTTTGCTTTTGACAAAAAAATGTACTTTCAAACATTTGAAACACCTTTGGGTTCACCCATTAGTCTCATTCTAGCTTTAATTGTAATGGACTTTCTTTGGGACAGTGTGATACCACAATTACCATTTCGTCTACGGTTTTTTTATTCAAATATGTTCATGAAATCACTTGTGCCATTCCGCATGACAAAGTTGATACTGTTCCTCATTTATTCAACTCATCTGATCAACACCTTCAGTTTACTATTGAGATAGGACAATATAACAGTATACCATTTTTAGATACTAAACTAGAACTGACGATGGCACTATAATCACAGATTGGTATCAAAACCAACAGAATCAGGAAGATTTTTAAATTATTATTCCAACCAACCAAAATACCAAAATTTTAAAACAGTAATAGCAATGAAAAATCGTGTAAGATCAACGTATATTGGTCCAGTCAAGTTTCCTTGAAGAAAAATCGATCCAATCCATTTCCTAGAATACCAGCCCAAACATTAGCTTTTTAAGCAAACTGCGTATATGACCTCCATGAAACATATGTGGATTTTGATTACCCCAGTGTCTGCAGTTATGTTTATTAACTGATTCATTCAAAAAAAAAGTGTCGATTCATCACTGAAGCAGATATTTCTTACCAAAGATAGACCATTTTGAATTTTTTGATTCACTCCCTCACAAAATTCGAACCTTCTGTCATAATCGTCTTCGTGCAATTGTTGATAATTTTGAATTTTGTAAAGAAAGAATTTGTTCGATTTCAGTACCTTGTGCACGGACCCAATGGAAATATTAGTTTGCTTGGGAACTGTAGGAATTGAGGTTCTTGGATTATAATAGCAAAATGACCCAGAACTTCAGTGTGTGCGGCGTATTTCTTTTATCATTATTTATCGAACCAGTTTCTACAAATTTCTGCACCAAGTCGATAACGTACCGATGAGAAATATTTTTGTCGAGATATTTCTCATTAAAAACAACCGCAGTTCTACGAGCGTAACGATTTTGTTGGCCATAAATAAAAATAATTTCTGTTCTTTCAGCTAAAGTGTAAACCATTTTTAAAAGTACATCTAGACTTTAAGTTGTAAACAATTAATGTCAAATTAAAATACTATGACATACAAAACAAATTTATAAAATAAATAGCTCCACTAACTTGATATTAATTCGTTTGTTTCAATTTGAAATTAATTTGTCATAATTTGACATTTTTAACCGTCATACAGGTAAGGATGGACAAGAAAACGTTATTAAAAGCATTTCCTTTGGGCCTAGTATTTCAATAGATTGCATCATCGTTAAAATTACAATGGAATACACTCTGAGAAGTTGAATTACTTTATAAGAAATTAAATGATTGAATTAAATACATTTTCATCTTTCATTTACGAACCGCTTGATTTTAATTTTATTGATGTATGAAATTGAGAATTTTATACCCTTTGAAATGATATATCACACATGGGGTAGTGCCATTTAAAATTTTGGAGTGGGGGCGGCTGGGGAGGAGGGTGAAAGTTCTCCAACTGATTAGAGTAGGTTATTAAATGTCCCCTCCAAAACAAAATGGACGTGTCTTAGTGATTTTTGATAATTTTATTAATTAAAAGGTTATTCAAGGTGGGAAGTTTTCAAATGAAAGCCCTGTATATTGCAGTATCTTACAACACAATAACGAATAGTTTAATATCTTGGAAAACACTGTATAATTCTTTTCTGGTCAGCTGTTTTCAGACTTTTTTCATTTTCAGTTGGCTTTTACATAGTTCGTATTATTCGTTTCATTTTACTGTTTTTAACATTTTAATCATTTCTCTCCTCTTAAATAATTTTACCTTAAAAAACATTTTGAAATGTTAAAAAAAATGTTTGCTTATTTTATTGCGATGACTAATCAAAGATCAGATTTACTGTTTCAAATTATCTCCATTGTAAGTAAATACAATATTGATAGATTTATTTTCGCAATTGTTGTTTATACTCCTAATGATGTTTTAAATAGAGAGTGAAATATTGAGTTAGTGAATAAAGGAGACTCCTTTCTAATAGTTATATTAATAATTCATGCCTTCATAAAATGACAATAAACCAAGGTATTGAATATTACGTACGTCTTTATTCAACTAAGACTATCCTGAATAATAACAATAACACACTAAGAAAACTAACTGGATTCCTCGACGAACTTCCTGAACAAGTAATTCTGACCGTTCACAATCTCTAGGCGGATCGTTATTTAAAGCAAGGTCAAGAAATAACGATGCCTGCACGTGAAATGTTCATTTCATCATTCTTCTGAATTAGCGAAGTGACCTTCCGTCATAGAATAATGAACGCTTCTGTAATTGCGCACCTTTTTATCTGGATCACCATTATAAGGATACAGATTGTTCTAATAATGAAATAGATCGTGTGCGAGCATGTAATTAATTTCGTGTGGTGATTTTCGAAATCATTTGAGAGATTGGTACAGGTATATATTTGCAAAAAAATGTTTGCGGTACTACATAATTGGGTTGTTACTTAATTGCATTGCGGTACTACATAATAACAATAATAAGAATTCACGCCTTCATATCCCCTAACAGCTTTTGCCAGTTATATCGGCCGGCCATGAGTTGTTATTATTTCACAAGTTTGACAACGTAGAATAATACGGTTTTGGGTGTTTCATCACCCAGTTTTTGACGAGAAAAGGAACTCCTGTGGTTCCCCAACCCCCCTATTCGCCTGATATCAGTCCATGTGACTCTTTTTGTTCCCCAAAATCAAAAACCACTTGGAAGGACGTCATCTTGGCACTATCGATAACATACAAGGGGACAGCAGGCGATTCCAGTTGAAGCCTTCCGGCACTGCTACGAAGCTGCCCAAGTGGATCTAGTTTAAAGTGGAAAACATTGAAGAATAACATTGTTGCAAAAAGAAACCGATTTAGTTTCTTTTCAGCAACAGTTTGTATATCAGTATGACAAAGCTTTCTCTTGGCAAACAAGTTAAAAAGTAAAAAAGTAAGCAAGTAATAGGCTTTCACAAAAATACCTAAATGCAATTAAGAAGCAAATAAAAGAAATCCTAATTTCGTAGACCATCCTCTAACAATAACGTTACATAAAAACCATCGCAATATATTAAACTAATTAAGCAATTTGCATACAATATTGGAAAAAGTATTAAGACGGCAATTACACGTTGTTTTGTTAATGCATAGAATTTGCAACCTATACCGTCTATTAGAACAAGAACTCGTATTAGAGAATGGACCACTGGGTCACCGGGACATTGTCTAAGCGACCTGTAAGCCAATTCATCCACTTAACGAATCCCCAGCGGCGTGAGAACAAACGTAAGTCCACCTTTTGTTATAACAAGCACTCGTTCATGCTGTTACCTAATCAGTTGGAAAAGAAAGTTAGTAAGTCTCCTTCTTTTCGACAATTTCGCGCTTTTAAATTAGTCAATTTACATTCAATCAGCCAGGAAACATTTTCTTCTTTTTTTTGTTTCGCACGCGAGTTAGAACGCTCACATAGATAAAACCAGGTACCCATTCGCAAAATGGACAAGAACGAGATGTAATTGTGGTTATTATGTAAGACATGATCGGAATTTACAGCCACAGAGAGAAAAAGGTAGATAGACACGAAGAAATAATTATCCTATCTCGGTTTAATTTATATACATACGTTTATTAAGTTTTCTTAGGCTACTATTATCCTGGAATCGTTGGAAATGCGACAGATAAATAGGTTATTTAAGTGTTTATTTAACTTTTACTTAACGCTAAGCTCGTAGTAATAATTGATGAAGTTGTTTGTTTAATTATAATAAATTATAACGACATGATGTAACTGTTAATCACAAAGGTAGAAATGTCCTTCTTTTCTAAATACACAGTTACCGTTACTGCGCAGAAAAAATATCAAATGGATGAAATGAAGAAATAGAATACATTAGCCGTTAAAGCTTAGTAATAGCATTACTTAATTGCATAAAAGAAATTTACGAAAATGTTAAGAGAAATTGTTGTTATGCTATCGTAACAGCGTTGCTGATGAAAAATTGTAATAAAAATAAGAATTAGTCAAATTTCTTGGAAATTAGAATCTAAAACGTCAATTTTTCTTTAATATTCGACCTCCATATTCTCGACACTCCTCAAGTGATAGGGAAGGCCGGTATCAATTGTAACATATTTTCGCCATCTAACGAATTAACTAAGAATTAGCCAACTATACAAATAAGTAACCTGGGCAAATAGGCGGTAACAGCCAGAGGCGTGGCGAGCGCATAAAAGTTTACACATAAAATAGAAGATAAGAAATAAATTATAAAACGTGCTGAAACACTTACCGTTTAAAAGTCTTCCGTGAAATCACAAACTGGGTAACATCTGTTAAATATTTGAATCATTAGATGTTTCCACAGCTATTTCAGTCAAGTGAGTACGATGTGCGGAATAAATGTCTTTTAATGCCGAAAACGACCGTTCGACATCTAGCGATGTTAGATTTGCACATTTGAAATAATCTTTGAGACAAATTAATGCATCTTCACACGCACCTTCACAAATTCGTCTTAATATAAGAAAATCGGAGTCTTTCTCTAAAACACTTTCAAATTTTCGTATTACACACCAATTTGTATAGCCTTCTACAACGCATAACTGTACGTGAACATCGTTCACAATTTAAACAGAATCCACTAGCGACATCGAAACATTTTGTAATTTTTCTATTCCCTCCGCTAGTCCGAAGTAATTGTTGTGAATAGTTTGTAAAGCTCTCTTTTAACCTGACTATCTTGAAATATTTCCTGGCCTTTCTTGATTGCTGCAGCTTCTGTCGGACTGAATTTTAAAACTACCTTCTTTACTTGATCAAAATATTGGTTGTAGTAAAACGCAGCATGCAACCATGTTTCCCAACGTGTAACAATCGGCTGTGGTGGTTCCGGTAAATCAGGACACAGTTTGTGAAATAGTCGGGTACGTTTCGGGGACTTTAGAAACACTGTCTTTGTACTAGCAATCAATGCATTTACTAGTGGAAAACATGTAGGAATCGTTTGTGCCGCAAGATTTAGAGTATGGATTTTACACGTTTCATGTAAGAAGTTACCACTGTGTTCTTTAAGAGATCGGCCCAAAGAACGCATGTTTGCGGCACCATCACTTATAAACATTGAAAGTTGCTTAGTTGAAACTTCAAATTTGTTCAATGAGTTCAACACCACCTTTAAAATCTCGTCGGAAGTACAATTTATAACTCTTTTGGAAGCAGTAGAAGGAGGTGACGGTCGATGTGGTTCCATTGTACGTACCATTACAATTAACCACAGAATGTTTTTGACGATCTGTTGTTTCGTTCATACACAACCACAGTTTTTTATCTTTCAATTTCGTTTTCATTCTTTTCCTATATGTTCACGAGCAAATGGCATTACATTTCGTATCTTTGTCCAACTAGGTAATTTACAGCCCGCATATTTATTCCAGAAGGAAACAAATGCTTCTTTGTATAGTAAACGAAACGATAGATTACATAAAATAAGAGTAACACATAAATCAAATGTAAATTTTTCTTGGTGTCGTATGCCACTTTTTGCAGAAGAATGCTGTTTGCTTTCGATGTGCCGTTGATAATGGCTTCTGGACCAACACATTAAAGGGATTTTACAAACTAGGCATTGAATTTTAACCCCATCAAAAATTAAGTCCGGCATGTCCATTATAAAGTTTTTAACTGTGCCTGCCATTGGTCGTTTTCGCGACGTACCTAACTGCGACATTTTTAAAACAAACATAAGCGTACAATTACGAAATAAGTTACGACAGCCTACATACACACAGAACTACTCGCATACAGCATCGATTTAGTACTGACGCTGTGAACACGTGAAATAAATAATCGCCGACTCCGCACCACATATCTACTACATTGACTGTTACCGCTGTTTGCCCAGACTACAAATAAGTCTATTTGAATGCTACAAATAGTGTATGAACGTATTTAGACAAAGATGGTATTTAACCGATTTTTTAAATAAATGTGTTCTTAACCTTGTAAGGTAAGTAATTGATATTTTAATAGTTTATTATCAAGTGCACTTTACATTCGATTATTTCATTGTATGTTTGTGAGAATTTTATGATTACTCATGGCTTTTCATTTCAAGATTAAGTTAGTTAAACGGCCACTTAAGTAACGTGATATCTGATGGTGTCCATTGTAACAACAGTCAAGGTGTCAATTGTAACGTGTTACATTGCCACTAGTTTTGTCATCTACTAATTAAAAAAAAATTTTTAGGCAATATACCTAATAAGATGGTGAAACCAAGGGAAAGGAAATCAAACAGGGGTCAGATTCCTCGGGACTTGTACGAGCTGGCTGCTAATAGAGTGATCAATGAAAATATATCGGCCAAAAGAATAGCAAAGCAATATGGCTTTTGTCATGCATCACTTAAGCGTTTTGTTAAAGCACTTAAAAATAATGAAAATCCTCACGTTGGATATCATCCGCAGAATAAAATATTTACAAATGAACAAGAAATTCAGATAACGAAATATCCGCCAAACTTTATTTTGGTCTTTCACTTCAATAATTGCGAAAATTGGCATACCAATTTGCGCTAAAAAATATCTCCAAATCCCCTTAACAATGGAGCGCTTTGCAAATGGCCAACGAGGATTGGTTCACAGCATTTTGCAATTCAATCCTAATTTGCCAATACGTAGACCCGAATCCACGAGCCTTGTCAGAGCAATGAATTTTAATGAAGAAAACGTGAATTATTTTTTTAATAATTTGGCCAAGGTTTTAGACAGATATCATTGTTATCCGCAAAACATTTACAACGTGGATGAAACCTGGTGTACTACAGTATAGAAGCCAAACAAAGTAGTTTCCAAGAAGGGTATAAAACAAGTTGGTGCAATTACGTCCCAAGAACGAAGTACGTTAGTAACAATGTATTAGCTGTGATTGCTCTAGGTAACAGTGTGCCACCTATGTTTATCTTTCGTTAATACGATACCATGATCATTTTGTGAGAAATGGCCCGCAAGGTTGTGACGAACCGTCAAGTTCGTCAAACTTGAAAGACTATTAATCTAGAAAAAGACACTTCACTTTGATCACCAGTTTGTAAATCTTGTATGCATTGTTAAGCTTTTGTTTCATTTTTATTAATTATTTTTCAAAGAACCTGACTGAATATTTTGAGCGTAAGTGTACCTCATTTATGTTACCGTTTATGTTGAGCGTTATTACCTGCGGAACTTGTACAACAGCGTTCGTAATCCATTTCATGTACAAGATCGACATACGTCAACGACAAAAAGCAGCGCGTCGCACCCGAAATCTGCTATATAAACCGTCCAGAATTGCATTCAGATGTCTTACGCCCGGCCTACACTGAGCGAAAGGACCAGTCATACATCCGGCCTTTAAATTTGTAATCTTCGGTTTAATCTGGGTTTTACGACGTACAGCCAAAAACATCGATGTCTCGTAATCATACGATTTTCTGGCCTTTGCGAGATAAGCGATATATACAAGCGTATAATTTCCGTATATCCGTTTTGGAGAGGTTGTGAGAATCACAAGTCCGTAAAGAACGCCGCGTTTTCATTCATTCCCGTATTTTAGCGAAGTTATAAAGTTACTCAGTTCGTTGCACAAAATCCGTAAACCAAAGTTAAATTATTTATTTTGAACCAAACGTGTAAATATTTAAATCTATGTATATTTTGCAATGCTTTCCGTATAAATGCCCGAAGTTTATTTCGTATATCACTTTACCGCTTAGATCTTTTGTAGATTTTGACAAATCTAAAGTTTTATTTTTCATTCTTGTAAAATTTCCGAGGATAATATGTTATTTTATTATGTTATGCTTTCTATTTTATGTAAATAAATTTGGTTAAATGTTACTTATTTTTTTTTTTTTGATGAACCCTTGATCTCCAGTAGGTACCTATATCTACATAGCTGCAAATCTTTTTAGTATATGCGGAGTTTAATGATTGTTATAAAATCTTGAAATAGTAGATATATACATGCGATCGAGACCAACGCATTCAGATGGTCAAAATCTACCTGATGCATAGGTTAGTTTAGTGATTTTCAAACATCTCCGATTTTGTAGTAATTTATATAAGTATTCTCATATCTTCCGTACAGAAATCTTCTTTAAAAATCTCTTATTTTGATATATTTGATAGATTAGTCAAAAAATATATTTTTAGGGAAATAAATAGTGGTTAATTGGTAAACTGAATTCAATAAACTTTAATTTACAAGTACAAAATTTAATTAACATTATCAATAATTGTCGGCACTTTACTCCTTATAAGCGTCTTGTATTTCTCCAACACCCTTTTACGCAGAAGGAATCTCCTAATCTTACCAGAAAACGTGTAGGGTACAAGATCATCGTCTACAAAAATAATACCACCCCGTAGTTTTCTAATATCGTCCACCCTGTCATTAACGAACTTAACCAGTTCCTCTTCAGTTACTTCTGCTCTTTTCACTACTACTCCAGTGGCCGTATCACCATCAGCTGATATCACACCTATCACACAAGCCACTTTGACTGCTGGATGTTCGTATAGAATGGCTTCAAGGTATCCAGGTGATATCCATTGGGATTTGTACTTTAGACGTTCACCCACGCGATCAACTATGTAAAAGCAATGTTCCTCATCGTAGTAGGCTAGATCTCCTGTTCTTAGAAAACCGTCAGAATCAAAACGATCTGAGGAGTCTAGCTTGTAATAACCTTTCATACAAAATTTGGATTTGAGCAATAGTTCACCTTGTTCGTTTGGACCGCATACCTTGTCTGTTATTGGATCTACGACCTAAGAAAGGTACATTTGTAAACTTGTTCTCTTGCTCCACCACTGTATGTAAATGATATTATTTTACCTTATACCAATAACCTTCAATGGGTTTCCCAACAGTAGCACGTTTTCTAGTAAAAAGAGCAGGATCAATCGAAAACGCAGGACCATAAATTTCTGATTGTCCATAGGGACAAATTACCAGAACTGGGTTTAAAAATATCTTACTGAGAGCCCCCATATTTTCAACTGATGTTTTACCACCTCCTACAGTAAATACTAGTAAATTCGGGGTTTCGAACCTTTGCGGATTACCGTACTGAAGAAGAAGCATCGCATCTTGAGGTGGAAGCATGAAACTATTAACCTATAATAACAATTCGTCTCAAAATTTCATGTTGGAAACAGTTATAAGAACTTACTTGATATTGAGTTATATATTTCCAAGTTTTTTCAGGTGTAAACTTGTTGCAGATTATTTTTGGATTGCCCGTCAGTATTCCAAGGAGTATTAACACTTGTCCAGAAACCCACGCTATTGGTGAATAAAGAATTCCAGCGATTATTGTTTGCATCCTGTGAAGTGATATTTTTAAAATTATCAAAGATATGTTCCCATTAACGTTGCTAAATTAAAGCTCACCCTACTCTGTTCAACTGACAAAGTATAGCATAATGATTTATACACAATCCTTTAGGAGTTCCTGTAGATCCACTGCTAAGTGTGATGATGGCAGTATCTGAAAGATCTTGCACTTTATAAGGTTCAAAATTATCCTCTTGTTCCTTGGGAAATGGCTTCAGGAAATCTTCGAAAGGTGTACATTTTGTAGTTGATCCAAAAACTACAATTTCAATGTCCAAGTTCAATTCCTCTATTACTTTTTCTAATTTTTCCACGGCTTCCTCGCTAGCAAACATTATTTTAGGTTTAATCAAGTCAATTAAGATTTTTGTATCGCCGTATAAAGCATTAGGGTCGAAGCAGGAGACTTGAGCACCAATCAGAAGAGGCGCAACAAATACAACTGCTGTATTTACATGGTTTGTAGTGCAAGGAGCAATAACATCGCCTGGTTTTACGCCACGTTCTCTAAGGTGTAAAGCAACACGTAAGATTCTGCTTAAGAATTGATCAAAAGAGTCAGTAATTCCAGTCTCTGCTTCAATCTATAAATGTAATAAGAAGTATACACAACATTGAAAACCCATGATTTCCTTGGAATTTCCAACGTAATTAAATATCTGGAAGAATCTCGTCCCGGCAAGGAATTAAAACCTGATATCTCCCATTTGCCCGACCGTTCACTTTTTAAAATGGACGTTTCATACATAAGGTGCCCGTGGTGTAGTGGTTAGCACTCCCGTCCGGCAAACGGGAGATGTCAGCTTCGATTCCGTATCAGGACGAGATTTTTTCAGATATTTAGTGACGCTGGAAATTCCAAGAAATTTAGTAATTAAACCGCTAATATCAAAAAGAAAAAGGATTTTTAAATTATTAAACAAAAACGGCTAAGAAATGAAATATGCTTTTGCATATATTACGAAGAGTGGTAGTTTTTGGTAGCCAGCCAGACAACGTGACTAGTGCATGAAAATGTCTCGGGTAGCGAAACTTGAGTACCACGCGATCATTAAATTGTTAACAAAAGAAGGGCATACGCCTAATCACATAAAACAACGTTTAGACGTCATTTGTGGTGATTTATCTCCTCCATATTACACTGTAAAAAGTAAGAATAATTATAAAACGAAAACTCTTCTTTGTATTTAAAAACATAACATGATGTTTCATAGATATACAAATCATAAAAAGTAAACAATAAATGTTGGTTCTAATTGCTCGTTTTTGAATTAACAAAATTCTATTTGAAGCAAGACACATGCCCCAATGAATACGTTGCACTATAACGTATACATGCAACAAAATTGGAATAGTAAAATGTTTTAAGTGTGTCGTTGTTACAAGCACCTTTCAATTGTTTTAAAATCTAGCATGTTTTTGAAAGTGTACTACACAGATGTTCTATATGCTGAGACCAAATTATAGTATCATTTAAAACTAAGCCCAAAATTTTGGCTGATGAATCATTACTACAAATATTTTGATTAATTTGAATTTCAGCAATTGATTTTATTTTATTGTGAAAATTCAAAAATTTTGTTTTTTCCTTATTTATGGTTAAATGATTACATTACCTTCCATTCATCAATTTCTTTATAAATATTCACAGTTTTATTTAGCACTTCAGGCACATTTTTTGAATTCATAAGTATGCTAATGTCATCAACGTACAATATCACTTGTTGAGTTTGGATTCGATTTATAAGTAAATCATTAATATACAACAAAAATAATGTTGGGCCCAGCACAGAACCTTGAGGTACTCCAACATTAACGTCTAGACAACTGACATGTGAGTCACCAATACGAACACATTGTTTTCTATCCTTTAGATTTAAGATTTAAACCAATCCAACGAAATGCCTTTGTGATAAATGTATTAGTTAGGGGAAATTATATTGAAAAATAAAAATTGTAATATTTTACCAAGTTTATTCTTTCTATATCAAGCCGAGAATTTATGGCGCCTGCCTCGTATAACACTGCTGGTCTGTGGTAAAATCAAAGATTACCTGCGCTATTTTGTCGCCATGTTTTCTAAGACGGATAAAGAGTTCGTGACCAAGACCTCCTGGATTTGGTATAACATCTAGATCTTTTGTTCGAATTATATTATCGCCTTGGTCTGGCAATTCGACGTCAGCTGTACACCGAAATATGCAAGTTAAATGCAAGTCAAATTAAATATACAGCGGTAAATGATACCAGCTCAAAATGATATCTTTGAAATTAGTTTCTAGAAGTTAGTGAAGTAAACTTATCCAGAACAAATAGTTTCCAAATTAATGAAGCTGTTGTGAGGTTTGAATTTACTCGTATGTTAAGTTAATGTAATTGTAATTTCACGAAAATGAGACATTTTTGTTTACCTTGTAACAAAATTAGTCTAACTTTCCAACCAGGTAGTGTACAATTAACTTAGCGAAAGGCAGTAAATTATTAAATAAACTCAATTCCTTTTAAAATTAAATTAGTATAATTCTCTCGACATCGTCTCAATTAAAACAGTCTGATTTAACAACAAATTAAAAAATGAAAACAAAAATAACTTACGTTTCGCAGCCATATTGCAGAAGCAACACAAGTTTTAACTCAACAATATCAACAATTATAGATTCCATGTAGTACCGTAAGTAATATAGCAAAAATAATGCAAGGTCATTTTTGTATAGGAAAGATAAAAACTTGTCAGATAATTCAAATATAGGTCCATCTTAAAAAGTTACATATCATTATTGACTTTGATAAGAATGACTGGACGATTTTCTTGTGATGTTACATCAATTATTAGCAAATTGTTAATATGGTGACGCTAAATAAGAACTACTATACGTTTCTCTACGCTGTGTACGCTTCTTCTCATACGTTCCGTTTCTTATAGATACGTATACGAGGGTTGTCCAAAAAGTTTCCAGTCCAACACGAAAGCAAGTATTTTGTTGTCAAATTCAGTTTTATTTCTCCTTCTAAGTCTGTACACTTTTCCCGGCGATGCTCCCATCTCAACCCCATACTATCACAACCCCACAACTGTCCCAGAAAACAGTCGCCTTCACTTTCCCGGCCGATGGAACAGTCTTCGCCTTTTTCGAAGCCGGTTCACCCTTCGCGGTCCACTGTTTCAACTGTGTCTTGACTTCAATGCACGGAGCACAATAATTAAAACAAGTACACAAATCTGCACCATTCTTTCTTATTTCTCGATAATATTTTTGCGTCCAACCATGTTTTCCCCTTTTTCTTCAGTATCTCTCCAATTACTTCATCCCAGGTCTTCTTGCGTCTTCCTCTTCGTCTGCGATCTTGCGCTTTCGCCTCCCATACTTGCTTCACTGGCCTCTGATTCTTCACTCTTTGTAGATATCCCCACCAGGTCAACTGTGTAGTTTCTACGAAATCTATGATTGATTCTACTCCCAGTTCCTCTTTTACTTCTTAATTTTTAATTCTGTCACGTCGTGTAATTCCTTTAACTATGCGTAAGTATTTCATCCCAAGTGCCTGGATTTTACTCTTTTCCCTGTTAGTGAGTACCAAGGTTTCAAAACCATATGTCAATATAGGCCTGAAAATGACTTTATAGACATTCATTTTGGTTTTCTTTGACACTTCTCTTTTTCTAATGAATGCTCGATTTAGTGCATAGTACATTTTAGACGCCTTGTTAATTCTTTCGTTGACTTCTATTTCGTAATCTCCTTTATCTTCTAAAGTGACTCTCAAATATTGATATTGCTTTACCTGTTCTATTTTTTCTTTCTAGATTTGGATGTTCAGTTCTTGGTACTCATCTGAAACGGACATTACTTTCGTTTTTTTTTTATTTATTCTCATTTTGCAATACCTCATGCCAGATCTCTATATTTTTCATTAAGTGTTTCCTACTTCCAGCCATGATAACAATATCTACTCTTTGTAAGTTCGTATGTCCAAGAAATAATTTTTTACTTATTCTCTCATTACATTTAGTTATTATTTCATCCATGTATAATGTAAATAGCAACGGGCTTATAACACCTCCTTGTCTCAATCCTCCTTTTGTTGAAAAATGTTCGGACTTCAGTTGAGATTATTAATATAAACGCTCTAGATAATTCGAATAAGTTTCGTGTTCACATTTCTACTTCTCAGATATTTCCATACTTTTGACCTTGTGTTTTGTCAAATGCCTTTTCCAAATCTATGTAAGCAAAGTACGCATTTTGTTTTCTTTGCACTGTTCTGTCAATAATTTGCTTTAAAGTAAATATGTGGTTCTATACGCTTCTTCCATTCTTGAGTGCGTTCTGTGCTTCATTGAGTGTAGGTTCCACGATGCTTCTTAAACGATCTTCTAGGATATGTTCGTATACTTTTAAGACATTACCTAAAAGAGATATCCCGCGGTAATTTCGGCAGTCTCTTACATCCCCTTTCTTATATATTGGCAATATTAACGCTATTTGCCAATCTGTTGGTATGGTTTCTTGTAGTCTTGCATTATTCTGGATTCTAAGAAGCATTTCCTTTCCGTTTTCACCCAAACTCTTTAACATTTCTTTAACATATGATTAGATCCTGCCCAGGAGCTTTCCCTGATTTTAACCTGTTAATCGCTTCTTCTAATTCGGATTTCATTATTTATTCCTCATCGTCTTCTAAATTTGTTATTAACACACTTTCTTGTTGTGTATTCGTGTATTCCTCCCCTTCCAATAGTTCCTCAAAATATTCTTTCCATCGCCGCATTATTTCGATCTCCTCTGTTAGTAATAAACTGTCTTTGTCTTTAATAGATGTGACTTGCTCAATTTTTCCCTTTCTCATAGTTTTTATGGTCTTACAGAAAAGTTTTTTTTGTTTCCATTACTATTTTTTTCGATTTACTCTCCAAAGTCAGCCCACGATTACATCTGCTTCATTTGCTTCTATTATTCTTTGCTGTTTGTACTTTTCGTATTTATCGAATGTCCTAGAGTTCAGGTAATTCTGCCATTTTATCTTCTTAATTTTGACCTTCTCCCTAATATACTCGCTCCACCACGCTGTTTACCTCTTTTGGCCATTTGTTTTACAAATCTCCTCTCAGTGTAAGTTCCTTAAATAATATCCATGTTTTTGGCTGCTCTAATTTTATCTTTCAGCTTATATGTTCTAATAGTCTCGGTACCTACTTTCTTTACTCTTTCTTGATCTTGGTTTTGACCTTTTTCTACCTCTTCGCTTTTTATTTTTGCTATCAGCAAATAGTGGTCACTCTACGGTTACTAAGCGACGCCAAAACTCCGATTTATTTTCCTTAAACTGCTTCAACAGTTTTTAAGTTTAGACGAAAACACGCTAAGCTTTTAAGTGGATGAATTACAATTTTTACATTGTTGCATCACAGAAATCTTCCTGCTAAGATAAGGCATGCGTTGAAGCTTCCGAAGAATGAGTTGATCAGTAATACCGTCAGAACTAGGATTCAGTGGGATAGTTTCAGAAACAGGGTCACCCAAGGTGATGCCAGTCCAGGGGAAGAATGTACAAAAAAAACATTATGTTTTTTGCAACATTTAAGAAATAAGATATCAGCTTCTATTAACTTAATTCTAGTACTCGCATCACCAAAACGGTTCAATTCCTTGGGCTGGAGAGCCATGATCAATAATGATAGCAAGAACTGTATGGCAAACAAAATATTCACGGCACGCGCCGTACCACACAATTTCTTTAAAAGCTATTCTTTATTTATTTATTTTGCTGTACAGACTTTACACTACCAATAAACGTTGGTATTCTATCTTTGATCAACTCTCTGTATTTTTTAAGCACCCGCTTACGCAACAGAAACCTTTTTATTTCATCAGAGGGTATGTAAGTTGCAACGGAATCGCCCCTCAATTTCTTAATATCATCCTTATTGTCAACATACTAGACCAATTCTTTCTCAGTTACTTCAGTTTGTTTCACATCACCATCATCTGATAGCACACCAATCGCATAAGCTACTTTAACAGCAGGCTAGGGCATAAGAAACTTCTACCATCAGTAAGCAGTGGCAGCTGGTGATGATAGATCAAGGGCATGCTTCGATTTCCTCGTGTATTTTTTGTAAAGTAGAATGTACACCATATACGACGGAAATACACGAGGGAATCGAAGCCTTTTTCTTAACCTCCTACTTACGTCACAACCATCATAACCGCCTTTGCCAATGAGTACATGCTTCTAACTGAGTTGTTTGAGGAGTTTAATGATTGTTACAAAATCTTGAAAAAGTAGATATACCATGGGAAAATCGACGACTCAATCGGGTACGTACATTATTTATATGGGCATTTGCTTTGTAGTTAATTCGTCGCACCCAAACGAACAAGAAACAAAACTATGATTCCCAAGTTCAATGAGCAAGTATCTATTCATTCGAAATAAATAACTTTATAAATGCAAGAATTAACAATGCTTCTTAGAGATTAATGAAAAGACCAATTCAGTTATTAGCTAATTCAACTATATTCAACTATTCAACTGTAGCGTTCGTATCGCTTCTTTCCAGCCGGTATACATGTGATGCAGACCAGTGTATTCAGCTGGACAAAATCCACCTGCATGGGTTACATCGGTAATTTTCAAACTTCCCCGATTTTGTACTAATTTCTATAAGTGTTCTCACATCCTCAGTACAGAAATATTCTTTAAGGATTCATAAACTAGTTAAAAGATTTTTAGAAACTAAATTCAATTTATTTTAACCTATGTATAAGTACAAAATTTAATTTACATTATCAATAATTGTCGGCACTTTACTCCTTATAAGCGTCTTGTATTTCTCCAACACTCTTTTACGCAGAAGGAATCTCCTAATCTTACCAGAAAACGTGTAAGGTACAAAATCATCGTCCACGAAAATAATACCACCCCGTAGTTTTCTAATATCGTCCACCCTATCGTCAACGAACTTAACCAGTTCCTCTTCAGTTACTTCTGCTTTTTTCACTACTACTTCAGTGGCCGTATCACCGTCAGCTGATATCACACCAATCACACAAGCCATTTTGACTGCTGGATGGTCGTATAGAATGGCTTCAAGGTATCCAGGTGATATCCATTGGGATTTGTATTTTAGACGTTCACCCATGCGATCGACTATGTAAAAGCAATGTTCTTCATCGTAGTAGGCTAGATCTCCTGTTTTTAGGAAACCGTCAGAGTCAAAGCGATCTGAGGAATCTAGCTTGTAATAACCTTTCATGCAAAATTTGGATTTGAGCAGTAGCTCGCCTTGCTCGTTTGGACCACATATCTTGTCTGTTATTGGATCTACAATCTAAGAAATATGAAAGCCTATTTTTGGTTCACCACTGTATATAAATTATTTTATTTTACCTTGTACCAATAACCTTCAATTGGTTTACCAACACAAGCACGTTTTCTAATAAAAAGAGCAGGATCAACCGAAAATGCAGCACCATAAATTTCTGATTGCCCATAGGGACAAATTACCAGTACTGAGTTTAAAAATATCTTACTGAGAGCCTCCATATTCTCAAGTGATATTTTGCCCCCTGCTACAGTAAATATAAACAAATTCGGGGTTTCGAACCCTTGGGGATTACCGTGCTGAAGGAAAAGCATCGAATCTTGAGGTGGCAGCATTAAAGCATTGGCCTATAATAGTAATACACCTCAACATTTCATTTTGGGAGGACTACAAAAACTTACTTGATATTCGATTAAATATCTCCAAGTTTTTTCAGGTGTAAACTTGTGGCAGATTATTTTTGGATTGCCCGACAATATTCCTAGGAGTATAAACATTTGTCCAGACACCCACGCTATTGGTGAATAAAGAATTCCCACTAACCCTGTTTGTGACCTGTGAAGATATATTTGGTGCTCGCATTAACCAGTGGCAAAGCGTCAATGGACTTTGACACTGAGGGTACTTGCACATGAGCGGGGAAACCGCCGGCCAAAAAAATGCCGAGAAAGGCGGCACACGGGGTAATTGCTTTTGGGTGTGCAAAGTATCATAAACTTGCATATATTATAACTTTTCTTGGCACTTCTTTTCGGCCAGCGGTTTCGCCTGGCATGTGTAAGTAGCCTTATTCTCAAAGTCTCGAACGCCGCTTCACTCCTGGTAATAACATTACTAAATTAAAACTTACCTTACTCGATTCAACTGGCAGAGTATAGCATAATGATTTACACACAATCCTTTAGGCGTTCCTGTAGATCCACTGCTAATTGCGATGATGGCAGTGTCTAAAAGGTCTTTCACTTCATAAGGTTCAAAATTATCCTCTTGTTCCTTGGGAAATGGCTTCAAAAAATCTTCAAAAGGTGTATATTTTGTGGTTGATCCAAAAACTACAATTTCAATGTCCAAGTTCAATTCCTCGATCACTCTTTCTAAATTTTCCACAGCTTCTTCACTAGCAAACATTACTTTGGGTTTGAGCAAGTCGATTAAACATTTTGTATCGCTATATAAAGCGTTTGAGTCGAAGCAAGCCACTTGAGCACCAATCAGAAGCGGTGCAATAAATACGACGGCTGTATTTACATGGTTCGTGGTACAAGGAGCAATAATATCACCAGGTTTTATGCCACGTTCTCTAAGGTGTAAAGCAACACGTAAGGTCCTGCTTAAGAATTGGTCAAAAGTGTCAGTAATTCCGGTATCTGCTTCAATCTACAATTATAATAGGAAGTGCATATGTCCATTGCTGTTGGTCTATGGCAAAATGAAAGATTACCTGCGCTATTTTGTTGCCGTATTTTCTAAGATGGATAAAGAGTTCGTGACCAAGACCTGCTCGATTTGGGGTAACATCTAGATCTTTCGTTCGAATTATATTGTCGCCTTGGTCCGGCAATTCAACGTCAGCTGTACACCAAAATAGGGAATAAATATGAAAGTTAAGTGCAGGTCAAATTATGTTAATAACCGCAAATATTATCAGCTGAGAATGATATCTTTGAAATTGGTTTCTGGAAATTAGTTAGAAGTAACCTTACCCAGAACAAATAGTGTCTAAATTAATGAAGCTCTTGTGGGATTTGAATTTACTCGAATGTGAAGTACTTAAACTTAATATTAATTTCATGAAACCAAATGTGTTTATTTATCTTATTTAGTACTTGATTACAACTGCATAGCTATGCTTTGCATCAACGAAGTTAGTCTAACATTCTGACCAGTCAGTTTACACTTTTGTGGAGAGTAGTGCTCTGCTTGGTGTTTTATAAAATTAAGTTAGTGTAATTCTCTCGGCGTCTTCTCATTTAAAATAGTCTGGTTTAACAACAAAATAAATAAAAACAACAATAACTTACGTTTTGCTGCCATATTCCCTAAGTAACACAAAATCTATCACAACGATAATAACAGTTATAGATTTCAAGTAGTGCCGTAAGTAATATAGGAAAAATAGTGCAACGTCATTTTTGTATAGGAAAGATAAAAACGTGTTGTCAGATAATTCAAACAAACGGCCCATCTTAAAAAGTTGCAAATCACTACCGGCTTTAATAAGAATGACTGGACGATTTTCTTGTGATGATACATCAATTATCACTGTGCTCGAATTTGACTTTTTTTGCAACAAGCTGGGCACCCGACGGAACCTAATTCGAATATGCTGAATCCAATGATGCTAACCGTTCTTAAAAGTTAGCTCGCGTTTTCGAGCAATCTCAATTTAAAAATTTTAGACCCAAAGACACAAAAAAAACATATTTTTTTATCATTTTTTGACTATTTATTGAATTTAAATCGATGGAAATCGATTGAATTGACATCATATCGTGGGGATTTATCCAATGCGTTGTTTAGATCACAATGTTCTACTGCGACGCCACCTCAACAGCTTGAAGTTCTTGTACGACCTTACGAATAACAATATTGATTATACTTACCTGTTATCCGAACTAAATTTGTTAGTACCTCGATTTTCCACTCATCAAATCGCAACTTTTTATGTACATACCAACTGTTACAATTAATTCAGCTCTCCATTCTCCCCTCATAGTCATGACAAGGAATTTTAATAGCATCTCAGAATATTGTGACATAAATTACAATACCCTTGCCGAATTGCTTACCATAGCCAGATCACACTTATAGTTGTAAGTGATTTTTTTTATTAATATTGCTATACTGTTACAGTTTATTTTGAAATTTAAAAATTTGATTTGTCTGCTACTAAAATTTATGTGTTATCCTGTAATTGGATTGTAACAATCTGTTGGATAACACATTTATTCTATTATTATTATTATTATTATTATTATTATTATACAGATTTTACCCTATCAATATACGTTGGTATTCTGTCTCTGATCAATTCTCTATATTCTTCAAGCACCCGCTTTCGCAACAGATACTTTTTTATTTTCCAGAGGGTGTATAAGATACAAAGGAATCGTCCACGAAAATAATACCACCCCTCAATTTCTTAATATCATCCATCTTATTACTAACGTACTGGACCAATTCTTCCTCAGTTACTTCAGTTTGTTTTACCACTACTCCAGTAACTACATCACCATCACCTGATAGCACGCCAATCACACAAGCTACTTTAACAGCCGGATGCTCAGAATATTTTCCAGATATCCGGGTCATATCCATTGAGATTTGTACTTCAGTCGTTCACCTAGACGGTCAAGTATGGTCGTCATCGTAGCAGGCTATATCACCAGTTTTTAGGAAACCGTCAGAATCAAACCGATCAGAGGAATCTAACTTGTAATATTCGCTCATGCAGAACTTAGATTTGAGGTGTAATTCACCCTGTTTATTAGGACCGCATATTTCGTCAGTTTCAGTTTCTACAACCTGAAAAAGAGACAGTCAAAATATAATTTCAATCAATGCTAATGATTTTAATTTACCTTATACCAAACGCCTTCAGTAGGTTTGCCTGCGGTAGCTGGTTTCTTCGCGAAAAGTCCCAAGTCGAAGAAGAATGCACCTCCATAGATTTCGGATTGACCATAGGGACCAAACGACTAGCACTCGGTTTAAAAATATCTTGCTATGGGCCGCCATATTTTCAATAGACATTTTGCCCCCCACTATAACGACCAAATGCAAATACGGTGATTCTAACCTTTGAGGATTTCCATATTTTAACAGTAGCAACGCATCTTGAGATGGCAAGGTTAACGAATTCGCCTTTAAAGAAGGAAAAATATATAGACGATGCTAAGGAGAGGATACTATATTACCTTATATTTCGTTAATTACCTCCAAGTGTTTTCCGGCGTAAATTTATCACAAACCAATCTTGGATTACCTGAGATTATCTGCATGATTATCGAGAATTGTCCAGAAATCCATACGATTGGGAAGTAAAGTATTCCAATAGACAACCCTTGAGACCTACAAGAACATAGCATACCATATTGTAGTCTCAATGGTCGTAACCTATAACATAAAAAGTATTAACTTTAGCTCATACATGCAAGGTTGAAAGTGTTCTTAAATCTGTATCAATTGAACTAAAAGTACACGTGGTGTTAAAAAAAACGAGTTATACCGTTACCAATAATATACACAAGTCCTTCACGTTTTGACGTCAGCAGGCTGTGACGTATTTTGAAGTAGGCCGTCGATCATTCACACGTTCAGATCGCTTCTTGGGTTTTGAATCCAAATTATATTGGTTTTATTTAAAGGAATACTGTGTCCGTACTTTCTTGGTGATACCTGTAATGTTTTTCTAGTGTTGTATAAGCGCTAATATCTTTTCTGAAACGATAAACATGGGATAACCTAAAAACTGTGGCGTCTTATGTTGGCTTATATCGGCGTCTTATATCGGCTGTTTTCACGCATTCGGATCGTTTTTTTGCATTTTGAATTGGTTTATCCAAATTATATTGGTTTTATTTTAAAAAATACTATGTAGTGATATTTCCGTACTTTGTTGATGATACCTGTAATGTTTTTCTAGTGTTGTATAAGCGATAAAACCTTTTCTGAAACGATAAAAAGGGGATAACCTGAAAACTGTGGCGTCGGCTATTTTGTATGTTTTGTTTGTGAGTTACACTTTGTAAAAGGAGATATTATTTATTTTTCAATAGCTACAGATTCAAGGATCGGTGAAACTATAACTGTAAGTTTAAATTTTTTAGATTTAAAAAAATTTTATTCCAACTCAATTTCCTAACTGTCCGTTGTATTTAAAAATTATTATGGGAAAAGATTAGGTGAAACACCGCATAATGGGAAATTAAAAACCCTGGTTAAATAGCATGTCTGTAAATTTTCTCGTGAGATTGAACAAAATTTCGAATACAATTGCAATTACTGTGTCATCTCAACTTTAGTTTCGTCCAAATACATGTACAATTACAAATAATAATAATTAGTCGATTAAATATCCACCACAAATACATCTTTCACGAAAACGGTGCTCGGTTACGTCTTTGGTTTTTACTTTGAAGCTTCGTTTTTCCATAATAAAATCGAATGGGATGCGAAGAAGGGCTCAGTTGACGACTGGTATCCTCTTTAAACCGGAAGCCCTTCAAAACTTGAAATGCAAAAAAACGATTCCTTTACCGTTTAGGCTAACATCGTGACGTCATCAAAGAGCGCGGAAGCCTTGTTATATTTGATTTTAAAATATGATATTCAATAAAATTTACTTTACATTGTATTTAATGAGAAGCTTACTTTATTCTACCCAATTGGCTAAGAATGGCAAAATGATTCATACACAATCCTTTAGGAGTACCAGTAGATTCACTGGTAAGCACAATAATGGCCGCCTCAAAAAGATCCTTAACTCTATAGGGCTCAAAGTTGTCCTCTTGTTCCTTAGGAAACGGTTTCAGATATTCCTCAAAAGGAGTATGCTTTTCAATTGGACCAAAAACCACGATTTCCATGTCCACATTCAACTCCGCTTTTATCTTTTCTAGATTATCCACAGCTTCTATGCTGGCAAACAATACTTTGGGTCTGAACAAATCAATCTATATAAAAGCTAGTATCGGCATACAGAGCATTGGGATCAAAGCACACTACTTGGGCACTAATCAGAAGAGGAGCAACAAATACAACGCCTGTATCAAGGTGATTCGAGGTTCAAGGAGCAATGACATCTCCAGGTTTTACTCCACGTGCTTTCAGATGTAGAGCAACACGTAGAATTTTCCTAAAGAATTGGTTAAAATTTTCAGCAACGCCAGTCTCTGCATCAATCTGTAAATATAAAAGATGCAGCTAAATGCAGAAAAATTGTTAAGTCAAGGATTACCTGCGCTATTTTATCACCATGTTTCTTCAGATGGATGAACAGTTCATAACCAAAACCTGCTGGATTTGGAACAACGTCCAGATTTCTTATACGAATTATGTTATCACCTTGGTCCGGTAATTCGATATTACCTAAAAAAAAAGCGTAAAAGATATAATGCCCCTGTGACGCCATCTTATTAAATAGCAACGTAAACTTATATGAAAGGAATTTCCCATTGCATGAGAAATCCGTTCTAATCTCTTTAGGAAGTTTGAATTGCGCAATGCAGTTGTGGTGAAATTTCAGTTTTAACTCTGCGAAAATGAAGTTTTTGATTGGCTCACTTTACATTACCAGATTAATGCATCATTTAATTATATTTCAATTCATCAAAGTTAGTCGAAACTCAACGAGATAGTTTCTTATTAACTTATAAATTCTATGCATTTCAGAAGATGCCTAACAACCACTCGTGTAAATTTGGATATATGAAAGTAATAATTTTTCAATATCTGTCTGTTACCCTTCAAGTAAAATATTTTGAACAAAATACCATACAAAGTGATAACTTACAATTCGCTGCCATCTTTATTAAACCACAAATTGCATGCAATACCACTAGAACTCTATTAATTGTAATAAGTACTATTTATAGCACTATTAATAGTGCAAGTTCATATAGGTTATGACGAGGGTAGATAGTATAAGCGCGTGGTCTACTTTGAAAAAATTGTGAAGCATGATCAGTTTTTTTGTAAGTGCCAAATAATTGTGTGGTGTGATAATACGAGGTTCTGTTTTTGTTCGTTACGTATTGATCCACTCACAGACATAAACAACTTTAAATTGGGTCGATAACAAGCAGTTGTATTCGAAATAGTAATCCGTATCAAGCTGATAAGAGCATTGAATTGATAATGGAGAACTACATCAACGCATTGTACTATAAACCGCTAATTAATTAATATCTAAAAGTCATTCTATACAGTAAACACTCTTTACCACAATATCTACGATTAATCTTCCAGATAACACGCACGCACATGTTACTACAAATTAGCATTAGGGGCCGTAAATATTAATACGAACTGTAAATTTCAAGTTTTTTTCTTAGCAGTGATGTACACTACCGCTCATAAGTAAAGTTAAATTTTAAAATCACGTCCTTCACATTTGCGAAATATTTATGACAATAAAATACTGCCTGGAGCCGTGTTCCCCATCGAGTTATTACAGGCTGAGGTAGTAGTGGAAGTTTCGAACACAATTGTTTGAAAACGCGGATATGTTTGGGAGATTTCACAAACACTTTTTTGGTAGATGATATTAAATTATTCACCATCGGATACTTCTTTCGAATGGTCTCTGCAACGAGATGATACGCGTGTATGAGACATGTTATGTGCAAAAGAGTCAGAAAGCATATTTTCAACATCCTACCAACTTTCAGGATTGCTGCAGCTCCATCAGAAACTAACATCGTGACTTGGGTTCCTGTGATACAAAATTCTCTTAACGAATCTTTTATTATCTTCACAACGGTTTCAGCGTCACTTTTTCAATCCTTTTGCTGGTTAATAACAAGGAAGCTGCTGGATCATCACGTTTTTAAGGACGCGCTACAACATGAATCACGCTGTGTTTCTGTACATCAGTTGTTTCATCCACACTTACGCAAATTTTCTTATTTTTCAACTCGTCTACTATACAGTTTTTTACTGTACCCTGCAAATGTAATAAATTGTATCCCAATTGTCTTTTGGTTGGTAGTTTATTTATTCCAAAAAGGACGAAAGTGTTCATTGTTATTAGGTGTTGTGGGGTGTTGATATAAAAATGGTTGTTAGTTGTATAAAAGAAATTACATTACCGTTTACAGTTAAACCTCTGTTAACGGACACCTTTCAACAACGAATACCTCGCTTTAAAGGACATTTCATTGTCAGCGCCCACAACATTTAGAAACAACTGATCGCCATAAACAGATTTTCTAGCTTTCACAGCCTGCACGGTTTGCACTCCTGGCGCTTGCTTCTTCTTTTGTCTCTTACTAGTCTGCAACAAAGAAACAATTGCCAGGACTTCTTTTCTCCGGGATACATACTGACCATCGCATTATGATGCGCGCTAAAGAGAATTCTTTACTTACAAACGAAAACAAATAGCAATACTTTATTCTAACTGGCATCTAGTGCACCACTAATACTCTTTGCGTCGTTCTTTTTTTCTTTCTTACTGTTCTGCATGAAAGATGGTCAGTCCTCTTCTTATACCTCACCGACTACAGCTAGGTGTTATCCAATTAAATTTACAATTCAGCCCTCATTCTGTAAAGAGCGATGTTATCACGTTTGTGGAAAGAACACACCTTCACTTTCAATGAATAATTTATACGACTGACTTAACCCGATGACAAATTGAAACTTTTACTCCAAAAATTTCTTCTTGTGCTTCTCGTAATGGACGGACTTGCCTACTATCCGTTTCGTCAGTTCATTCCTTCTACTCTTCATTTCCATTCCATGGCTCGAGGGAACGTTTAGAATTCGGTACGCGTAATAACGCAATTTGTGTCGAATTCGTTTACATTGACGTACTTAGGAAACCTAAGGTTGAAGTGTACGGTCAGAATTTTTACTGTTTTAATTAGTTGTTGAAGTTACCAAGATAGATTTATATACCATAATAATTTAGTAAAAAAATATAAAATGTAACGTATCAATAAATGTAATTTCATAATGTACTCCTTTGTAAAATTTAAGTGATTTTCATTCTATAGACTAATGACATTTCCAATTCTGGTTTTCATTTATGGCCATGTCCTTTGCATAATCTATCTGCAGAAATAATCTCTCGTAAATTCTTGGATAATCGCCAAATAAAAATCCATTTTGAATAAAATATTGCTTGTGTAAAACAAGCTTTATAATAACCAACAAATTGCACGGTATTGATTTTATTAAACAAAGGAATTCATGTATAAATACAAGAATAGTGTGATCGATACTATACTAACAGAACACCGACAGCATCTACAATGTAGGTAATAACTGATTCGCCCAACTGGACACCACAAAACGTTGCAAAATAACCTTTTGAAAATCGTCCGTTAAAATAATTACTTGAATGTCATCCTGTACAGTATGTAAACGCATTTATATAGCAGTGAATACACAAACAAAAACAGAATATACAAGGTGATTCACGGCAATTAGACGTACCTCTGAAAGCAATTCAAATAATGTGCTGAAATATTAGTAGACGATATCATGGATAAACATCCAGTTTTTAGAAATATTTTCAATATTTCAATTAAAGCCTATATTGGTCAAACAAAACGAGTGATACTAGATTCAATGAACACATAAGGTGCTACAGGTACGGCAAGATAGAAGCGTCAAGTGATGCACAACACATGAACGAAACCGGGCATGATATTAAATTAGAAAATCTGAAATTGATTAAGAGCGTAACTTCGTCGAGAGAACTGGACACGTATGAAACCATCTACATAAAAAGGAACACAAATCTATTAAACAGAGAGAGCGCACCACTCTATTACTCTTGTCTTTTTAATTTATTAGGATAAAACGACCATATAGTTTAAATAACGTGCTACATTGTCAAAAAACCCTTTCATCTTGGATCTCTTAAATTTAGAATATATAAACGGAAGAAACACAAATTTAACGAGAAGGTATCGTTGCCCTGCTCTATTTTTTATGAGGATGAACAGCTACATGTCAGGCAATAACAAGCGACCTTGCCGTTCCATATATTCCGCATGTTTAGTGTTAAGCGGCAAAAGTGGTTTCTTGTAACCTCGAGAGTAGGGATAAACAGGCATGGTTGAATTAGAATACTTTTTTCTCTCACATTCATTCGATAATTCGTATGGTGCGGAGTGTGCCGATACTTAGTATTGTTTGCTAAAATATCTCAATCTTGTCGTTCAAAGTTAATGGCGAATATCCGCCTTGGCATACTTCTTACAACACCCTTCTCGAATCGCATCAATTTCGTTCATTGTCATCCCGTCGTGATTACCATAGCGCCCGATTTTTACACAAATTATTAAATGATAGGATCGACTGTATGCAGCTGGTCTCCCACATAGGATTCAACGTACCTCGAATAGCATCTGTTATGCTCCAACCTTTACTATGCCGACACCGAGAGGACCAACTTCGTTTGCGGTCGCCAATCTATCACATGATCAGGAACGCTGAGAAGATATTTAGTGATATTTTCACGGAGAGTTGGCGCCATGATACACGAAACATAATAGTTTTTTGTATAGTTATGTCATGTTTTTAAATCAATATGTATTGTGTTCACAATGTGTATATTTGTCCTGTAATTGGGTTTACCTGTTGGACAATAAACATTATTATTATTATTATTATTAATCTTGAAAATGTTCTACAGATTTTGATCCGCCGAATGCACTATTTTATAGCATATAACAAGATCATTCGGTGGATTTTAAAAAACAATGAAAAGAAAGGACTTCCGAAGATGTTTTTCATTTTGCATAACAGCATTTAATGCAAATTTTTTTCTGTTTTCTTATTTAAGCGAACATATGAAACAAAGTAGGAAGTAGTTAAAAAAATATTTGTTATATGTCCAAAAATTTAATATTATATTACAAATAACTGACAATACATAAATTCAATTACAAAATTTCAAACTATTGAGATCAAGATGACGTCAATTGAGCTGATAGGTTGTTAGAACAATCGCAAACGAGCCTTATTCACACACCGCGATATTACATCACACGCTCCTAGTCGAAAAACCTACGAGTGTAATTCAATTTAATTAGTAAATATTTTATTAGAATAAGTGTAACATTAACCGCTTCTACACAGGCAAAGATACAAATTAATCCAACCGGTTTTAAACTACTAATGCGGCAAACCGTAACAGCGATTCCTCACTCGCCAACCTTTGACATTTCTCGGGGCTATTGCACGATCATTTATTTAATGCTACGACCGAAGAAATCGAGTCACTTTCTTGAGGGGCGGATGACCTCGATGTGCTTTTTGTCGGCGCATATGTATTTATTGTAAATCTAAGAAGAGGAGGAAAATCGCCTACCTTGATATACATATACACACACATACTTGCATTTGCAGCGATTAAACTAGCGGATGTGGTGCCTGCTAGAATTGATTTAAAATAAATCAAGTTAAATTCGTCATTGATTACTTTATTTTTTGATTTTGTAACAAGTTGGAATGTATTATGGGTTTCGAAACTGTAATTTTAGTGATTTAAGGTGTCGTAAACTTTTAATCGAGGTCAAAAGATAATTTGTATGATCTATCTTTGCTCGGCTATTGCAGTAATTAAATGTAAAGCTATGGTGAAATGGCTTAAGACTGAAATGAATATTTTTCCCAAATTATTGCTGTTTCATATTTCCTGATATAACCGAACTTATCTTCTGGCAACGGTGTAACCTTAAAATTAATTCATTAAAATTACATGTAAGTTACAGATGTATCGATGATGCCCAGATTTATCATTCATTTTATATGTCTGACTGCCAAAACGAATTATGTCAGATTCAAAATAATCAAGTCAACACGCTTTAGTAATTAACCCTTCTAAATCTGCAATGCTATTACTTGGTAATAGGAAGTATACACTACCGGCCATAATTATTTGCCCACCCAATAAATAAAGGAAGTGCTAACTGAAAAAGAAATTTTGCCTTTAATAAAATACTCTTAAAACAAAGAAATTGATAATCTTTATTCAATTATGAGATTTATTTGACACAAAAAAAATTAAATTAAAAGGAGTATACAATAATTACCCAACGTGAACGTGAAATGCATTAAGGACACCATATCATCGACTAACAACGTCGCAAAAGGCAAATGACTATTCCATTTAGTAATTTTAAGAAGAGAGTGAAGGAAATATTGATTAATAGTGAATACTACAATACTTCAGATTTTATTGCCAAATAATAACTAGTCTATTTGTTTGATTGTTTGTACTACATGTTCTAGTACTATTTGTTTTTATACTTGTTTTATTTTATATCGTTTTTATTTATACATAAATATACACTTTACACTGAAACAGTTCTCTAAAACCCTACCACAACTCTTAATTCGTACTGGACGCACGTTTCGATAGCCAAGCTATCATCATCAGCAGCAAGACTGAACTAACAAGCTAAGTGAAAAACTAACCTTATAAGGAAAAAATTATGCAATATGTAAATTTAAAATCGTAAAATTTAATGAGCCGCTTCATTGCACAGGACTATAAATAGCCTAAAGGTAAATGAGCCGAATGACGTGAGTTATCCTAGAATACAATGAAGCGGTTCATTGCACATGGTTAAAATTACAACTAAAATGATTAAACATGATGTAACAAGGGATAAAGGCTGGAATTTAGTGGTCCTAAATCTGAATTCATTAAGTGAGTTTTGTTTTTGTAAATTTCCATGCCTTCATAACAATTTAATTGAGAAGTACTCCTTACGTTTTTAATTAACTTTATATTATCAACATTATGGTTATTTTCAAGCATATGTAGGGCAACGCTAGATTTATCAAACCTTCTGAATTTGAGATGAGCCAAATGTTCTTTGTACCTAATTTTGATTGATCTTTTTGTCTGCCCTAAATACACTTGATCACAATCTTTACATGAAATTTTGTAAATTCCTGATTTATCCATGTTATCCACTGGGTCTTTGGAATTTCCTAAAAGGTTTTTAAGGTTATTGCTCGAAGAGAAAACAATCTTGCGGTCAATCCTAGAAAAGATTTTTTGAAGACCCTTGGTATAACATGGATAAAAGGGTAATTTAACATATTTCTTATTATTACGGCCGTCAATGCGTTCTAATGTGCTTACATTTCTAATTCTTAATCTATTCTTATGTTTCCTAATAGTATTATAGACGACATCTTCAGAGAATCCGTTAAAGTTAGAAATATTGATGATTTCTTTTAGTTCATTTTGATATCTATCTTTCGTTAAAGGAAAATTGAGTAACCGGTGCACCAAAAAGTTAATAGCCGAAAGTTTGTGTTCATATGAGTGATTAGAATCCTGTAAGATGAATCTATTATTACTAGTAGGTTTCCTATATACGTCTATTTCTAACTTATTTTTATTTCTTATTACTAAAATGTCGAGGAAAGGAATCCTGTTGTCTTTTTCTTCTTCGTGGGTAAATTTGATAGAGGGAAATTTTGAGTTAAGTTGTTCTATGAAATCCGTTATTGAACATTTACTGATGTCAAAGATGCAAAAAATGTCATCGACGTATCTGATCCAAAGCCGAGGGAAATAAGCGAAAGTATTCTTCAGGTCAGTTTCAAATTTACCCATAAAGAGGTTAGCCATAAACGGAGATAAGCTGTTACCCATCGCTGTTCCTTCCGTTTGTTGATAAAAAGTGTTGTTAATTTGGAAAAAGTTTTGTTTCATGCAAAGTTTTGTCAAAGAAATGAAGCTAGTAACTTCCTCTCTATCCATTTGGTTATCTAACAAAAGTGTTTCTAAATATTCCAAAGTTAAATCAACTGGAACACTAGGGAACAATGAACTTACGTCAAACGATACTAAAATTTCTTTGTCAGTAAGCTCAATGTCCTTAGTTTTTTCAATGAAATCGTAAGAATTTTTAATAGCCAAGTCCGGAAATTGTACAGGTAACTGGTTCAATTTGTCAGATAACCACCTGGAAAGTAAGTAAGTTGGACTGTTGATATTCGAAACAATGGGTCTCATGCTTTTTCCGGGCTTGTGTATTTTAGGTAAACAATACATCCTAGGTAGTACTGGGTTTGATACCGTTAGTCTAAATCTTAAATTGTCGCTAATGACAGCCTTACATTCTAACATGGTCTTTTTGGTTTCTGTAATCATTTTAGACAAAGGATTTTTTGATAATTTTGAATAAGAATTTTGTGACAAAGTGGTTATTCAAAATTATCAAAAAATCCTTTGTCTAAAATGATTACAGAAACCAAAAAGACCATGTTAGAATGTAAGGCTGTCATTAGCGACAATTTAAGATTTAGACTAACGGTATCAAACCCAGTACTACCTAGGATGTATTGTTTACCTAAAATACACAAGCCCGGAAAAAGCATGAGACCCATTGTTTCGAATATCAACAGTCCAACTTACTTACTTTCCAGGTGGTTATCTGACAAATTGAACCAGTTACCTGTACAATTTCCGGACTTGGCTATTAAAAATTCTTACGATTTCATTGAAAAACTAAGGACATTGAGCTTACTGACAAAGAAATTTTAGTATCGTTTGACGTAAGTTCATTGTTCCCTAGTGTTCCAGTTGATTTAACTTTGGAATATTTAGAAACACTTTTGTTAGATAACCAAATGGATAGAGAGGAAGTTACTAGCTTCATTTCTTTGACAAAACTTTGCATGAAACAAAACTTTTTCCAAATTAACAACACTTTTTATCAACAAACGGAAGGAACAGCGATGGGTAACAGCTTATCTCCGTTTATGGCTAACCTCTTTATGGGTAAATTTGAAACTGACCTGAAGAATACTTTCGCTTATTTCCCTCGGCTTTGGATCAGATACGTCGATGACATTTTTTGCATCTTTGACATCAGTAAATGTTCAATAACGGATTTCATAGAACAACTTAACTCAAAATTTCCCTCTATCAAATTTACCCACGAAGAAGAAAAAGACAACAGGATTCCTTTCCTCGACATTTTAGTAATAAGAAATAAAAATAGTTAGAAATAGACGTATATAGGAAACCTACTAGTAATAATAGATTCATCTTACAGGATTCTAATCACTCATATGAACACAAACTTTCGGCTATTAACTTTTTGGTGCACCGGTTACTCAATTTTCCTTTAACGAAAGATAGATATCAAAATGAACTAAAAGAAATCATCAATATTTCTAACTTTAACGGATTCTCTGAAGATGTCGTCTATAATACTATTAGGAAACATAAGAATAGATTAAGAATTAGAAATGTAAGCACATTAGAACGCATTGACGGCCGTAATAATAAGAAATATGTTAAATTACCCTTTTATCCATGTTATACCAAGGGTCTTCAAAAAATCTTTTCTAGGATTGACCGCAAGATTGTTTTCTCTTCGAGCAATAACCTTAAAAACCTTTTAGGAAATTCCAAAGACCCAGTGGATAACATGGATAAATCAGGAATTTACAAAATTTCATGTAAAGATTGCGATCAAGTGTATTTAGGGCAGACAAAAAGATCAATCAAAATTAGGTACAAAGAACATTTGGCTCATCTCAAATTCAGAAGGTTTGATAAATCTAGCGTTGCCCTACATATGCTTGAAAATAACCATAATGTTGATAATATAAAGTTAATTAAAAACGTAAGGAGTACTTCTCAATTAAATTGTTATGAAGGCATGGAAATTTACAAAAACAAAACTCACTTAATGAATTCAGATTTAGGACCACTAAATTCCAGCCTTTATCCTTTGTTACATCATGTTTAATCATTTATAGTTGTAATTTTAACCATGTGCAATGAACCGCTTCATTGTATTCTAGGATAACTCACGTCATTCGGCTCATTTACCTTTAGGCTATTTATAGTCCTGTGCAATGAAGCGGCTCATTAAATTTTACGATTTTAAATTTACATATTGCATAATTTTTTTCCTTATAAGGTTAGTTTTTCACTTAGCTTGTTAGTTCAGTCTTGCTGCTGATGATGATAGCTTGGCTATCGAAACGTGCGTCCAGTACGAATTAAGTGTTGTGGTAGGGTTTTAGTGAACTGTTTCAGTGTTCCAGTGCCACAGTTTTAGAGTATCCGTTTAATACACTTTACACTTTTATTTATATTTTTATCTATTTTATTTATAAATTAGCTATTGTACGATGTACATGCTAGAAATTAAGTGACAATGTTCTGTAATTGTTTGATTACATGAATTTGACAAAAAAGGGTACTTGTTTCTGTTAGGCTGGAAGCTTTTTAGAGCACTCTCATATACGAAGCAGCGCATGAGAGGTGTTGATGGGGAAGATCCTACAACCCTCCACATTGGGGCCGCTATTGTTTGTCAATGTTTATTAATGTTTTCGTAACCTTATGCGCCGATGACACGAATATGGTTGTAACAGCATCTACATCTACAGAAATTGATAGTTTTGAAACAATCATTAACTCTTTCAAGTATGAAAACATTCAGTAATATCTTTCAATGCTCTCTAATTGACAACGACCTGTGTACCTAACGATTTAACCAACATCCTGGATGACATATGCATACAACGTACTACATGCATATGTAGGTGAATACGCTTTAACTGCCGTTCGCAATTGCCTTAATTACCGTTGCTGGATCAACACCGTTCATACCTAAACCAAATAAGACAATCTCGGAGAGAGCAGCAGCTAGCGCGTTCATTGAATATTCTACAATGGCACAGTTAAACGTAGAAGGTCATTGTATCCCGTTCAAAAGCGGCGTATTTACCATTCAAATTGAGATTGTTGGCAAACACAATGGCTCTGTTTGGAATGCATATTGTAAAGGGCTTTTCGTATACACAATTGAACAGTCGATCCAATTATTTCAATGGATTGTTTTGTTTAGTTTGGCGTAAAACAAAAAATTAATGAATGAAATGAATGAAACTTTTCGTTTCTTCGTGTTGGTGGTTTGAATATTTCGAAATTCAAGATCACTGATCAAATAAGTTATCCAATACTTATTATAGAAAACAACCCTTGATAGCAAGAAATGCAATTATGTCTACAAGGTAGAATTCGACATATTAGACATCGCTTAAAGCCACGCGTTGCTCTTGTGAAGCTCATTACTCCAAAATCAAAAGAGCTGACAACTAATTCAAGATAACAGCTCCTTTATAAGAAAAAAGAATAAATTAACTTGGTCAGTACACGAACCCACATTAGTTTTATAAATAGAACTCTCCACAGACAGGCTATCCTCATTTCCAGCAACAGAAATAACAACACCAGAAGTTAATTAACACGCATAAATACATCCGCATATATAGCAAAATCGCAAAATAGAAAACGGTTTTAAACATTAACGAACAAAAAGCGTCTCATAAATCTAATAACTGTTGCGCAACCAGGAAGCCCGCGGACTCTAGAAGTAATACTAATTAGGTGCATTTCTTCGCCGCTGAACAGCGCGTGATGATCTCATATCCCCGATACATCTCGCGAATAACATCTTTTAAATGTTACACATTAAAAAAATCGTTTAATGTGTGCCTGTACGTATATCTACATCATTATGTTTACGTTTTTTTTATCCTCGATTATGTCAAGCTTTGCATCAGAGTAATAAAGACAGGCAACACCCAACCTACAAAAAAGTAGAATCGCAATGACGTTTTAAATTGGACTTTTACTTAATAACGACAATCCCAAGAAACGTTGATATTACCATTGGTCTAAATTTAAGTGGTCGTCAATGAAATTCCCTTGACTCTCGTCCTATCTTCCAATTTGCCAAGCTGCTTAGAGAGTCAAATTCCTGCTAGTTTTGTCCGATCGCACAATATGGATGGCAGTATCTCCTTCCACCTGGCAGAACCTGCATATTCTAACCTCTATCAAGCCAAGTTACTCGTATGTTCCTTGACCGTACGGTGTCCTATTAACAAGCCAACTACTATTTTGTTTCCACCTCGTCCGTCAGCTGTAGATTTGGGGCTGTATCCATCTCTAACTCCATCAGTCTTGATATTTCTTTCATCTCCATCGTTTGGATACCAAGTACACCATGCCTACAGAAGGTTTCAGGTTTTTGTGAGCATTCCAGGAATATACTTGGGCTTGTTCGTCTGCTATGACATTCTCCCGATAGCCCTTATGACCTCGTACCCCAAACAGGCTCAGCTTATCCCGGTTATCCAGCCTGTTTAAAGCGTTCATGCAGTCTTACACCAAGTTCCACTTTGCTCGTGTGCAGCCCAGTGCCTTTAAGCACAGCTTGACTCTCTAAATACCTAGCAACAGATCGAGAACTATCCTTCTTCCTGTCTATGTTTTAAATGCATCCCGACACAGCCGTTATCTCAGCATATCCTTACATAATTATTAAAGCGTTGGAGGCAGCTAAATCGAACTTCCCAAATTGAGCGTTCTATCATTAACTCCATTAAAACGTCATCTGTCCCTACCGATACCCAGAGGTCTCTTCTTCCTAGGGATTCTTCAGCCCCTAAGCTATACGGTCTCCCTAAAATTCGCAATATCCCTTTACGTTCTATTGTCGGCACTATCGGTAGCCCTACCTACAAATTATCGAAGTACCTCTCTAATTTTCTAAAACCTTACGCTGGACACAACGACTCTTTCATCCAAAATTCCCAACATTTCGTCCAACGACTTGACGGTAGATCCTGGTGATTTACTCGTCAGCTTTGATGTCGAATTCCCATTTACCATAGTTCCCATATCGGATACAGTATCCATTATTAGACAGTTCTTCATCTCCAATGACCAACCGGATGATCTGGCTGACTTGGTTGAAACTTGTCTTTCTTCTACCTATTTCCAATTTCGAGGTGAATACTACGAGCAAATCTCAGAGGCAGCTATGGGATCTCCTCTATCTCCTATCGTCGTCAACATCTTTATGGAAGCGTTCAAACAACAATCCCTATTATAATGATAGTAAGAACTGTGGGGTAGTATGGTAAACACAATATTCACGGCCAAGTACCAATCGGTACTTGGCTTGATGATGATGACCCACGTGTCTTCGAAAAGGCCTTCCCGAGTTAATTAATAATTTGTGTGGTGCGGAGTGTGCCGTGAATATTGTGTTTAAGCCCTAGTATTGGCAAAGGTACGCTGATGACACCTTATAACTGATTAACTGATTCAATTATTTTATGCTTTCGTTTATTGTAAACAGTAGGGTAAAACAGCAGTCCCCAAAAAGGTAAATGCGCCAGTTTTCCTACCATACTTCCTTTTTCTGCCGTATTTTAAGTCAAGTACATTTCTTTTAAGAGTCAAACAGTAATCTGCAAGCATGCTTGGGCTTCACTTTTCCTGATACATGGCCTCTATCGTTGAAATATCTTGATGGAACCTCTCCCCATCTTCATCAATCACTGCTCCAAGATTTTTTGGAAAGAAATCCAGGTGGGAATGCATAAAATGGAGTTTCAGAGACATATTGCATCCCATAAGACTGTACGATTTTAATCAATCTACTATGTCTTTGTAATTTTCTGCATTATGACTTCCTAAAAAATGTTTACATATATTTTTGAATGATGCCCAGACATCTTTTCCGACTTCATTTAATTGACTGTCAAAGTTATTGTCTTTTATAAGTTCTCCTATCTGTGGTGCTATGAAGATCCCTTATTTCATCTTTGCATCAATTAATCTGATGAACTTTTGTTTTAATTACGCAAATGGCAACCTATTTCGGTCAATTGCTTTCACAAAGTTCTTCGTATATCCATGTTTGATACGCAGTAGAGGTGATACTGATATATGATCACGCACTGACTGGCACTGGCATCTTGCTTGATGGGCACAAAAGGTGACCTATTATTACATCACCTCAATTAGACAATGTGGTCATTGTTATACTAACACACCTATATGGTAATAACTCATCTTCAGGAATAACTATTACAAAAAAAACAGTTCAATTCTACAGACAGATAAAGGATTATTGCCTCCCTGGTTTAACGATATTATGTACTTTAATTCAAATAATAAATAGGATGTTCTGAAATCAGAGGAAAAAGTACACATATAAAATCGATTTAGTTGCTTTGTGACAAAATATGTACCTATCAGTGTTATCATCTTGCTACAAGAAAGATTTTGATAGAATCACTAAATTGGTAGTATATATTTTATTTAGTGTAGAAATAAGACCGAAATTCAAAAAAAAAGTTGTACAAAAAATTCTATAATAAGTACTGATATTGTCTTAAAGATCATTTCTGTATAATCTTAGTTTATTCAAAGAAACGTTGACAAAATCTTTGTGGTACTCTTCCCCCTAATTTCCTACCAGTTTTATAAATTTTGATGGATTAAATGGAATCACAAGTTAAAGGATCCGAAAGAAAATAATCGAAATCACACACCTGAAACAAAACTAATAAAACTACAAATACATTTTCTAGTGAAAAAAGAAACGCGTTCTCGTAGCTTTAGTACCAGACGGACTTAAAAATGTGCCGGGCATTACCTCAACGAAGAAAATAAAACATCGAATGGGTAAAGACCTGAATTTCGTTTCAATTTTTATTATGATCGCCGTGATGTGAAAGTACCCGGGAAACGTGATCGAATTACATATAAGAAACCAAGTGAGTAATGTTCTAAATTGAAACGTTAGTCTGTGCTTTTATTTGCGATTGCCGTTTCGTATACAGAGGGTTTCATAATCGCAAAACGTCTACTACATCTATATACATACACGGAAAGAAAATATACATACAATATACAATAATAGCAACCGGCCCAAACTTTTCCGAAGGTTTTTGATGCGCTGAATCCAAATCTGACCTCAGAATTGCTCCGTCACGTCAGGTTTTCCAGATATCCTAACCTAAAAGTGTGAAAAATACGGTTTCTCGCTACGTATATTTGAGGTTCTGTTACATCACAAGTTAATTTTTCCTCACAAAACTCGATATGGCATCTGAAAGTACAACTGTGCCCCTTCAAAATCCATTTTGAATCGTTTGAATATCTTTTTTCCTCTCAGAGAAATCGTCTCTTGAAGTTGATTAGTTGTATGCATTCGTTGATATTCGGAAAATGAGTAGCATCAGGGAAGACTCAACAATAGAGAAGAACCAAATTACTAACACTTAAATTCCCACTGGATCTTCATGTTTTCGGTGTCGCTGATTATGAATTTGAAGTCAGAATTACAAAATTCAAAATGGCGGATTCGATATGGTGGACGAAATAATAACAATGTTGGAATTTAGAAATAAAAAAAATTACTCAAGCTGCGAATGTATAAAAAATTCAATGAGAATAAATAAAGCGATGTGATGATGAATATATTTTGATATTTATGAGTTTATTTTTATTGTACGCCTTGTGTGACGGAAGTTCTCTAAACTTGTTCGAAGAAGCTCATGTCAATACCTTGCCATGGCCACCCAGATCTCCCGACTTCGTACCAATCGAACATGTGTGGGACATAATAGAAAAAAAACTGAGAAACTTAGCAAATCCCTCGCAAACACCGGAAGCTCTTCGACATGAATTTCAGGTTGCTTGGGACACCATAACTCAAGGAAGCATCGACCATCTGCGGAAATCAATGCCACATTATTAATAAAAATAAAATTAAATTATGTTAGTCTTCTGTTCTTTTTCTTTGAAATTATAAATCAATTATTACCTTTGAATAGTTACACATTCCCGTCAAGTTGGATCAAAAAATTCGTACCCCTTCTTGATGTTGCAATTTCTACGTTCTGTAATATATATTACCCGTCCCAACATTAAGAGCAAGCATAAATTGTGTTATAAATAAAATTACTGATATTCTCCTTACCATTACCTTACCAAAATTTCCAGGAGTGGGTAATTTACAGTTGGTATCCCTACGAGTATAGACCTAGGAATTTTACTGGGGTGGGTAAACTGCAGCTGATATCCCTATGATTATAGGTCAAGAAAATTTGCTGGGGTGGGTAAATCGTAGCTGGTATTCCTATGATTATAGATCTAGAAAATTTGCTGGGGTGGGTAAACTATTGCTGGTATCCCTATATGTGTACTCGGAAACCGTTTCTCACCCAAACCCTTGAGGTTTGGGTTTTTCAACTAGTGTATTATATATTACCCCTCTCAACATTAAGAGCAAGCATAAATTGTGTTATAAATAAAACTACTGATATTCTCCTTATCATTTAACAAAAAAAACTTCAAGGAGTATCATTTTAAGATGTATTCAAAAAAGACAAATTCATATTATCAGTAAATTTAATAGCAATATATGAATTTGTGATACAGTAGGTAGTGGGTAAACAAATTGCGCTGATATTATCAAACTAAGATTTTATGTCAAGATACATTTCTGGTGGAAATTCTATCTTCTGTATCCACGATTACGTGATCAGGTTCTATAATTATTGCTGTTGTCTGTAAAAAATCTGTTCCCTATTGATGTTCATCCAATACCAGGTTCTTGCACCCAAACTTGCGTATGCGTCGAATTTTGAGTGGAGATCAGGAACCTGGCAGGACGTTTGATTTAAGCCGACCTCCACTTAAATCTCTTATTACTGTTTGAAATACATTGATTTGTCTTGATATTCAATAATTCATTTCTAACCTGCGGTGCTGTAATGCGTGGATTTCCTAAGTATTGAAGTCCTATTGGTAATTTTGGGTTGTACATCTTTTAGCCTGACCAGCGCCTTTGTATTCTCAGTCTCATTGTACCTTACTATTGAGAGACAGCGATTAGATATTTAATCTCCGTGGAATATCTGTCTTGGTTATCCTTGTTCACAAAATTTTAACACAATTTATGAACTTAAATGAGGCGTCTCGTACCAAACTAACATAGTACACTAGCCCTGGAATTCATTCTGATGATATATGGAACAGCAGGTTTGGTCTCCAAGGCCATTACGCCATTTATAACGTTTTATCGGTACCTCTTATCACTCATAAAGGCTATATTAAATATTCTTTCTCGTAATATGCAATACGTAAACACTCAGTTAAGATTACAATAGAACACAAATGTTTATAGAATAAAGCTAAATAACATACTGCATATTTTGTCTGTATGTAACATTGTCGAAACTAAAATATAGCAAGGATTACAGCTAGAGCAATTCCATGTGTCGCTGTTTCGATTAGGCAAAGTTACACTTAAGACCTATTCTTTAATCAGCTAAAATTCTATCGGAGTAATTAGACATACTGAGGTTCGTACGTGTTAGGGTACCAACTTGAACGATTTGTGTTATGTTCTCACGTGAATCCAGTTTATGCGAAAACAATGTCACGACAGACATTGATAGAAATTTGTTATTTAAATTTTAATATTGCGTATGCTTATTTTTCTCTAATTTAATTAAAGAATCGTGAATAATTTTTTTAATGTTACAATGAAATTATTACACTGTTTATTGTTATTACGTATATTATATTAAAAACTATTTACTTGTATTAGCGACATTATACAAAGCCAACGCTATCAACAAGAATTTTTAGATTTCCTGTGAATGTATCTATTATGCATCAAATTTGTTACAATGCGCCAAATATAAGTTCTTATATTGAAAATCATACATATTGCATCCTAATACCTGCGACCCAACGGCCATACTGTATTAATCTTGGGTCAGTTTCATCAATAGATAGCCCTTTAAACAGTTTACAGTCATCGTAAGTCTCTTCTTCATGGTCTCAATTCGGTTTGCAAATATATGTAGGATGCTTCCTCCTAGCATGGTTAAGGAAAAAATGTTAAGAGATAAAATTTCGTTGAAAGAATTAAAACGTGATCTTTTTAACCTGTTTGCAGAAGATAATACATAATATTACTCAATGAAGCCTATGAAAGCGACATATTATACGTACTTGTCATATATTCTATTGTAAACTTGTTGAGAGAAAAGAATGAAAACGGAATTGAAAGTACAAGACTGGTTGTGTGGACGAACACAAGACGCCAAACATTCTTGGTAACTAATGGTACGTACAATGAACCACATCGACCGTCATGGCTCCTTCTTACTGCTTCCAAAAGATTTAAATGTACGCCAATAGGATTTAAAGTGGTTGAACATGAACAAATTTAAGTTCATAGCAACTTTATGTTTTGAGTGATGGTGCCGCAACATCGTTCTTTGGGCCGATCTCTTAGAGACATGTTAACTCTTAATGAGTACGTGTAACTTTCCAATTAAATCTTGCGGCAACATAAGATCCTACATGTTTCCAACTAGCTAAATACGATTGTAGTACAAGAGTGTTCAAAGTCCCTGAAACGTACCCGACATTTCTACAACTGTTTCTGTATACCGAACCCCACAGGCATTGTTACACGTTGTGAATCATGTTGCAGGCTCGTTACAAAAAAATATTTTATCAGTAAAGAAGTGTTTAAAATTCCAATAGTCAGTAACAAGAGTTTCAATATTCACATCGAATTTTGGACTAGCGTAGGATGAAATTCCAAATTTCGATGTCGCGATTCGTATTTGATGATTTCACGCACAGTATGGCCTGTAGAAGGCGACAATTATGGTGTGTATACGAAAATTGAATGTTTTAGAAGATCTCATTAATTCTATTTAAGATAAATTGTGAAGTGCGTGTAAGTGCTTAATTTGTTTCAAAGATATTGTAATATGCAAATATAACATGCTAGATGTCGAACGGTCGTTTCAGCATTAAACATTATTCCGCACGCGTACTCACTTGACGAACGCGGGAAACATTTAATAATCCAATTTCTAACAAGTTCCCAGTTGTATTCACGGAGACTTTACAACGGTCAGTGTTTCAGCACGTATTGTATGTATTTTACTCATTTCGTGTAATTATCGCTCGCTCGCCTCTGGCTATTACCGCTTTGCCGTTAGCAATCACAAACGAATATAAATCAACGCAATATTATAGAATACTTATTATCATTCTTTTGATATATACAAAACTCAAAATATAAGTCATAAATATCACCTAAAAGATGCTAAAACATATCTTGTTTCTGCTTTTATACAATGGACAAATCCACAAATCTACTTTTTTGAATTCTACACAGAACAATACCACAATCATATAAAGCTCCCACGAATTATTATCGTTACCTCGTTACTGACTCATTTTTTAAAGCTAATTAATTAAAATATTTCGGAATTTTACAACGATTTGATTTAAATAATTATAAAATACGTCATAAATAGGCACTATAAAATTTGAGTGATCAATTAAAAGTTAAATGATCAACATTATAAGTTGATGCACTAACGAAAACAGTAACTTTGCATTTTAACCTACTTCTTGAATATATCAAATTACGCGTAAATTTAAAATATCCATTCAAAGCTGCATTCTATGCTAAATTGAGATCAAATGTTTCCAATGTGTTGTAGCGTCCGTTGTTACGATATTAGGCCTGAAATGTTCACCTTTAGACGCTATTGCTTTAAATACATGCTTAAAATTCATTCGGAGTAATCTAAGAATACACAGGTTTCCTGTTAGATTTAGGGTACGCAACTGTGAACGATTTGTGTTATGTATTCTTCACGTGATATTCACAACGTTTTTATGCGGAAAAACAATAGTCACGACAACAATTGATTAGAAATCTTTTTATTTTAAATTCTATAGAATATTGCGTATGCTTTTATTTCTCTTAATTTTAATTAAAGAGAATCAGGTGAATAATATTTTTTAAATGTTACAATAGAAAATTATATACAACTGTTTTATTGTATATATACAGTAATTATTATTTAAAACCTTGATTTTACTTGTATGTAGCGACATCTATGTACAAAGTCCAACGTCGTTAAATCAACAAAAAGAATGTCTTTAGTTTCCTGTGAATTCATGCCTATTATGCATCTAAAATTTGCTTTACAAATAGCGGCAACCATATAAGTTCTTATGATTTGTAAGTTGCATACATATTTTGCATCCTGAACACTGCCACCCAACGGCCCATACTGTATTAATCCTGTTTGGGTTTCAGTTTTCATCAAATAGATAGGCTCCTTTAATCAGGTTTAGCAGTCAATGCAGTAAGTCTTTCTTCAATGGTGTCTCAATTGCGGTTTGCAAATAATATGATGAGGATGCTTCCTCCTCATCAATGCAGTTTATTAGTGATGGTGCCGCAAACATGCGTTCTTTGGGCCGATCTCTTAAAGAACACAGTGGTAACTTCTTACATGTAACGTGTAAAATCTATACTCTAAATCTTGCGGCACAAACGATTCCTACATGTTTTCCACTAGGAAATGCATCGATTGCTAGTACAAAGGCAGTGTTTCTAAAGTCCCCGAAACGTACCCGACTATTTCACAAACTGTGTCCTGATTCACCTGAACCACCACAGGCGATTGTTACACGTTGTAGAACATGGTTGCAGGCTGCGTTTTACAACAACAAATATTTTGATCAAGTAAAGAAGGTAGTTTTAAAATATTTCAAGATAGTCAGGTTAAAAGAGATTTACAAACTATTCACAACAATTACTTCGGACTAGCGGAAGGAATAGAAAAATTACAAAATGTTTCGATGTCGCGATTCTGTTCAAATTGTGAATGATGTTCACGCACAGTTATGGGCCGTAGAAGGCGAAACAAATTGGTGTGTAATACGAAAATTTGAAAGTGTTTTAGAGAAAGACTCCGATTTTCTTATATTAAGACAAATTTGTGAAGGTGCGTGTGAAGATGCATCAAGTTGTTTCAAAGATTATTTTAAATATGCAAATATAACATCGCTAGAAGTCGAACGGTCGCTTTCGGCATTAAAAAACATTTATTCCGCACGTCGTACTCACTTGACTGAAACAGCTATGGAAACATATCTAATGATTCAAATATTTAACAGATGTTACCCAGTTTGTGATTTCACGGAAGACTTTTACAACGGTCAGTGTTTCAGCACGTTTTATAATTTATTTCTTACCTCCTATTTTATGTGTAAACTTGTATGTGCTCGCCTCGCCTCTGGCTATTACCGCATATTTGCCCAGGTTAGAAATCACACAACGAATATAAATCAAACGCAACATATATACTAAATATTCTTTATTTATCATTCTTTTTAGATTATATTACAAAAACTCAAAATAATAGAGTTCATAAATTATCCTACACTAAAAGATCTAAAAAACTATATCTTTGTTGCTTCTTGCTTTTAAGTAAAATGGAACAAAATCCATCAAATCATACTTTTTCTGAATTCTGAACAGAAATCAAAAACGCAATCATATAAAAGCTCCCACGAAATACTGATATGTCTAATTGTTACTATACATATTTGTTTAAATTAATAATAATTAAATTAGAAGATATTTCGGAATTTTATACAACCGATTTTGATTTAAATAATTTATAAAATACGATCATAATAATAGGCACTATAAATTTGAGTGGATCAATTTTAAAAGTAAATTATCAAACATTCATAGATGTTGATGCACTCAACGAAAACAGTAACTTTTTGCATTTTAACCCTACTTCTATTGGAATAATATCACAATTACGCGTTATAATTTATATTTCTCCATTTCGAAAGCTGCATTTTCTATGCCTAAAAATTGAGATCCTAATATGTTTTTCTGAGATGGTTCAGGTTGTACAGCGACTCCGTTTTGGCTCTTCTCATCATTCTGGCCTTTCTCTGGATCACCTTTCGACTTCTCTTCTTTGGCATCTTTCTTATGTTGAATGTACATCCATCTAAAATAATTTTTGTTCTTTGAATACACTAATCTTAAATATAACGTGAAAATTACATACCCGAATATAATTACAGCTGGAACAGTAAGACCACCACCTAGTAACAGGAAAGCTCCTGGCATGGTTTCCATGGTTGCCGCATAGGTGGCGCTATACATTGGACCGTAGACTAACGGCATTAAAGCTTCACAGACACCAAATAAAGAATTAACTTTACCTATTTTACAAGGAAATAATGCCATTACATCACGCAATGTTGAACATTTATGACTGATTTTACCTAATTCCTCTGTTGGTACCAATTTGGAGGCAATTGATCTCATTGCTATGAATGACGTTCCATTGAATATTTCCACAATTGATCCTGAAAGAAATAATAACGATGCAAATTATTTTGGCATACAACAGAACACTGCTTTTGGTTATACGGGGGTGTAACAAATATAAACGGGACTGATTTTCTTTAAAATTCCGGGGCTTCTAGATCTGGAAGGGGTTGATGCGCAAGTAGCCTGTACCGTTAGAGAAAGGGGAGAACCGCCCGCAACTCTCTCGGGTCCCTTTAGTATCATTAGATACCATGAGCGAGAAAGAAGTGCATGTCTCCGTGGAGCAGCAGATTATCATCAAGTTTTTGGCCAAGGAGGGGGTGAACCCAACCGAAATTTTGCGGCGATTACAGACACAGTTCGGAGACAAAACCCTATCAATAACCCGTGTGTTTGCATGGCACAAAAAAAAATTCTGGAAGGCGTGAAAAGGTCGAGAACGAGAGCCATGATCGTCGCCCAAAAACAAGTGTGACCGAGGCCAACATTGAGGCGGTCCGAAATCTCATAGAGGGAAATCGGCGCATAAGTCTCTTCGAAATCGTTGCGAAAGTCAGCATCAGTTACGGAAGTATCCAAGGGATCGTGACAGATAACTTGGGATTTCACAGAGTGACCGCTAGATGGGTTCCACGTCTGTTATCGGAGGATCACAAGCAACATCGATGGGAGTTTTCGCAGCGACTCTTCAATCGATACCAGTAAGAGGGTGAGACCTTTTTGAATCGCATCGTCACATGTGACGAAACTTGGGTGCACCACTACACACCCAAGTCGAAACAGGCGAGTATGGAGTGAAGAAAGAGCGACGAGAGGGCACCTGCGAAGGCAACGACGCGTCCAGAAAGGTAATGGCAACAGTTTTTTTTTGATCGGCAAGGTGCTTTTCACGTTGATTTTCTCCACGATCGACGCAACAATTAATGCGCAATATTATTGTGAAATATTGGGTGCCGCGAAATTGTCATTTCGGAGGAAAAGGAAAAAGCAATCGGCCAGAAGTGTCGTTCTTCTGCATGACAATGTCACGCCTCATGTGGCTAACGCCACGATGCAAAAGTGAATGCATTAGGATGGGAAACGCTGGAATATCTATCCTACAGTCTAGACTTGTCACCTCGTGACTTTCATTTTTTTGGATTCCTCAATGAAGCGCTTGGAGGCCAGCATTTCGACGACAACGAAGCGGTGAAAGCGTTTGTGCTCCAATGACCGAAGAGTTTTTACGATGATGGAATAAAAAAGCTCCCAATCCGGCGGGAAAAATGTATTTCTAGGGCGGGAGAATATGTAGAAAAATAATATATATTCGTAAGCTTAGTTAAATAAAGTTAGAATGTTTAAAAAACAAGTCCCGTTTATATTTGATACACCTTCGTATGCCCAGATATTAGATATCATATTTTCATTTCAAATTCATTAATTATGCTCTCAAATTGTTGAATCGTTTTCGAAGAATAATCAAGAAAGGTCTTGAAAAGAGTAACTATAGTTAGTAATCATTATAATTACTTTTATTGTATGCACACAATGTGTCCACTTAACACGTGAGTAGAAGACATTTTGCATCCTCCACTTCATACAAAGTTAGGTCTCTTCAAAAACCTGGCAAACATTTTTATGGGACCCAGATAAAAAATTTAAAATATCATTGACCGTTTGAAAATGTATTATGTTAAAAAATCGTCATCAAAATCATCAAGAGATTGTGGACGAAACCTCGCTGTTACTCAAAAACATTAAATACAATATGTACCCCAAGATTGATTTTATTGGCCTTCATCTGAACTTTTTTCCTTACAACCTCGATCTTATTAGTGGTGGCGGCAGAAAATATCTTTACTAGGACATGTTTGTAATAGAGCAGAAATACGAGAGGAAATAAGAGTGCAAGAATGTTCACAAATTATTACTGGAACGAGAATAGTGTATGCCAGAAGGAATACCATCCTAGTTTCCTCAAAATTATCCAAATAAAGCAAGTGAATATTGCATAATCAAAATTTAAATCACGTAGTTTATATCTAGGGAGCAAACACGTCGGTTCTATTTTCATTCTAATAACTGTATGCTTAGATAGAAGATATTATTAAATTTTTCCTCAAAATATTTTACTATTAACTTTCATTAGAAAACAAGCACTGAATATACGTTTCATCAATGCTTTGATTAGCACGAACTTTGGAGTAGCCCCAAATTCATCCCCAGAGTTAAATTCAATTACGAAGGCTTGCTTCAACTTAGTTCGACTAATACTATCAAACCATGAGAGTTCTCCAATCGAATTGCGGGAATTTCACATCGATTTGGTAAACGTACACGTACATACATACACATGAGCGAAGTTAGTGTCACGGTGACAACAAGGGTCTAAGCAAAATAAAAGGAGTAACATCGACTATTCCACCGATGCTATTGTATCTGCTTTGTGAATATGCTGAAAGTTTGTCAGAAGTTGCGCAGTTAATGTTATCCAAACAATAACAAACTATTGTCACCATCCACAGACCGCTTGCACGCCTAGATCCGGCTCAGAATTCACATATGCAACGGTTTGAATGCACAAATTCCAGGGGTAGCCAGAGTTTCTCGTAAATTTAACTTCGATGTGTGACAACGAAATTAATGGTAATTTAAAGTTTGTTCGGAAATGAATCTGATAACCTCCTTAGAGAATGTTACATAACGCATTGCGATTGTTTTATAATCCAATTTTGTCTATCCGGATCCTCAGTTTTTACATTTACAGTACCGTGCAATCGAATTAGGGCCACTATATAAATTTGAGTTTTAGCTTAATAAATAATACAAAGTATCAACGTTTGATAAAAACAATTTTTATTTATTAATATATATATACATTTATATTAACACGTACATTAATATTTCGTCGAACAACCCCTTGCTTTTATGACAGCAGCAATTCTTTTTGGCATGCTTGCTATACACGCTGCTGCAACTTCTTTAGGGTGAGCATTATTTTGCCAGCTATTTGTTATGTTTACTTTCAAAACGTCAACTGTTGTATTGGGAGATGCATAAACTGAACGTTTTAAAGAATTCCAAACATTTTCGATTGGATTCAGGTCGGGGGAACATTTTTAGAATTGTTTTTGCCCTGTGGCACGGTGCACCATCTTGCATAAATGTGTAAGAGTAATTTTCAAGATCTAAAGATGTCATATACGGGATTAAGATTGATTCCATAACTTGTTTATATTGAATTTGATTCGTGGTACCCGTTACAAAATAGAGCGGTCCAAGCCCTTCTCCTGATATACAGGACCAAATCATGACTGCCGGTGGATGTTTCACTGTTTTTACCACTGCGCTTTCATCATATCGTTCCGATGGTCTTTTTCTAACGAAACGAGCAACTTCAGTTACAACCTCTAGCCGTGACTCGTCACTAAAAACAACCGTTAGAAACAGAAATTTTCATTACATTTTCGAATTTACTAAAAATGTTCCAAATTTTGAAAATATACATAAAATATTGATACAATCCTCAACAGTAAAATGCCGATGCTGTTGCGCCCACTACAATCTTGCCTTTTTCATCCATAAAGTAAGTTTCGATTTTTTTACAGGGCGTCTACTTCTGATATTGGCTTCATATAAGCGCGATTTTAATGTTCGATCTGATATTTTTATATTATCAGCCTGTAATATAGGCTGAAGTTCTTTAATGCACAGTTGCCTGTTTTCTAATGCCCTTTTTATGATAATTCTGTCTTCCCGTGGCGAAGTTTTGCGAATACCGCGACAATGAGAATGACCACTTGAAGTCGCTGGTAAATTTTCTTTCTTTGACATCGCACCCCGTCGACTGTTTGACGAGAAACTCGTTCTCTTCTGGCTATTTCCCGATGCGAATACAGCCCCGTCTCTAATAACATTTGAATTCTTGTTTTTTTCTCATTTGAAATGTCTTTACGTTTGCCCATTTCACAAAATTTATCAATAAAAAAAGAAAACTAAACGTCACGAAATTTCAATTTAATTACACTAAAACAACACGTAAAACGAATATTATAGCACGAAAATATAATACTTGCGCTTTCCACCATCAAAACTACACGTAAACTAACTTGAAGCAGGTAAAGCCAATCACCGATTACCGACCCTAAACGTACCTTGGATAGAAAGGAATGTTTGGTGGGGGTTATAATAACGAGAATTTTATACCTACTTAAGAGGATTATCTCAAATACAATTAAAAACATTTTATTGCGGAAAATATTTAGAAATTTTGGTTATTATAATATTAATAGCAAATATTTGTATAAAATCAAAGTTGCCCTAATTCGATTGCACGGTACTGTAAGTAATGGAAAGTTACTTACAAAGAAATTTTGCAAAGTATTATTCACCGATTGCAAAAAAAAAGGTAAATTGACATAATTTCTGCATTATAGCCTGTCTTACGTAAGATCAAAGTATTGGATCTCATGGTGTATTGCTGTCTTTCATTACTTTATACCTATTTGTATATAACTATTCCTTTTTAGAACTAGAAGTGTTGCCAAGTCTTTTGGTGGACTTTACTCCTAGAGTAATACGTTTGTTACATCATACGTTTAAGTCATTTGTTGAATTCGATTTACTGTCTGTGTAATAATAATTATCAGAATGTTATAGGTTTTGAAGATGGACATTTTTAAGAGAAGGTGCCAAAGCGAAAACGGACAACAGGCAAGTGAAAAGCAGATGATTTTCTATGTATTCTGTAAAAAATATAAATGTTTCCAAGACAGTCAAAGAGATAAGCAACGCAAAAAATTATATATTCATTTCAGGGGGAAGAACATAAAAAGAATCATTCACCAGTGGATAGAAAGGCATCCATGTAAAATTCACATCTTTTTATATTCCACCCACGCAAGATATGATAGTGAGTATTGTAAATAACGAAAAAGATAAAATTGTTATTGGAAATTCAGCGAGGTTTGGCCTAAACATGAAACAAGCTATAGTATCAGTTCTATAGTTTTCAACCCAACCTACACTTTAAGCAATTAATGTATCACATCCGATGTATGAATTTTGGTGTCTGTGCTATGTCAATGTTGTCATTTTATTAACAGCAACAACATAATTAATATATGCTACATGACATGAAAATTGCAACAGCAACAAGGAGTGCGAATTTCTTGACTAAACTTGGCAGAAATGTATAACTATTCAAAGGTAATAATTAGAGCGGGCCAAATTGCGCCATCCAACAGAATCGGAATCAGGCGCAACGGCCGCTTATTGTAAATAGCGTATATGTGAGTCACAGCAGATATGTGATATTTCGAAATTAATACACAAGAGTAAAAAAATAAAAGCTGACGCAATATAAAATGTTTAATAATTAGAGCGGATATATGTATATATATATATATATGTACACGCTGAGGTGTTTTTATTTTCATTATGATTTTTTATTTGATTGAAAACGGTATGCGTTGTAAATGGGATGTAATAAGGAAATAACTGAGAAACTGAACGCTTTTTTTATTCTGTTATACTTAATAATGTAACTGTAAATAAAGATATAATAAATAAATTCTATCCTTCTTAATAATGCGGATAGGCTTGTTTAAAAAGTTGCACCATCAGATAAGTTTCCACATTTGCCTCGGTGAAGGATGTTCGCCGAGACGAAAAAATGTTCTTATATTTCGAAAACGACCGTTCCACGTCTACCGAAGTAAGACAGGCGTAAATAAAATAATCTTTAGACTTAGTCAAGGAATCTGCAGATGCCCCATCGCACATTTGACTTAATCTCGTGTAGTCCGGATTCTTTTTTAAAACACTATCGAACTTAGCTAAAACTCGTCCACTTGTTGCATCGTTTATACTGTGTAACAATGTACTAACGTCGTCCACGACTTCCACTGATTCTACCAACGACAATCCAGAATTTTGCAAATTTTCTATCGCGTCTACTAACCCTTTGTAATTGTTGCTAATATTCTTTAGATGTGTTTCAACAGAAATATCGAGAAATCCCTTCTGGCTCATCCTAATAGCTCTAGTTTCGGCAGGGACGAATTGCAAAATAACGGATTTGACTTCTTGAAAATGTTCATTATAATAAAAAGCGGCTTTTAACCACGTTCCCCAACGCGTAAGAATGGGCCGTGGTGGTTCTCGAATACCAGGGCATAACCTGTGGAATGCCCTAGTCCTCTTAGGACTTTTGAGAAACACTTTTTTTGTGTTTGCTATTAATGCATCCACCTCCGGGTAACACTCTCGAATAGTTTGTGCCACAAGATGTAAAGCATGGACTTTACACGTAACATGTAAAAGTCCTTCACACTTTTCTTTAAGGGAACGGCCTACACTACACATTGTTGCTGCACCATCGCTCATGAACAACAACAGTTGACTGGTTGACACTTGAAATTTTTGTAACGTTTCGAGAACTACGGCCGTAATTGCTTTACTAGTACACTGTTTTAATCTTCTGCTGGCTAATAGAATTGCAAAATTTGGTTTAATAGGATCTAATACGCGCACTATTATATTCGAAATAGATTTTTTTTTGCAATCTGTCGTCTCATCAAGACATAGCCACAGCTATTTATCTTTTAATTCGGCTTTAATTCGATTTTCAATGTCCTCACGTATTCGTGGAATATCTCTCCGTAACGCTGTCCGAGATGGTAGTATCCACTCGGTATTGTATGTACCCCAGAATTTTCGAAATGCTTTTTTATCAATTATACGAAGTGGTAGACCACATACCATAAACGTTAAAAGCAATTCTAATTGAAATTGACGTTGTTGTGACACACCATTTCTTTTATTTCTGTGGTGTGCGCTATTTATATGTCTTTCACAATCACGTTTGCTCCAGCACAGTAGTTTCTTTTTACAAACTTTACAGAAAATTGTACTCCCATTGTAGTGTAAATCCACAAATTCACTAAGAAATTTATTAACTTTCGTAGGTAATGGCCGTTTATTTTTAATAGTTACGTTAGACATAATCACTAAAGCGAGCACACCGACGCTTGTTTCTAGTATGCCACGAAGTGGTGCAAACGTAACATCTGCAGACTCGTCATTTGTTGATGAATAGAGCGCGTCATCCGTAAATGAATAAGCGCGCTGTTAGTTCGTAGCCGTCGATGAATGAACTTTTTTTTTGTAGTGGCCCACTGTGAACAACGCCCTATTTATCAACGAACACCCAAACTGCAGGTGTATATTTGCGCGTCTTCACGACGTAATAGACAGTGGTTTTGGTCCTCGTCCTAATAATTACATATTTAAATTACCTATGTTTACATACATATATGCGCCCGGCAGCCTGATTGCGAACCTGGCGCGTGGCGCTCTTGGCCCGCTCTAGTAATAATTGATTTTAATTTTTTGCGATGGATCAAGTGATCATGGCATATCTGACACTTCATGTAGTTTTTTCTGACATTAATGTCAGGTGTTTTTCTTATGGGTTTTGATTCAATTTTCACCGTTTTCTCTTGTCATACTTTTGTTTAAAGTGTTTTGAAGGTTTGATTATGCCTAGAGTGCGACAACGTGGAAACTATCGTCAGAGACCGAATTGTTAATTTGCGCGAAGGTGGTTCTTCGTTCCAGGAAATTGCAAAATAAGAAATTTAGAAAATACAAGGACGACTGAACCAAAACATGGTACATGATAAACCAACAAATACACAAACCAAAACTCTGATCAGAATATAATTATCTTGAAAGGGAACGGCGCGACAACCAAAACAATAGAGGCAGCAGCAAACGTAATCAACAAATACTTTACCACAATATAGAGAAAGAAATTAGCAGAAAACCAAATTCGAAAAGATGCAACACCACCACAAACTACAGTAACAAAAAAATCAATACCCACCTTCAAACTTTCAAAAAAACAACTGAAGAAGAAGTAAGACAAATTGTACAAAAGTTACAACTTAATAAGGCGCCAGGATTTGACGCAATCACCAATAAAATTTTAAAAGAAAACAAAGAAAACCTAACCCAAATTTTAGTAAATATAATAAACAAAATGTTTGAATGTGGCATTTACCCAGACTAGCAAACAATCATTAGACCAATACACAAAAAAGGAAATAAAGAAAAAGCTGAAAATTATAGGCCAATAGCATTATTATCAACTCTAAATAAATCCTAGAAAAATGCATCGAAACTTGAATTTCCGCACACCTTACAAAAAACCAGATAATACACAAACAACAGTGTGCCTTTCAAAAAAATTCCGGAACAGCATCTGCAGCCTTAGATATGATTAATGAAGTGAAAATCGATTAAGAAAAAAAGGAAATAGTAATAGCAATCTACATTGACATGAAAACAGCCTTCGACACAATTTTTAAAACCCAAAAACTGCCATCTCTAGGAATTCAAAATGAAAAACAAACGCTAATTAAAGCCTATATACAAAATAGAAACCAAATAACACAAATAAACGGCGAAAAAAGCAACCCACTCACTACCGAATACGGAATTCCACAGGGAGGAAACTTACCGCCAATATTATACACTAACGATCTTTTAGAAATAGCGCTTAAAGGAAAAATCTTCGCTTACGCAGATGACATATGTTTAATATATACAGGAACAAAAGAAAAATGCTACAAAACAACATAAACGAAGACATAAACAAAAATAGAAGACTGGTGCTACAACAATCTACTGACGATTAATCAGGATAAAACTAAATACATGATTTTCACATCGACAACAGAAATTCAACATAAAGATCAAAAACCAAGAAATAGGAGAAGTACAACACATCAAATATCTAGGAATAACAATACAAAACAACCTAAAATGGGCCAAACACAAAAATCAATTAGAAGAGGCCAACACAAAAACCGTAGCGGCAGAAAACAGGCAATTTTCACATTAAGAAACAACTACTTAATATCCATCAAGAGCAAACAAGAGAAACATAAATACCATAAAACGACAGCAAAACAAAATCCTAAAGATACTCTATTCACTAGAGAAAAAAACTCCAACCAATGAAGTATGCAGCAATACACAGGAACTTAACATACAACAAATGATGACGCTAAATACTACTTTTATTATACAAAATAAGAAATAAATTAATAAAAACTAATCCTAAACTCTCAACAAGTAAACAGATCCACACGCACAACACCAGACGACATTCACATCTGAGAACAAAGAAAACACGACAGAAGAAATACATACAAAATCTGACAACAGAAACAATATAACAAAATAGAAACAAAAGTAAAAAACAAAAACTACATCAACTTCAAAAAGTCATAAAACTAAGGATTCTAAAGAACAACATTTGAATATAAACATAAACACAAATACAATAAAAAGAAACTAAGAAAAAGAGCGACAACTGAGGAAACTACCGAACGGCCTTCGATACCATTAGCCCGAGACGGATAACAGCCCACTCTCGAGATAAGGATAGACACATGTATGTATATGATATATATATGTACAAATATAGATATTATGGATGTTTCAAAAATAGTCTTTGAATGGTGAAAAAAAATTGCCTTCACCGGAACCAATCATGCGCTGTTATCCGAAGAGGAACCGGAGGCCGAAGAAGAGCTAATGAGGTGCAGGGCCGCCTCTTTCGCCGTATGTACTAAGAGACCGATTTTCGAATACCAGGTCAATTGCTGATTTATGGTTAGGTAATGAATGTGACCCTTCGAACTGTTAATCGCCGAATGAGGGCTTTTGGGCTGCCATCCTATCGACCACGTTACCACTTATGGCTCAACACCAGCAGCAACATTTGGAGTGGTGTTGGTTGCCAATGCACTGGAACGTGGAGTAGCATGGGATAGTGCTAAGCGATAAATCTCGATTTTGTATAGAGGTACATGATAGCCGTAGTAGGGTCAGACGAAGACGTGGGGAACGTCGCGATATTCAACTTTTTCTATAACATGTGGGAGTAGGTCTCAGTTGGTCTTCATCCGAGGCACCATAAACGCTCAGCATTACGTTGATGAGGTGGTGGAACCTCATATTCTCATACCTTCGGCAACTCGATGATCCACCTTTCCAGCAGGATAATGGCCGTACCCGCACAGCGAGAACTTCTCTAAACCGGTTCGAAGAGGTCCATGTCCACCCAGATCTCCCAACCTCTCGCCAATCGAACACGTATAGGACATTATGGGAAGAAAACTGAGGAACTTAGCGAATCCTCCGCAAACACTGGAAGTTCTCCAGCATACATTGCAGATTGCTTGGGATACCTTACCCCAAGACAACATCGACCACCTAGTGAAATCAATACTACGAAGAGTGGCGTAGTATGAAATTAATATAATAATAAATATGTTGGGACACATTATTAATAAAAATAAAATTAAATTGTGTTAATTTTTCGCCCTTTTTCTTTGAAATTATAATCAATTATTACTTTTAAATAGTTATGCGTTTCTATCAAGTTTGGTAAAAAAGTTCCCATCCCTTCTTGGTGTTGCAATTTCCATATCGTGTAGTATACTTACCCAAATAAAATACAAGTGGTGTCTTGGCAAATGTATAGACGAAACTCGACAAGACCTTACTCATGCTCGAAATAACGCCAACTACAGCATCATCTATTTTCAATAAGTGACTGAAGAGTCCTACCGATATTCCGGTACCTAAAACAACGATCATATATTGTTATTTCATTAATACGACGATCGTTTCTCGAACTGCGGAATGTTGTTTACCTATTAAACTAGTTACCATGTTGTAAGTAGAGAATATGCTGAAATCCAGTTCATCCCAGTTGAATCTGAATCGCGTGAATAAGTACATGACAACCATTTCCCCTGTAAAAGATGTAAAAACGTAAAATTAGCAGATGTAATAAGGACAAATATCGTATAACTTCAATAAGGTTTTCTTATTATTTAAATATAACGTTTCTTTTCTAATTTTGTTACCATTACTTGTAGGACTCATGCGATTAAATTACAGTTACGATGTTTTAGATCTACATTTTTCACAATTCTTGCAACGCTTGCAGATTAATTTAGATAATTCGTACAATTTATTCAGTGTGGGATTAAAGTATGGAATATTAAACAAATCAGCCGATTTTTTAGAAACGCTGAAACACATCGACTTTATTCTTTAAAAATACACGTCAATATGTGCGATTCGCCTACCGACTTTCGTTTATTTTTTAGTTATGACGTCATCACAAAAAAAATTAAATTACAATATACATTTTTAGTAGTTGAATCCGATAGTGATTTTTCTTCCCTTTTTCGTACAAATAAATCATAAAGTTGCATAACAAAAATTCTGAGAAAAATCGCGCAGAACATTTAATGGTGATATGCTACTTAATTGAAAATGATTCTAAATTATCGTATTAAAATACTACAACATAAAATTAAATGTTAGTATTATCCAAGATGACAAATAATTCAGACCTTGAACGGAAAGTAACTTGCTTGTTGAAGTAGGCTTTTGTTTTTATCTTACAACCTTTGTAGCGTACTGAATAATCAAAATACTTAAGTGCCATAATATCAATTCAGCCGTTACTACCGAAAACACAAGGTTAACCGGCTTTGACGTCAGTAGGCTGTGACGTATTTTGCAGTAGGTCGTCGATCACCCATATGTGTGTAGATTGGACATTCACAAGTTCAGATGGTTTCTTGCGTTTTGAATTGGTTTATTCAAATTATATTGATTTTATTTAAAAAATACTGTGTAGTGATATTTCCGTACTTTGTTGGTGATACCTGTAATACTTTCCTAGTGTTGTATAAGCGATAAAACGTTTTCTGAAACGATAAGAACGGGGTAACCTAAAAACTGTGGCGTCGGCTGTTTTATATTGTTCTGTAAGATTTATTTGTTTTTCATCAGCTACAGATTCAAGGACTGGTGAAACTACAACTGTAAATTTAAAAAATCCTAGGTTTAAAAAAGATGTTATTCCAACTCAATTCCCTAACTGTCCGTTGTATTTGACGAAAAACGTGAAGATTTTATTGTTCAAATAGTTTTATGTTCTTTCGTTATATTTAACAAAATTATACACGAAGAGATGTTTTTAAATGTGTATCATACACATTCTGTTTTAATACAATATATTTTAAATTATATCACCGAACATAGCCATTTGGATACTGATATATGTAAATATCATATTCACAGCAGTGAACGTATTGCAACAATTATAATAACTTGTTCTACAAGTACCCTAATTAAAAATTATTGTGGGAAAAGTAAGGATTTTTCCAAAATAAAATCGAATGGGATGCTAAGAAGGGCTCAGTTGACGACTGGCATCCACTTTAAACCGGAAGTCCTTCAAAACTTAAAAAAGAAATGCAAAAAAAACGATTCCTTTACCGCTTAGGCTAATATCGTGCATGGCGATACATCGATTATCGAGCGTGACGTCGAAGAGCGCTGAGGCCTTCTATAGAGCGTTTCACCCTGGTTTCGAAGTATTGGGTCTTATGGAGTATAACCCTCTTTTACTAGTTTACAATAATTTGTATAAAACTATTCTCGTCTGGAACCAGCGCTGTTGCCACACCTTTCAACTGGATTTCTCCTAGGGAAATCACTGATCAGCTGATCGGTAATATTTATGTTGCCTGTCAGATTCAGTGTTTTATTTTCACATTATGCCTTCATTTTTATCGATTAATGAGAAAATCAGTTGTTTATAAAAACTATTGCATCTTTTAGTGCTATCTATTACCGTAAGTAGAAAGAATTGTGAATATTGATCAACCTAAAAAATTGCGAAATTACAGCTCTTTGACGTTCTTTGACCATTCTATGTGCAAAAAAAATACTGCAGATGCTCACAGTGAAGTTTATACTGGAGAGTATGAGTGGTTCTCAAACGGTTACTACCAAACCTACCAGCAAACTCAGTAGTAGTTATCGACAATGCTGTGTAACACAGTCACAAGAGAGAGGGGATTCCTACCACAATTACCAAGAAAAATAACATTCCTTTGGTTAAGAGAAAAAATATTCCTGTTGAAAGAAGTTAAAACGTGATCTTTTAAACACCGTTTCTGCAGAAAAGTATAAGTACAATAAATATATACTCAAAGAAGCAGCTATTGAAATGCGACATATTTATTCTACGTTTGCCACTTTATTACTATGTGTAAACTTGATTGAGAGAAAAAAGAATGAAAACGGAATTGAAAGATAAAAAGCTGTGGTTGTGTGTGGACGAAACAACAGATCGTCAAAAACATTCTGTGGTTAATGTAATGGTACGTATAATGAAACCACATCGACCGTCATCCTCCTTCTTACTTGCTTCCAAAAGAGTTATAAATTGTACTGCCAATGAGATTTTAAAGGTGGTGTTGAACTCATTGAACAAATTTGAAGTTTCAACTAAGCAACTTTTAATGTTTATGAGTGATGGTGCCGCAAACATGTATTCTTTGGGACGATCTCTTAAAGAACACAGTGGTAACTTCTTACATGTAACGTATAAAATCCATACTCTAAATCTTACGGCACAAACGATTCCTACATGTTTTCCACTAGTAAATGCATTGATTGCTAGTACAAAGGCAGTGTTTCTAAAGTCCTCGGAACGTACCCGACTATTTCACTAACTGTGTCCTGATTTACCTGAACCACCACAGCCGATTGTTACACGTTGGGGTACGTGGTTGCAGGCTGCGTTTTACTACAACAAATATTTTGATCAAGTAAAGAAGGTAGTTTTAAAATTCAATCCGACAGAAGATGCAGCAATCAAGAAAAGCCAGGAAATATTTCAAGATAGTCAGGTTAAAAGAGATTTACAAACTATTCACAACAATTACTTCCGACTAGCGGAGGGACTAGAAAAATTACAAAATGTTTCGATGTCGCTAGTGGATTCTGTCCAAATTGTGAATGATGTTCACGCACAGTTATGCGTTGTAGAAGGCGAAACAAATTGGTGTGTAATACGAAAATTTGAAAGTGTTTTAGAGAAAGACTCCGATTTCCTTATATTGAGACAAATTTGTGAAGGTGCGTGTGAAGGTGCATTAAGTTGTTTCAAAGATTATTTTAAATATGCAAATATAACATCGCTAGATGAACGGTCGTTTTCGGCATTAAAAAACATTTATTCCGCACGTCGTATTCACTTGACTGAAACAGCTGTGGAAACATACCTAATGATTCAAGTATTTAGCAGATGTTACCCAGTTTGTGATTTTCACGAAGACTTTTAAAACGGTAAGTGTTTCAGCACGTTTTATAATTTATTTCTTACCTTCTATCTTATATGTAAACTTTTATGCGCTCGCCACGCCTCTGGCTGTTACCGCATATTTGCCCAGGTTACTTATAAATGCATTAAGGTCGGAAGGTGAATCCCAAATATTAATGTGTATTTTTAAAACATAAAAGCGAAGTATTTCAGGGTTTTTAAAGAAACCAGTTAAGTTCGTTTTTTTTAATACCTTATACTTTAATCTCACACTGCATAATTGTGTGCATGAACTTCACTATTTTAACTCACAATCGAAGAAAATTGTTCTGGTTACTTTAAGATCATCAACAATGCTCTAAAACCAAAAATAACCACATCCCCGGCCATTTTAAAAATTCAGTTGCATTATGCACTAAAATCTCATTAAGACATGCATATTAACTGCAATGTGAATAGTAGTGCAAATATTTGGATTTTCCGGAGGGTGCCTGATATACACATGTAGGATTTTATCTACAGGATGTTGCATTTAGATCATTAAAATTAGAATACCTAATAAGCTGTTCGCGAAATAAGAAAATTAGATAATACCGCCTCGTGCCACTAAAAAAAATACAATTACACAATTACAGTAACCGCAAGATCTCCATTTTTTATTACTTCCTGGAATCTACGCAAAATAACTCGGATACGTCTTTAGGTTGTAGATCGCTTCATTTGATTACATTTTAAGCAGTTAATTGCAACGAATTAATGAAACAAAGAGTTCCCTGTACAGAAAGCTTCATCATAATCATTTTTCAGAATATACTGATTTAGGCCGAATAATTTTGCTACGTAAGTACCCATATTAGACATTATAATTTATTCTAGCGCAATGAAACTGTTATTACAAGCATTACTGCCTCATATATCAGCCGTAAGCGCTGGGAAGTATGCCTAACCGTTGTTAATTAAATTTAGTCGCGGTAAATTTAATTTCACTATTCCAGTCATAATATGATGTGGTAAAGATAAACATGCTTATTTGATATAGATTAAAGAATGGTTAATTTGAAACAGATTACATTGTTTGGTATTTGCACAATTAAATGCATATCAAATCTGCAAACAAACATGTATACACATGGTTTTTCTTTTATTTACATATATGTATGTATATATATGTACATTGCCCTGAATATTTAAAGGTATTAGAACACCATCGCTAATTTTATTGTTAGTTAACCTACAACATCTAATATGCATAAAATTCATGGTATGTAGCGCTGCGCATAAAGTCCATATCGTAAGGGAATTTGTTTTATTGGTCAATACATACAGTGTCCTGAGATAAACGAAACGCAAAAAATATCTTTGAAGAGAAATGTTTTTCATCAAACGCACGGAGGAAACTCTTATATATTATTATATTTAAAATAAATATAATAATATATTAAACCATTTAAATATATTATGTATTGTTTTCTAATATACAGAGTGATTTATAATAGCTGTAAAAAACTTTGACATCTTGTTTGGGAAGTCATTTAAAACAAAAAATGTTAAATAACCACAGATCCTATCTTTTTTAATCGAATGTAATCGAAAGGCGAATCCAACGATACCACACACCTTATACTTCAACTTAAGAAATATGGCGATATGCAGCAATATAGGTTTTGGTAATCTGCTTTTGTTGTTACGCAACGTAGGCTAGGGAAGAGCACCAAATTGTTTCTTGCGACACCAGACTGATCTAAAGAGCTCGCTGCTAAACAAAGTAATCATAACAACTGCCAAACTGTCAAATCTCAATTCCAAAAGCGTAAATCATTCTTGTTGTTTATTATTATTATATCATGTATTTGTCATACGTTCCTTCTTTGTTCTCGTTATTGTTTTCTCTCATTTTAACTTGTTCTGTTAATTGTTGTTATTTCTTTACTTTATCGAACTTTGTTACAGTTAATTAATTATGATGAGTTTGTTTAAATATGTTAGTTTTTAATAGACAATATGTTTTTTAGGTTTTTTACGTTGTTACTTTTATGATGGCTTCGGCACGAACCATGCAAAATTGCTGGGTCAATTTTAATATTATATAAATCTGGCAACAATTATCACCTTATTTGCCATGGTTGTGCAACAAATTGTACAATAATTTAAATCATATTATCTTCTGGTAAAGCAGTTCGCCCTGTAAATTTTATACTACCTACGCTTACTTAGGACAAAGTCCAAATATTTGCGGCTGTACAAGGGTAGTATTCATTATGTTCCACTTTGTGGTAATTGTTGTTAATGTTTATCACGATCCATGCGGAGGCCATTAAAATCAACAGCATAAGAAACTGAAGCTTAAACGCATTGCCTGTCACAGACTGACAAATTTAAACCAACCTACAACAATTAATTAATTACAATAAAGTTCGATAAAGTAAAGGAGAAACAACAATTAGCAAAACAAGTTAAAATGACATAAAATAATAACGAGAACAAAGAACAAAAGTATGACAAGTCCAAGTTACAATAACAATAAATAACAAGAATAATTTACCCTTTTGGAATTGAGATTTGACAGTTTGGCAATTGTTATGATTACTTTGCTCAGCAATGAGCTCTCTAGATCAGTCTGGCATCACAAGAAACAATTTGGCGCTCTTTGCTAACCTACTTTGCGTAACAACAAAAACACAGATTACCAAAACTTTATTTCTGCATATCGTCATATTTCTTAAGTTCAGGTATAATGTATGTGGTATCGTTGGATTTGCCTTTGGATTACCTTTTCAAAAATGAAAAAATATACTAGTTGTTCTGTTTAAAAAACGAAAGTTAACGTCACTTCCGGTGAAACCGGAAATGCAATTAAAATATTTATAACGGTAAAAGTTAGTTCACAAAAAATAAAAATCGACCTATTTTATCTAAAAACGCTAGCTTCTGTCGTTCAAAAGTTAGCATGGGGGGTGCCCTTTATATTAAATGGTCAAGTTTAAAATTATTTATTGCTATTCTACGAAAATTCTTTTCTAAAATTTAATAAACCGTATTGTTGTCGGAAGTATGTAAGTTTAATTTTTCTATTTACGTTTAATATATTGTACTCCTGTACTCTATTTTAACAAAAAATATATTAGACTACAATATATTTATATTTAATGTCGCAATATATTTCTGTCCGTATGGGTCAACTCTTATTTGGAGGGAGATAAATTCTGATAAGGAAAACGATCTGCATTCCTTCAACCATCTGACCCCCAAATTTTTAAGTCACAGTAGGATTTGAGTGATACCTACTTTTAACATTCACACCATTTACAATATAACGGCGCATTATGTCTTGAAACCAATCGATTTCTTATTGAGGAATTAGCTTTTTAAAAAGGTTACGCTACAGAACAGGTACGACAGTTCAGCTAGAAAACAATAATTTATTTACTTTAGAAGTTGTTGGAATTGGCCTTCTCCAACTTCCATAAAATAATACAAACGTTTTTCAAATCCATAAAGTACATTTTGTAAAATTTCTGGCGTCACTGCATAGCACGTTGAACACTCTAGCTCGTATATTTTCTAAGGTCGCCGGTTTCGTTTTGTAGACGATACTTTTAATGTGCCCCCATAAAAAGAAGTCGAGTGGTGATAGGTCAAGGTCAGATAATCGGGGTGGCCACACCCTAAAGTCTCTCCAAACTATCCACCAACCAGGAAACCTGTGGTCAAGGAATTCTCTGACAGGAGCAGCAAAATGAAATGGTGCCCCATCTTGTTGGAAAACCAATTCATCTTCCATAAGATTTTCATCCTGTTCGAGGATTTCAGTAATCATTGGAACGATGTTATCTTCTAACAGATTCAAATAACTAATACCGTTTAAATTATTGCCACGGAAAGTTCTACTGGTAAAAAATATAGTATCATCATCTAGATCATCGGCCGATGCGCCGGAAGTCAGATAGACGCTGAGACAGCATGCGATGTGTCTTCTGGCGTATAGATCGATGAGCTAGAGAGTTGTAAGTTAGAGTTAAGCAAGATAAGATACATACAAGACAGTTGTGTACAAGATAAATAAAAGTTTAGTGAAACGTGTATAGGAGTATCTTTTGTAAGAGCCCCCCAAAATCCCCTCGCAAGGTAAGTACCAATACGTATTTATATAGGCTAGATAGATTGCGAGGTATTTACGATTAAGCGAATTTACATGACAAGTGGTGGAGGCGTCAAACCTAACATTGTTTATTTTTTATTGTTATACGATAGTCCTTGTTTTAAAATAATAATAAAAAAATATGGATAATAAAGTAAAAACACATCTACAACACAGGAAAGAGGCTAATTTAGGTGAAAAAGTGTTTGATTATGATGTGGAGTTAGCACAAGATGCTTTCGGTAGAAGCACGTTAACTCCTCGTTCCCCACCGTCAGATATGAGCACCCCATTCGTAACAACAAGTGCTCCATCTATGTTTCCAGAACAAACAAATATACGAATAACTAATAGGATAAGGAATAGGTTAGTAGCAGTGGAACTTTGGTGGTCATATCTTTACTCTATCCTTAAGTATACCAATATGCTGGGGCATATTTTGCAAAGGGGAGCGTATTGCCACGGAAAGTTCCACTGGTAAAAAATGTACCATCATCATCTAGATCGTCGACCGATGCGCCGGAAGTCAGATAGACGCTGAGACAGCATGCGATGTGTCTTCTGGCGTATAGATCGATGTGCTAGAGAGTTGTAAGTTAGAGTTAAGCGAGATAAGATACATACAAGACAGTTGTGTACAAGATAAATAAAAGTTTAGTGAAACGTGTATAGGAGTATCTTTTGTAAGAGCTACCCCCCAAAACCCTCTCCCAAGGTAAGCGATTTTACCTGAGATTATCTTTAAGGAAGGAAGGCCCTACGATATGATTACCAAGAATTCCGTACTTCCTCTTAACTTGTTCTAAAGACTCCTATAAAATTTGCTCGTGAAGATCTTTCAAAAAGAGTCACTCAATTGATGTTATTGCAGATTGAACAGCCATCACTTTCTTTTGGAAAAAGGAGTTGCTAAACCACAGTTTCTGTCATAAATTCCGCTTTATTCAAACCCGAGTAAATCTAATTATTTTCCTAGGAATTTTTAACCCCATCCGCGTATAAACCAGTTCCAAAACACTAACTTCTAAATTAATTATTCAATTATTAATTCTGGTATACATAACTACCTGTACACACATACATATACCGACTAAGTTCAATACCGTGCTTTATGTATTGTTGACTATCGAATGGTATCATGAATTTTACATCTCATGCATGAAGCGACATTATGTGGACGTAATTAAATGGAAGCGCATGGTATTGCGGTAGGAAAAATGGTGTGGAATTATCGCCAAGGGCAAAGCAATATTCCTTTCAGCGATACCGCGGAAAACGCACTGGCGCGCATACAACAATTAAAATATCTGTTGGACGTTTAGTTGGCGATTAGCTAAAAGTAGGAAATAGAAAATTACTGTTACTTATGTTCAGGGAACCTTACTCCGTAATAGTGATGGTCATGTAAGAGTTTTTTTACGGATTGAAAAGATTAGATAAAAGGTTTGTTTGTTGTACAAAAATATAATTAATTTCTGAACACCATAACAAAGAGACTAAATTCAAAAGAAAAAAACCCATAATGATTATTTTTAGCAAACATCACGAACTTTGCTCTATCGATTATTGGAATAAAACTACCTATTAGATTACTGATTTCAAATTTCTTATGTAACAATCCACAGTCTATCTCTATCAAGATTCCTTGACCGCCTTCTAACTCCAAAGAAATAACGTACTGCTGTAGTACGTTTTTATGTTCTTCACTTTCCAAGTTTACCAACATTATTACATCGTACATCCGACTAGTCCAAAAGTATTAAATTCAAGCATAACAGGTAAGAGTTTTCTTGAATGAAAAAAATATTAGATACAAAGTGCAAACAAAAATTGATTTATGAATACAATAACAGAGAGTGTTCCTTTTAAGTGCCCTAGAACCAAAAAATTCGTTTAAAAGCATACATGTCTCGGTGTGCAATTTTTTATTGTAAAAAAAACGCTTTCTGATATCATTTTATACAAGGGGGTGCCACAAGGTTCCATACTTGGACCCACGCTCTTCCTGATTTTTATTAATGTCATTATCTGTGTCTAATAAAGATTTTGATGCGCTGTCATTGTATGCAGACGACATAAATATTATTAACGCAACCTGTCCTCATGATTTGTGTCTTAAAGCTAATACAGCGAAATCAACACCTAGATATCTTGCAATAATTTAATAGTAAATTCGTCAAAAATAAAATTAATTCTCTCAAATCATACCTCAAATTAAAATATCAAGGGCTTATCATTACACAAAGAGTTTATGACTTTGGATGGCTCAGCAAAAATCATGGGTACTTTTATTGATGATGAACTAAAATGGAAGATTCATGTCGACGAACTTAATAAAAAGTTAACGCAGAGCTGCTATGCAATGAATAACTTAAAAAAGTCTTACAGTTATCGGGTTTTAAAGATATTTTACTATTCTGATTTCTACTCCAGAATGATTTATAGAATAATGCACTGGGGTCCTAGCTCCATTTCTAATCGCATGTTTATCTTGCAAAAAAGAATAACTCGCATAATCTGCGATCTCAATTGGTGCGAATCCTGTAGAGATACCTTTAAGTCTAGGGAATTCTTAACACTTTATGATAGTTCATGAATTTTTGCCAAGACGGTGTTAGACGGTACGTTGTCTTGGTGGATCAAAGTTTTTCTTTTCTTCAAATGCGGCCGTTTTCCCGCAATTTGCATGATGCATACTATGCCCCGTTATTGTTTTTTTCCTTTTTCAAGATGGTCGGATGGACTACAACTCTTTGTGAAATACGAGAAGTTCAAGGCCGATGCTTCTCCTTAGCAACTCTTTTTGAAGCACGAGAAGTTGTTTTTTTGCTTATAGAAAGCGACTGGACACCCTGCTGTTTGCTGATGATATTGTGTTGATCACGGGTTTGTGGAAGAAGATGCGGAGATTAGCAAATGTCTTGCATGAGGAGATAAACAAGCTGATAATGAGCACCAATATAGACAAAACCAAATATATGATTGTAAACTAGAAGGAAGAAAAAGGCGGTATAAGAATAAATGGAAAGAAGTTGGAACGAGTGACAAGTTTTGACTACTTTGGAAATATTCTAACAGAAGCTGGAAAATGGAAGTGGATATAAACATTAAAATAAAGGAAGCAACAAGAATATATTATGATATAAATAAAATAGTTTTAGGAAAGAAAGAAATAGGCCATAAAGTGAAACTGCAGGTATATAATAGACCAGTCATTCCAACAATTACATATGGATGCGAAACATGGGTAGTACAGCAGAAGCATGAATCACCACTAAATGCCATAGAGATGAACTACATAAGAAGGATAGCAGGAGTTACAAAACATAATAGGTTAACAAACGAAGAAATTAGAGGGACTTTAAAACAAACACAAATATAAAAAAATTAGAGAGCTGACAGTTGAAGTGGTTTGGACATGTAGTGAGGATGGAACAAAATAGACTAGCTAAAAGAATAACAGGCAGAAGTAGAGAGAAAGAAAAGAAGAGGAGGACCAAGGAAAACATGGATGGTGAGAATAAAACAGATAGGTTTGAAAAGGAAAAAAACTGGACATGAGAGGACTGGCCAGAGATAGGAAAGAATTGAAGAAATGGATGAGAAACAGCTGAGGACATCAGCAAACTCGATACCCTCAGATTACCAAGGCCTCGAGAAAGAAGAAGAAGAAAGCGACTGTGGCAGTTTAAATAAAGCAAAATAATCCAGATAGTTCATTGACAACGCCGACGTTTCAAATCGCTTATTGACGGCTACGGAAACTAAAGTGTTAGAGACGAGAAATAATGATTATTTTTAGCAGCATCATGAACTTTGCTCTATCAACTATTAGAATAAAACTATAAAATAATTCGTCTTTCTTAGGCAACAGTTCAGAGTTCATCAAAATTCCTTCGTCAACTTCTGACTCTTAAGCTGTAAATCTTTTAAAGAGCAAACTACGATATATGTAGACCAATCTGGCTTCAAAGAGAATAACATGCTTTAATACGTTCCTGCATTCTTCACCTTCCAAGTTTGCCATCTTTATTACACCAAATTCGAAAATTATTTACATTTGCTACTTATTAAAGTCGAAAAAAAGGTATTCTTTATAAAAAAAATTACAACAATCAATGTACTGGTTACAACAATCCTATTTCATCGCCTATACATTCAGTTTGGTTCTGTTTTTGTTCGTTCGTCCATAAATCAAACAGAATGAATTCATTCCGTCATCTAATACACATCAGGACGACAAATAGTATCGGTCGGGGATGCTGAAAACAAACCATGTGAACGATAAAATTAAATTCTAAAATGACAAACTGAAACTACAACAACAATACTACTAACAAGCGGCCAGAGCAAAACGACAGCTAGGACGATCGGTGAGATACCAGCGATATACATTTATACGTTTCTATCTAGGTTTGTACCTAATAGCTTACATATCATGTACATAAATATAACGGGCAACAATGATCAGTTACGTTACGTAAAGAGGGAAGCCTCTGCCCGTGTATGCTACGATTTTTTAATATCCGGTAATTATTGCTATGGGAGTTTCATGAGAATCGAAAAAATGCTAATCTGGTTCTCTATGTGTATACAATGGATGACAAAAGTATAGTGCCATCAACTGCAAATATTTAAGATGTTTTTGATAGATTTCTGTGACCATATCTTTCCTAAATGAATATAACTTCGTAGGGTTGAACCCTACTGGAGATCAATAAAAAGCAATTTCTTCCTAATTTTTTAGGAAGATTTCATAGAGCTACAAAGATGGGCGCATTAACAACGATTTGCACATTATTTGTATTCAGTAATTTTGCTTATTACTAACGTAAAGTAACTGAATCGTCAAAATGTTAATGTAATTTTTGTATTTTCGATATTTTAAGGAAATTATATTGCTAAACATCTGCTCAAAATAATATGTGTTGCTACACGTTGTCTTTGTTTAATCTAACACAACGCACTTAAAAATTGCGACCAGCTTGGCCTATATAAAATTTTTCACAATTTTACAGTTTATTTTATAACAGATTTACTGAATTTGGTATTTTATTATTAGTTTACTGATCTTTTAGAGAGTTATTGTTATAGAAGACTGCTTTATAATAAAACTTCTTCAGAAAATGACTTATTTTTAAACTAACCCTACCTATAATCAAAAATTTATGCTAATATAGCTCATGGTATTGGTGAAATCATTCCCGGCAAAAACAATGTAGCAGAGAAAATAGCGCTAACACATGAACATGTTTCTGCCTACCAGGCGTCATCAGCATGGTTCTGAGCACTATCTTCTGCTGTTACAATTGCGTTTGCCTCTCGGTTGATGCTGCTAATCTCCAAAACAGCACTGAATATGCCTTTTGGCGACACCTATCGCCAAGAGACACAGTCACGCGGTCCCAGAAGGTGGGTAGCAAGACAAACCAACGTGTAGATGTCCACCACCTATCGGGCAGCTCCTAGGCTGCCAAACGCAAGTGGGCAGCCTAGGAGCGTGCAAATGATCCCTCAGGCCTAAATACCTATACCTACCCTACCTATATATGGTATTTTTATCCATTGCTTTGGACTTCTTGGTTCTTGATTAGAGAAAAATGCTTATTTTATTCTCAGAGACTTACATTTTCCTTAGTAAGTTATCTATCTAAGAGAATTATAGCCATTATTGTGCGCGATTGTTTTAATTGCATTGAATTTATTGAAATTATCATATGTCATAGGGACTTTCAGTAATCTAAATATCACAGAATTAAAAGCAACATGTTTTATGTTATTGGAATGATTGCAAAAGTTGGTTTCCTATATGAACTTTTTTATTTACGTTTCCCTTCAAAGTCATTAGATTAATATAAAAACATTAAAAAAAAAAACATTTGAAGCTGTTCTTATAGTTCAAGGAATGTATTTTCCAATATAATAAATAGCGTTTCTCGAAAACTAAAAATTGTATATTGAAATGTTTTATTTGTGGGAAATTATTTTTAAAAAATGAAATGTTCAAAATTAATTAATTAATTATACGAGCTGAGTGTTCGGGAGTGTCCTAAATACTCATTCGGCAATTTAGAATTAAACTAGAGGTCAATTAATGAAGTTTAACGAGTATTGAACCTAAAAAATGGAAACTAACCTGGAATTTTGATGATTTCACATAAATACTATGTTTATATGAATTTATAAACTTGACTTCTACCTCGTATTTATGGTATGATTCAAACGTTAAAGATTTAGAAACTGGGAACACAACCAAACACGTGTTACCCGGATGAGAATCTTGACTCAAATTCCGAAATTAATTAGCGTCCCTCCACGCTTTATTTTAATCGCTATAGCGATTGTTTCAGTCACAGCAAATTTTTTTCGAAATACAATTTTATAATAAATTTCTAATGAATATTCTTATTTTTTAAATTAGCATAATGCAATCCATGTAGTGACGCAACTAGAAGACTCAAACTAGTATACTCTATGATATATAACACCACTAACAACAATAAAATTTACTAACGTACAAGACGATTACATTATGAACGATATTTAATATTCGAAATTATGCTAGAAATACCTCAAAATTTATGCTGTCACTTCTTGTAGGAAAATATTCCATTAAATATGAAGATTTATGATGTGAAAAAAATGAACAGAATATGAACTTATTCGTTTCCCCGTGTTTCTCGTTGGCCTCCCTCCAAACATAGGGGGCCATAAAAGGAACAGGAGCTGCCGAAAAAGAGCTAAAAGCCGTCAGATGGATTTTGACGATTAAACGAGTGGACTGAACACACTATACGGCTGCTGCTGATAACTACGTTCGAAGTTGTAAATTACTCCTATATCATTACAATATATAGAACCTAATTAAACTTTCAATAAAAATTCAGAGAAAGGTCCTCGAAACTGATCCGTTTACTTTGGATGTTAACTTCTAATTTCTTTGTTAATACCTTGCGTTGTGCTTTTGGGCTTCTAAGTTTCCAATATTGAGGAATATAAAAATCACAAGGTGGTTAAGATTTGCAAACACAGAGTTGGTTTTTTTTTCAGCTATCGGCCATAAAGCGTCACTTACCATTTAAGTTAAATAATAAATACCTGCTCTTAATTCATATTATTTTTTTTAGTTATTTTTGTATTTATAATGTAATAATTTTCCAAAAAAGCTATATTTACGTAATTTTTCATCTAGACATGTAATCAAAGCTGTGTAACAATTTACAACCCTATTTGCAAATAATTACAAAGTACATGTAGAAAATTACAGTAGAGCTTGTAAATGATCACAACGTAAATGCAATAACTTGGAATAACGTTTGGAAATTCACAAGCCTTTTGTAAAATAAGAGCAAGGTATATGTAAAATTACATCTGTCGATGGCAACAGATAGCCCCCGATTGTCCATAAATATACATAAAATTTTGTTATAGTGGCAGTAATCCCACCCCAACCCTTCTGTTCTTTTAGCACGAGAAACTAGATTCAAAAAAAGACAATCTCATGATCCAAATGTTTCCTAAAGCTCTTTTAAAAACCTCACCCCACTAAAATTCAAATAATATTTTATATTTCCTTTGCTGAATCACATCGAGCTTACAGTATGTGATACACCTGCATACTTTTGTAACGTGGTGTATGTGCGAAGTACATATTTTACATGTGCACACACAGACGTCAAACCGATGATATATTTGCATAACGCTCGTATTTTCTGCACAAGGATCGTTCCCTCTATTTTTGTTCGTTTGTTTCTCTCATCGTGCTCGTTTTGTTTTACAGGGTTTTTTGTCGTTTTTTCGGGAATACATTGATAAGCGCATCGCACTATTCCTCCAATTCCATCGTGATTTATGCGAGTTTTATGGAATCGATGCGATTTTATCTAGTAAGCGATGGCTCTAGTAACCGTCCTTTTCTATTATCATGCGCGAATGCAACGTAAAAACTAAAATTAAGTTCACATGGTGTGATTTGCGATAAGAGAAATTAAGCTTACGTAAAACTATAGAATAATAGGTTGGACATACCTAGGTTTAAGAGGCTATGCATTGAAAGATCGATATCTTTAGGTCAACTAAATTAATTTAAAAGTAAAAATACAGGACTCTTCTTTACTCCTTATAATTTTATTTAGTCTGGTAGGTACTGTTTCTTCTCGACTAGCAATAAGTATGAAGTAGTCCCTATAAATTCTCGGCCTGACAGGCTTATACAGATTCTAGCGTGTTCAATCTCCGTTGCGGCATAGTTGCACATGTGCGAGGCCTGCACTAAATATATTACGGCACGAAGAGTAGCAGTTTTTAGTAGCCAGCCAGGCAACGTGACTAGTGCATGAAAATGTCTCAGTTAACGGAAATTGAGTACCGCGCGGTCATTAAATTAATCACATTAAACAACACTTAGACGGCGTTTATGGTGATTAATCTCCTTCATATTCCACTGTAAAAGTGTGGGCAAAATGTTTCCGTTTGGGACAAGAATCCCTTTAAGATGATGAGCACCCCGGTCGGGCAATTGAACTTATAACGCCTCAAAACATTTCAATTATTGAAGAAATGATATTAGCAGATCGCCGTTTGAACGTGAAGGAATTAGCAGTGATGTCTAACATTTCTGAAACAAGTATTCGCCGAATTCTCCATAACCATTTGGGCATGAATAAGATTAATGCAAGATGGATATCGCATCTTCTTCCTGCTTTCCAACGCGAACGTCGGGTCGAATGTGCGCGTTCGTTTTTAAACATGTGTGGAGACGACCCAAAACCGATTTTGGAATCTATTGTCACAGGAGATAAAACAATGGTTCTGTCTTACGATCCTCTTTCCAACAAGGAATCGTTTTAAGGACGATAGTGAATTGCAAGCAGCTGTATTACAGCATTTTGAGGAAAAAACTTTGGATTATTTTTACAAGGGTATAGAGTTATTAATTGATCGTTGTAATAAATGTATTGAAATTAGAGGAGATTATATTGAAAAATAAAAATTGTTATATTTTACCAAGTTTATTTTTTTTACATCATACCGAGAATTTATGGCGCCTACCTCGTATATATCCTGTAACTTAAGATTGTGTTTTTTAAGATTTTATTTTATCCTCTTTTGTACTTTCAATTTAAACTCCAAGTTTAATCACCCTTTTTTTAATATTCTTTATTTGCAACCCCTTTCAATCTTTTGCTAATAATGAATTTTACCATTTAAAACTACTTTTTCCATTTCAAATTTCACAATTTTGCTTTTAACAACGTCAATTTTACACCTTACATTTCAAATTCAACTTTAACTTTTACAATATGACCTCCTATGAAGCTTTAATTTCTGCCCGTTCTGGCTATTAATGGCGTTTAGCCAAAACTAGTACCAGAGTGTATATATTGAAAGCACTACAAGCCTAAAAGGCTCATGGTTTGGTTTAAAATTTCTTTCCATATTTTCTTATCTGCTGTTTTTTCCCTCCAGTCTGCTACATTTAACTTCTAAATATCTTCCTCCACCTCATCTCTCCATCTATCCCTTGGTCTACCCCTTCTCTTTTTTCCTCCAATCCCACTATATATTATCTGTTTCTGTACCCTACTATTTAGCATCCTCATCACGTGTTCCATCCAGCGCATTCGTTGGTCTTTAATTACTTCGGTTATGCTAGCTTCTCTGTATAGATCTTTCAGTTCTTGGTTTGCTCTTTGTTTCCAATTATTTTCAACCCTTTTGCCCTCAAATATTTTTCTAAGCACCTTTCTCTCCCATACTTCTTGATTGATTTAATGTAGGTCTGTCTTAGAATCCAAACTTCACTAGCGAAGGTCACTATACGTCCGATCACCTATTTGTATATTCGAACGTTCAGATTTCTTGATGTTAACTTATTTTTAAAGACTCTTTTGAGAGAATTTATACATCTATTTCCAGCAATTAATCTAACTTGTATTGCTTCTTGACACCCCGGTTTTCTCGTAATTATAGCCCCTAAATACTTAAGGCTTTCCACCTCCTCGAAGGCATAACTTTTTCCCTCTTCGGTTTTTATTATAAACGCTCTATCTGTTACGAATTTCCTGTCAGACCAATTCATATATTTAGTTTTGCGTACGTTTATTTCCAACCCAAATTTTTGTACCCACTTTATCAGTCTCTTTATCACCTCCAATTCGGTCCTAATTCGGGATACAATGGCAATGTCATCTGCATAGGCAAGGCAATGATGTACCAAAGTAGGTAAATATAAAAGAAAAATTGTAAAACTGCTGCCCCATACACATACTACTGTTTACTAGAAAGCAGTGGAGGATGGTCAGGGATGGCTGGGTAAGCAGTGCCCACATAGCCAAAATAAAAAAAATATACTTTTAAGAACATTTCTTTAAAACTAAATAATAATTAATTGTATAACCGTCCCTGGTCTTAGCGACTGACATCAACGACCATGGTCAGTCCTTCGGGCCTCAGGAAAGAAAATTATGACCCCTCTTCCGTATCATAATGCTCTTTACGTGCCTGTTTTTAAAAAAAATATAAAGAAAGGGTTGGCATCCGGGCTCCTTTTTGGATTTGGATCACCTAGACTCGAGCATTAGTCCTGCCTCCCCCTGTCTGTGATCGAGCCTGCCAGCGATACTGTATATGATTACTATAATTACAAATTTATTAAGCTCATTAACAATTCTCAACTCTTCCCTTCATGTTCTACCAAGTAATGTAACGGGTCGTATATTTTAACTCCCAAACTAAAAAGCGGAACATCCAACTCGAAAGTTCGAGTGAATTCTAATTTCGATTCGAGTCGGACTTATTTGAATTATTGAAATAAATTGTGATACAACTGTTTTAATAGCGATATGACATGCGATGAGTTTTTATTATACTGATATTGATTAAATCGAATTACAGTAGTCAAATTATCAGATAATAAGCATGTTTCTTCGAATTATTGCTGAAATTACCAAGAAAATATAAAAATAGTTATGTCAATACATTAAATTATTTATGAACACAAGTCAAAATCTTTTAATATACCATAACAGAGGCAAAAATAAGAAAATGAAACGTAATGAAAGAATCCCATTAACAATTACACCCATAATTTTGCATGGCATCGCGTGCTTTATTCAAAAGATACATACCAAGTAGTCACCAAAGATTATTAGTTATAGGTCAGCAAGAATATATAATCAAATAATGTTTACTGGTTTAAAATTACTATGTAGTTCCAAGTATAAAGAATGAAGTAGCCGGTCTCTAGAAAAACAATTTTGCTTTCAACTAATAAATTTTTTTTGTCTTCTAAATAGTACGTAGTCTGATTTTGTTTGCATAATCCATTTTTTCAGGGAAGTCATTTGAGTTTCTTGTTATAGATTCTGCGAATAAATTTATACAGCTTGGCCACCTTTCCTGAGCAATTTAAAGAGAAAGTTTTCAAATAAAAATATTCGGAGACAAGTTCTACACAACGTAAAGTTATGTCAAAGTATAATAATAATAATTATTATTATTATTATTATTATTATTATTATTATTATTATTATTATTATTATTATTATTATTATTATTATTATTATTATTATTATTATTATTATTATTATTAAACGGGTACTCTAAATCTGTGGCACTGGAACACTGAAACAGTTCACTAAATACCCTTACCACAACACTTAATTCGTACTGGACGCACGTTTCGATAGCCAAGCTATCATCATCAGCAGCAGCAAGATTGAACTCTGAGTTCAGTCTTGCCTCTCTTAGTCTTTGAGGTAGATACATCTGAAATCTACAAGATGGCCATCGAAATCGTTGCCATGTTTGATTCATTCATTTTCATTTGTATACTTTTCTAGAATCTAACAGAAAAACCTGTCTAGATTTTTTATATAAATATTTTCCTATACCTAAAATTCCTCCTTATGTCAATTGTCTCAGAAACTAAGATAATTAAGTATAGGGAATATCAATAAAAGTTGATATACATTGAAGAAAAACGCCCAAAAACGTAATCATATACAGGATGTTCTATTTAAAACACCAAACTTGTACGCTGCCGAAATTGAACACTCTGTATACTTCAATATAATTTTATGTTATGCTGTACTCGTCTCCGAATATTTCTTATTTGAAAACTTCTTCTCTAAATTGCTCAGGAAGGAATTATTCTCCACCAACGCAGTAGATGAACACGCTGCAGGTCAGGGGTTTCCAACCTTTTTCTTACATTGACCCTTTTTCAAGAATGGTTTTCTTCGTCAACCCCCTGACATTTCTCTATAATATACAGCATAAAACATTCAGATTTGTTTTATTATTTTTTGTGCTACTAGCATTTTTAAAGAAGTTTTCAGAAACAAAATCACACTTTATAGTTGCGCAAAGTTTGATGTATTGATACACTTTTTTCTAATATTTGGCCTAAAATTGCTCAAATCACCTAATTTAACAATACTCAATCACTTTCTCGTTTCCCGTATATTCATTCATCCCATATATTTCATCGTATAGTGTAATGTTCCCTGCCGGTCAATCATCGCTGTATATTTAGCTATCGACCCCCCATCGATTCCTTGATCATCACTGACGCCTTTTTAAATTACCCTGTTGGGAACCCCTGCGCGTAAATTCTACGAATAAATTTACAGAATTCGAATACATCTAGAGGTTTAAAAGAAAAAACAGAAAATCTTAATTCCTGGAGGCAAAATTTTCACTTACCATGCATTGGTCCAATAACCACCATAACGACTAGCATTAATAACAGCACCTTCTTCTTCCTGTTGCCTTCGCCTTTTTTGAATGCCACCTGGAACGTTTCAATCACGTGGTTATAATCGAAGAAGTCTCTTACGAAAGCGCAACATCCGCTCTGCAACTGAGGCACTTCAACCTTCTTCCTTTCCTGAATATTGTAGTACCCGTAATAGAACGCCATAATGTACATGACTGCTGATATCGAGAAGATCCCATAAAAACCGATCTTCTTGAACAAGATCCCGCTTAACGCTAACCCAACTGGGATTCCCAAAGAACAAAACACGTTAACAACACCAATCCTCAATGTTCTAGTCTCCAATGTGGTTACGTCGGCTATATAACTGAATACTCCCATGAACATGGTGAACCAACCCCCTGTCAACGCTGGGAATAATCCTTCAATAAAAGCATTCACTTCCATTGGTAGTTCTTTAAAGAAATATGTACAGAGCATCAATCCTATGACCGTGAAGAACTCCCCAACAATAGGTAACAGCATGCAAGGTTTTCTAACACCCCAACGATCACTCCATGATCCTATAAAAAGTATAAGGAAAGCTGGCAAGGCACTTTGTAATATAGTCTTCCACACAGTCATCGAGGCGACCAACTGTTGCACTTCCGCTTCTTCTTTGGTATAATTCGCCGTGTCTCTTCTACTCAACGCATCGCAAATTTCATCGGGATAAGCTAGGTTGACGCGACAAGCCTTTTCAATACTTAAATTCTGCGTCGCCAAGCTAGCTAGAACGCAAGGCATTATGTAGCAGGCTATCATAGGTTCCACGGTTATATTAGCTTTGATTGCATTGTACTTCTCGCGCCATTCTAGATCTTTCCATGGTTTAGATTTTTCGCATTTCTCGTCTTTCTTGTTTTTCTCATTTTTAGCTTCGGTGGTGGTGTTGGTGTCTTTAGGTTGCTTCTCGTGCCTGTTTGTTAACTCGCTGAGTTGTGCCATGTTGCCGATTAATCTGAAAACAACAGAGAAATCATTTTACTTTGTGATACGTTTCGTAATACATACTTAGAAAACTGCGCCGTAGATTTGATACCAGTGGTGAACATGTCAAATGTAAATTTGGTGAAGTGTTCCTATTAAGCTTTATTTTACAAGGAGAATCATACGTCATGAAATTATAACAAAAATTAATTTTAGGAAACCAATGACAACATAAATAGAAATAGCAAATGATTTATAATTGTAAATCTAACATTAGTGTCATTAGATTTTATTGCTGCTACATCAATTGTTAATGATAATTCACGTTCTTTTAATGCATATAGAGGAAGTAATAGAGATTCTACTATACGTCAGCAAGAGCACAGTAATCTACCAAGGCTAGTAGGCTAATTATATAATTATTGATCATCAATGGACCCAAATTTGGAACATAAGCTAGCTAACAGTTCCAAGCTTATATAAATAACGTTTCCGTGCCAATAACTTAATATACTCTTCAAGGATTTGTATTTGCGCTAGAATATCCAGCGAACTACATCGTAATGTGAAAGTATAGATCAATGAGGGGTGTACGAAATATCGCCACACTGCTCACCTCACAAAATATTAATTAAATTAATCCGGAACAGCTGTTTCGAGGGCTCCTGGGCAACCTCATTATCAACCGAACGACTAAATAAATCAGATTTATTCGGAAATATTTTGTGTGGTGAGGGGTGTACCGATACTTCGTGTTGTTTGCCATACTACCCCACAGTCCTTGATATCATTATTGTCACTACGTTATCTTTTCTAATATGCTTCAAAATTTAAAATTTCTATTAATGACATATACAATATTTGATTAATTTACTTTTGGTAATTTCAATTATAAAGGTTGGTTATTGAACAATTTCCATCATGTTTTTCTTTCTCTTTATTTTTGTTTTGGCTCCTTTTATTGTAACTAAATGTACCTAAGTTCATTGCAATAGAATGCACGATGTTCGTTGATTAGAAATTAACCCCGCTCTTTTCCGGTGGCGATCGTCAACCGAGAAGGACCCCCTATCGAAAACCTGCTTGTGGCTGTCTCTACTTAATATAGGACTTTTTAAGATTTCAAAGTATTACAGCATTAAGTACTATGAATGATCCTGCATTCAGTTTTTTTTTTATATGATCAATATGGACATTGTCAGGTGTGATAATTTTCACGACAGCACGCCAGTCTTTCATTGAATATTCATCGATCATCGGCAAGTAAACCCTCCATCTATCCGAGGTAATCAATTATTCTATTCATATTTCCTTAGATTTATACTTATAGATCGTTATTTTCCACATTTCAGGGTCTTTTTGTTGGGTTTTCGTTAAAGCACATTTTGTCGAAAACCATTGAAGGGTAGAGTTTTGCTGCGCGTGTGTGCTTATATATAAGATTGCGTCCTATTCAACCCGGGGACAGGACTAGCGCCGATTTACTGCCGCTACACATGGCTAGCACATGGTTACTCGAAAGCTCAAGCTTAACTTCTTTTTCATTTAACTTTACTTTATTTAAGTAATTCTCATTAATATACATATACTCTAGGAATCTTTCATTATTACTATAATCCTTATTAGAAATTTACTAAATTTTTGGTAATTTGCGTTTTGAATATTTTCCAAATCATTATTTGTTTTTTTTAACGAACATTTTACCGCAATTTATTCCAACGAATGTTATTTTCTTTTTTAATTTGTAAATTTTATGTGTGTAATTTTAACAAATTGCGTTTCTGTGTATGATCGATGTTAAATCGAACGTAGTGGCCACCAACGTCGATCCCTTAGTTAAATTTTGTTCATTAACAGTTTAGTGCTAATATTTTCGTGTCTATTGTTTACTTATTCTCTTTTATTTACAAAAAAGAAGTTGTAGCAATAATATTCTTTTCCCTACCGCTCCTCCACCTCGCGTTCTTGTTTTTCGCGGGTAATTTTTTTAGTTGGTCGTGAGCTCACCCCTGTGCATGTTACCTGACATTTAGTAGGAGAACTACGTTCAGGTAGGCCTGCAATTTCTTTGATTGTTCCTTTTTTTCCCTCACTATTTTTGTTGCGCTACAATTTGTTGAGAGGACGATCTGATTACATTGTTTACAAATTATTGCAACTATTTCAATTGTTTTTAGACAAAACAGTGACAAAATATAAAAGATCTAAATTATATATAAAAAAATACCAAAGCAGATCATAATCTAAATAATAATTATGTCTGAATCACAACAAGAATTAAGACTAACAACACTCTAACTTATTATGAGAACCAGGCCAGTCACAAGGTATCTACCCTGACTTAATTTTTAGTTATCTCCATAATCTCGAATTTTATTTTTGCTGCGGTTTTCATATTCACTTTTTATAACGTAGATTTAACTACTACCGCATGAACACCACGTTCATTAAAGTAATCACCCAATAAATAATAGTTTTATATACAAATCTTATCGTAAAAGGCAGAATTTATTGTTTATCGACACAACCTGTTACCCTTAACTCTATTGATTGAATTTATAGGCAATAAAGTTTAACGATCCATTCAGAAACAAGTGTTTGAAACATATTTTAAGGTTTCCTATGTTGGCGCGATTTATTCGGAAATGTGCTTGTCGCCAAAATTGTCGCCAAAATTCAAATTAAATTTCAGAGAAAAGGATAATTATGTTTCATTTATGCTAATTATGTAATATAATTTGTGGTAGTATTAATAAAATTGCTTCTAACTATTACTTAACCCAAATAAAACCACACGTTACATAATCTAATAGGATCGTTATTTAGAAACCACGTGCGATATATAAATGAATAGCCAAGAAAGTATAACAATAAATGCATCAATTACAACGAAAATCACCACATCACTCTTTATACCCGTCGTAAAAGATCATTTCTGTTCGCTAATTTACATTATGCGATCAGCATTGTACCGTGGATGACAATTTCATAATTACCATACGAATTATTATACAATCATCATTAGTTCGTAAAGAATTCGAGTTAATCTTCGAACAGGAAGAAAAAACCCAAGGTAATAGTGCCCTATTACAATAGAATAGTATTACTGATGTATACATCCTTGTATTCCTTTACAGTTGTAATAGCCGCATACGTCTAAAGATGGATTACGATCGTCCTTTGTTATTGAAATTACACGTTCAGCATTGTAATTTTTCTATGAGTTTCCTTGCTTGCTTCCTATAACATAAATGCATTGTAATTTTATAAAGGAAATAGTCAGAGGAAAATGCTTGTAATTAACTGTAGATTGTTTTATAGCGAAAATGCATTTTAATACCAGTGAACAGATAACTCCCTTGATGAAACATTCTTAACATATTAATGTTAAAATAATACGATCTAGTGAGAGGATCACTACCGCTATTTATATACAGCGTGTTCAAATTGTATAGAATAACGCTTCTACAGACGTAGTATGTTATATCGAAAGATATTTTATATCAAAATTATTTGGAGAGATTCTAGAATTCTTTTGAGTTACGCAAAGAAAATTTGTTTGTCGGTTTGACATATGACGTCATGAAGATCTAGTAGACAATAATATAAATCCCGGTACCTGATTCCAGCAAGATGGGGCACTTCCTCATTATCAACTCAATGTTAGAAATTATTTAAATGGATTCTTATATTTCCTTGCAATTTCTGTCGTAATTAAATACTTGAAAAAAATCTCGTCCAGGTAGGGAATCGAACCTGACACTTCCCGCGTGTCGGACGTTCACTTTTTAATACCTAGTTGTTATTTTACCTGCAAATAATATTTCGACAGACAATTTTTAATTCTTACATGCCAAGTACACTAATTAATTAATATATTTTGGGTTCCATCAGTGAATTATGAAATTCTTCTTTTTCCATGTTTTTATTTAAATGAAATTTATTAATTAAGAAGAAGGGGAGCTCTAGAATGGTCACCACGATCACTAGATATTATTCCATGTGATTTTTTCTTATGGCGCCATTTAAGAGAACAGAGTTCGTCGCAATCTACCTGAAAATTCGATTCCTGAATTCAGTGATGGGCTAGGCCACTGTTTGTCTGTTAATAATGCGCGATTTGAACATTTGCTTAGATTTTTTTAAATTTCTTTTCAAATAAAGACATGGATTAAAATTTGGACAGTTTGTATTTTATTGTTTCTTTTTTTTGATAAACATTGTTTGAACGCTATAATTACAAAAAATAGCTTTATCAAACATTTAAAAAGAGCTATACCGTGCTATTTAAAAAAAAATTCAGCCAAAACTTCCTTCGTCAAAATTGACCAACAACGCTTTTCCTTGCATACAATTTGAACACCCTGTAAATACAAACAATGTCAAATGTATAGCATTTTCTTTGAAACAAATTAATTATAAGGAAAACTTGACTTGAACAGACACATAGTATTTAGTAAAACGGAGTAACCTGTAGATAACTAACACATTTTACTTTTATCTACAATTTCAGTGACTCAGCAATAATGAATATTATCACATCAAAAGGCATTTCTTCAATACCTAAGTGACGATTGCTAGAAATAACGCATGTTTTGTAAATTTATCGAAATACGTACATTATCGTTGCAGAAATAAGCAAAAAATTCTTGACGTCCCCACCATAGGCGCCGGTTTTCGAAAATCTGTATGGGTGTTTTAGACAAGGGCGGCACAAAAGCAAAAGACCGTCGGAGGTGAAAATGTTTTTGGGGTACCACGCCCAAAAACGTTTTTTTAAGCTTTCAAAACGTTCGATCTACTTAAAAATCTAGTAACAAATTTCTCACATTAAATTATTTATTTATTACAATTCAGAAACGTACAGAAAATTGTATAGGTATAGGTATAAAAATCCAAATCAACAAATAAAACGCCGTCGTAAAATAAACAAAACAAATAAACCGATGAATTGCAGTTTTGTAGGTACATTCCTACTATCCTACTAATACTTACTATTATCATAAATTAAGAATTAATCTAATGAAACATAACATAAAAAATCCAAATAACAAACAAATACAAACAACTCTCAAAAAATTAACAAGAAATAAACCGATAATTCGCAGTTTTAGGTCGCCACCTACTATGTAACCCTTAGAACAGTTTATCGCCGAATCCGAAGTTTTGGGTTAACATTATATCGTCCACAACTTGTGCTCCTTTTGACTGCGGAACATTATCAGTAACGGTTACAATGGTGCAATGAAAGATCTCATTGGAATTTTGAATGGCGTCGTGTTGTTTTTAGTGACGAATCAAGATTTTGTGTAGGCATGCACGACGGTCGTCAGAGAGTCAGAAGAAGACGGGGTGAACGACAGAATCCTCGATTTACCATTGAGAGGCATGTACACTCCACTGTGGGTGTTCTAGTTTGGGGTGCGATTACTTATGGCAGCAGGTCTCCCTTGGTGTTCATTCGAGGCAATATGACAGCACAACGGTACATTGCGGAGATGGTTGGAACACATCTTCTGCCATACTTACAAGGGCTCGAAGATCTATTATTCCAGCAAGATAATGCACGTCGTCATGTAGCAAGGTTTTCCTTGAACTTCTTTGAACAGGCCCAGATTAATCTTTTGCCCTGGCCTCCTAGATCTCCAGATCTTTCCCCCATCGAACATGTATGGGACATAATGGGTAGAAGGTCGCGAAACTTGCAGCATCCTCCTTTGACTTTGGAGGCTTTGAGGCATGAGGTGCAACTTGCATAGGAGCCAATACCCCGAGACGAGATAAACTACCTTATTCAATCAATGCCACGGCGTGTAAATGAATGTGTAAATCAGAGAAGCGACCCCACACATTATTAACAATTATTATAAAATTTTGTTTAACTAATAAAGATTTTCCTCTCAAATTTTGATCATTTATTAGTTTTACATAGGTGAAATTTCATCCGGAAATTTCAACCCCTTCTAGCTGTTGCAATTTCTATGTCACCGAGTATATAAAGTTATTTCCGATACTGACTGAAAATTTTGCTCCATGGTGCTATCAAAAAAATTTTTTTATGTAAATACAATCTTTCTGTGTCAAAATCGCTACGGTAGTTTTCCTGAACTACGTCCTTGTCCCGGTTTTCGTCCTTTTCCAATAAGAAAGCTTCAATATCTCTTGCTCTTTTTATTCCATTTGAATTAAAACGGTTGTTAATACTTTGAATACAAGTATCTATGATTTCGTAATATAAACATCTGTATGATTCTTCAGGTGAATTAGAAAAATATTGATTTTTTGAGCCACCCAGTTTAATAAGAAGCTTTCTTTTTCTTGGCAAAACTGGTTCTTCAATAAACGGATACTCTAAAACTGTGGCACTGGAACACTGAAACAGTTCACTAAAACCCTTACCACAACACTTAATTCGTACTGGACGCACGTTTCGATAGCCAAGCTATCATCATCAGCAGCAAGACTGAACTGAACAGTTCAGATGCTGATGATGATAGCTTGGCTATCGAAACGTGCGTCCAGTACGAATTAAGTGTTGTGGTAAGGGTTTTAGTGAACTGTTTCAGTGGTTCTTCAATATTGAAATTATCCTTCTCAGTGACTATTTGTTCCCACAAATTTTCAAAATAATTCGTTGACTTTGAAGCGTTTTAACAAGACAATCAATTTTTTCATTACATCTGCAACGTTAATGTTAACTTTCTAAATAATAGTGTTCAAAATCTCTATATTTTCAAAAACTTTTATTAATATTTTCATTAAAAAATAAAATTCAAACGAATATATTTTTTCAAGAAGACCATTTGCATTCGCTCCTGCTTCGCCTTTTTCATTGCTTTGGTTTGTCATAAATTCGCATATTCCTTTATAATTGTTAAATAATGATTTTAAAGATGCTACACGAAGACACCATCTTGTGGGACAAAAAGGTCTTAAGGACGATGATCCAGCGTCTTCGGTGTTGGTTTTAATATTGTTCCAAATATTTAAACGTTTTGGTGAATCTCGAATATAATTTAAAATGTCTTTAGCATGTACTAAAAAATCTCTTACCGTAGGTACGCCGTTAAATGAATCTTGAACTAGCAAGTTAAGAGAGTGGGCTACGCAGTGAACGTATACAGCACGCGGTTCATCATTAGCGATCCTCTTTTGTAGACCTGATAGAGTTCCACTAACATTTGCAGCTCAGTCATAGCATTGACCGCGTAGTAAAGTTATGTTTAAGCTACATGTAGTAAAAACTTCTTTTACAACATTATATAATGTCTGAGCATCAGTTAAAGGCGTTTCATAAAGTCCAAAAAAATATTCTAATATTTCCAGGTTGTCGTCAACAGCTCTAAAACAAACGTGAAAGTTGTTCTTTTCTTAAAAGATCTGTTGTTTCATCCGCGATAACTGCAAATATATTTGGTTAATCTTAGCAACTAATTTATTACGGACGTTATCAGCAAGTATACGCAATTTTTCATTGATAATGTCATGCGATATCCATTTGTGGTTGGTTCGAGTCATCCATGTCTTTAATTCGTTAGAATCTTCAGTTCGATGCATTCAAAGCTGAAAGAAGTTTGAATCATCTTCGGTATGGCTCCTTAATGCAAGGCTCTTGCGCTGCTAGATACTTGATGGAGCCGATAATTTTAAGCAACGCAGTTCTTGCAATTTTCATTTCTAAAACTTTTGCCTTCGACATTGCTGTGATCACGTTTACTCCCTTGTCAATTGCAGACATTACCTCCTTCCACAACAAATGATTTGTAAGAAAGCTTTGTGTACGTGGCACTTATTGGAATTTTACGTTTTAGATATGCATTTTGACACAATTCACAAAAGACTTTGGATGCATCTTCCTTATAATGTAGTGTAATCTATTTTTCCACTTTGGTTGAAAGCAACGACCTGATTTTTTACCGGCCTTTAATGCCGGATGATCTGATAGTTTAGAAGTGGAAGCAATCTTTTCATTCTCTACATCATTCTCTTTATAGTCCTTATTGTCTTCGCAGCTTTCTGGACTTTCTCGTCCAATGGTGACAATGATGTATCAGTATTATCATCTTGAGATAAAAATGACTGCGACTGTGAAAGCACAGGCTCAAAGGACGCGGATGCTGGAACCTCCTTACTCTTATTCGAAAGACGAATCACAAATGTATCGATTTATTAAAATTTATTAAAATCGATATTTCAAAGTTTGATTAAATCTATTCATAATACAATCGGGCACACATAAGTAACAAGTAAAGCAAAAAATATCGTAATTTCATTTGCACTCAAACTCTTTCACTTTCGCCAAAGACCTTACCTTACCTTGTCATTAAAAAAACTTTTTTTAATAAGATTAAAAACATTAAAACACTTGACACTCTTGATGGCTTGATACCACCCTGACTACTAACTGCCTTTTAGACTTTAGAGTACCTAAATAGCGGCTGCGGCTAACACAAATCAATGCAATACTAAATCTGGGAATCCCCAAACTCCAAAACACGTTACCACTACCACTAATAGCCACCCGAATCCCGCTGACCACGTCTCGTGATGATAAGGTTTAATAAGGTTTTTTTCCATTCTAAACTACGGGAACTGCAATTGCTGATTAAAATATTAGCATAAAAAAAAAATAAATAATTCGGATTGGTGCTCCGCACCGTACCCATATTCAGTATGGGTGCTTGCGCAAAGCACCCACGGTTTCTACGCCTATGAATTCCCCACAATAAACCTTACTCGATTTTATTAAATAAATTAAATTCCAGGATAGAATGAATAAAAGTAATATCCACAGCTGATCTAATTCAACATTATGGCTGTAAGCACTGAAGAAGACATTAGGAAATACCAATGGTATTAAATCGGCTGTAATTGTGCAGAAAATACTTCACAATTATCATAAATCGAGCGAGATAAACTCATAGAAAAAAAAGGTACCAGGATCAAATGGTACGGCTATTTCATACGTAATTGTTTATTTGCAAAAGAAATAAATACCAAACAACACACCTTATGAATAATGTACATATCTCGTTCACAGCAAAAACGCGATTTGTTTGCTCATTTCGGGAAGAAAAGGATAAACGTCAAATTTTAAATAATACGCATTAATCTTATACGAAAAAGAATTACATCACCATTAAAAACAAAACAGCTGAATTCTAATTACACGTAAAATCCAGCAGCACTGCCCACCTTGTTTTGCTGAAGTCAGAAATGTCGGCGTTAAAAAATTAGAGCAGTTTATTTTACTCGAAGCTGGAAAACAGTGTTGACGTATGTATGAACATGCTCTCTAGTGACGTGCATTGTACGGTTAGATGGACGTAATTTGAAACATTAATCCCTTTTATAGGATTTTTAATGAAATTGCTAATTCGGAATGTTGTGACATCCTATACAATGACACAAGAAGGTCCCGAAGAAAATTTTATAATGTGGTTTATTTGCATAGTTTATATAACAGTATGCATATACATATACAGGCTGTCCATGGCTGGAGTTACAAAGAGGAAAAACTTTGTTAATATGCGCTTTACAGAAAAAAAGTTATTCTTTATAAAAAATTTTGCTTTCCTCAAAACGTTCAAAAACATAATTTGAATTTGACTACAGACATACACTTACGTATAAATTAAATGAGATTAATATAATGAATTTATTGAAAGAGTGGAAAAGTGTGTACAAGTTGTAGGCAGCTATGTATATTGAATAGTGATTGTTAAATCTGTTTTAAGTTAAGAATTAATACTTATTTATTTGTCTATTTCAAAGAGTGATTGCTATTTAATTGAAAAATAAAAGTATCAATTGAAATAATTGAATTTACAAATAAGTGTATGTCTGTAGTCAAACCTAAATTATGTTTTTGGACATTTTGAGGAAAGCAAAATTTTTTATAAAGAATAACTTTTTTCGGTAAAACGCATATTGAAAAAGTTTTTCCTCTTTGTAACCCCATCCATGGACATCCTGTATATAATAACGAAATACATAAACTTATACAATACATTGAGTATAGCGAAAATGTTCAAGATCAGTCACTTGCGAGTAAGCTACTGTTCTTCCCCTTGAACATCACAATGTATAACATCTAACACTTATACTGAGTGAAAAGCAGAAAAACAACAAAAATAAATTGCATAGCCAACTAAAAATTAAACTACGTGAGTCAGTGCACGATCACAAAAAAAGTAAACAAAAGCAATGATAATTGTATAATATATCGGGAATTTTAATTATTAAACTTTCCACGCAATCGACGGGCCAGTGCTATGAGGGATAACACGTGCAACACGCCAGGGATGGCGTTGAACAAACGAACGACATTGTAAGAAAAAGATCTTTCGAACATTTCGAGGTTATCAATTGGAGACGTTAGCAACCCTTTAGATCTTATGTTGGTTGCATGCACATCTGTTCTAAAGATCAATATCCGATACAGATATCCTGATTTCTTACTATAGATTATTTTGTAATAAAAAATTGTTAAAAGATAGTCTGCTCTGCAGGAAATAGTCATCCAGTTAGCCCATTTATGGGCAGGCGAAACATGATTAAATCGACGAATACCATATATAAATCTAAGACATACATTCTGCAATCGCTGTAAATGCATCCTATCAACACTGTCAACGCAATGATAATAAATAGGTAGACACAAATTAAGCTGAGGGAGAACAAGAGACTCGCACAATATCTTTCTCAAACAATTTGTACATCCATATAACAGCTTTAGAGTACAAAATTACGGGCATTCTCGGAATGAGGTGAATCAACATTATTAATTGTTATATTAATGTCGTCCAGAATAGTCCCTCGACCAAACACCAGGACGGAAGATTTTCCCGGATTAATAAATAAAGAATGTCGATCAGATTCAACCACAATCGAGGCCAGATCAGAATTGACTTTAGAGATACCGGCATTCATATTAATCGTTGAGAAGAAGTAGTAGAGTTGCTAAATTCAAGGAACACATCAGGTGCTACAGGTACGGCAAAACAGAAGCGTCAAGTGTAGCACAACACATAAACGAGACCGGACATAATATTAAATTAGAAAATCTGAAATTGATTAAGAACGTAACCTCGCCTCGTGAGCTAGACGCGTTTGAAACTATATATATAAAAAAGAATCGAAACCTACTGAACAAAGACCTTCCACCTCTTCATTACTCCTGTCTTTCTCATTTACTAGAATAAAACGTCCATATGTTTTTCGTTTTTTTATATTACATGCTTCATTGACAAAAAACTATATTGTCGCGCCCTGTACATCTTGCATGGTTAAAATTAAAATGCATAGACCGAAGAAAAACACATTTGACGAGACGGTACGTATCGGTGTCTTGCTCTATTTTATGAAGGTGAAATGGACACGGACCTTTTTCGCTCCGTATATACCTCGCATATGGTCAATGTCAAAAGGCAAATAGCAGGTACTTGTAAATACGTATATATCTTTTGTAAATACATATATCTTTTCACGAAAGATGGATAAACAAGTATGATAGAATTAGATTTATATTAGAGTTATTTTATAGTTCTCATTCAAATTTATACGGTCATTCGATAATGAGATTGCCCAGGAGCCCTCAAAACAGCTGTTCCGGATCAATTTAATTAATATTTTGTGTGGCAAGGAGTGTGCCGATACTTCGTGGTGTTTGAAAACTTTTTCTTTAAATTGCTCAGGGAAAGAATCGTCCTTGAAAAATATACAAAGAAACCTGAAAAAATAAATCGGTCGCTTCTTTCTTGCATTCCCCCACTGACATTTTTGCAAATTCGATTAACATAACTTAAAAACAACATCGTTATTATTCTAGCTTGATATTCAGCCATCCTTCAAAATGAAATGTATACCATCAATCTTTTACAATCACCACGCTGATCACATAATCAAGGTAAACACCATCTTCGAGATAGTTGACAAATCATTTCTATTAACATTTGATTTTATAGCAGGTTCTTTCACCTCAACTGCGAAATCATACAAATATATGAGTACTGCAACCATATAACATAATAATTACGATGTTCTCCTACACTAATGCACAATGTAAAAAAAACCATGACATCAATCACAAGAAAAAATATATGGCGTATACCATAGAATAAGATATTCCTTTCCACGTTAACATGCCCATTATATATTTATTTAATTACATATCCTTGAATCAGTATAATAATTTTATTGCAAGACCTGGAAGGTAAATCGCAAAGTCTAGAGCCTGCATTCACTTCAAAACTTATGCAATAAGATGATGGTTTATGTGCAGATTCTTAAAAACAATGCAGCAGCGTGTACGACGTGATTACGAACTTGATTTCTCGAAGATAATGCTTTAATTTATCGATTGCAAGTTGTTATAAAAGTATAAGGTGACACCAGTGATCTTTCTTGTAGTCAATAACGTACAAAAATAGTCAAACAGAGAAACGAGTTTAGTAATCTGATGGCAACGAACTAGTATAACCTTACGTGTCGTAATAAGCTGGGTGTGGTGATTTCTGGAAATAATATATAAAGATGAAGAAAAAAAAACGTCTAAGTAGATCATGTAATTCAGAGATAACATTAAAGAAATAAAATATGGTGTATATTTCTTTTTACGTGTGTCATATGTCGGCGACAATTACATTTATTTACTATAATATTTCCCCGACAATAGTTTGGTTTCAAGAATCGCTATAACGACAAAATGGTTGATTTTAGGCCACTACCATCTTAGTATCTTTTGTCCAGAACTTTGACAAAAAATTTAAAACTGAAATAATATACATGGTGTTCAATTTAAAAAAAAAAATAGTTTAACAAAGATATGTCATACCAATTTAACACAATGTTGCACGTATCTCATTAGCAATTCAGAACCACATAAGTGCGTGTATATTAAGTGCTTTTATGCCTTTATCTAGGCACCAAAAATCACATCTGTATAATGCGTATTTCCTGAGAAATAAAGGTTTCCGTAAAATCGATTTTTTCAAAGAAACCCTAGTAACTCTAAATCACTTAACTTTAAGACAATAGCAACTTATATTTTTCCTCAGAATTTAACGAGGAAACCAAAAATGCATCTATATATAACATTTGTTCCATTGAAACAAATACAACTTGGGCAGCTACGAAGTTATGGAGGTTCCAATACAATTTTAAACCATGCCTACAATCTAATCTCATAACAAGAAAAAAAAAACATTTTAAAAATCTCCATCAACAAAGACACAATGTTCCGAACATAATTTTTGTCAAATAGATTTCTAGCTCTATCTGTGTTTTTGGACAATGCCATAAAAGCCGCTAGAAAGGTAACTACTATGGCAGATTAAGTTTAATAGCATTCTCAGAACTTTATAACAATGATAAATTTTTCTTGTAAAATTTCGGTATAAAATGTTTAGCACCATTATTCACGGAACGATTGAGGTACAAGCGGTAAGCTTCGGCGATCGTACTAACATACACAACAAGAGGAATTTGGCGAATTTACGCATTGTCGGACCATTGTAAAAAGCACTGTACTGCTAAGAATTGAAAAATCTACAAACTCAAGGAAAAAAACAGAAAAATTCTGAAAGAAACTTGAAAATGGAATACAATAAGCTTCTGACGAAAACAAATACATTATATTATATTATTGCAAGCAATAGTCGTAAAAACTACAATTAACAATGATGTTTTTGCGTGATTTTACGATTTTACTAAAATCTAAAAGAAACCTCAGAGAGACATCCACGATGAAATTCAATCATTTGATCTACATCTTACACAGTAACCAAAATAATGTGACAGACAAATTTTCTTGCGGAAGAGCAGGAGCCTAGTTGCACCTGCAGCGTCTTTTGAAAAAAGCTTTCAAATAAAAGGTATATATTCATGACTGTGGGTCAAATTGATTCATGGGGCCCTTAAGAATCAGAAAACGGTTTTATTAGAATCTGTTTAGGAAAGTATTTTGAAAAAAAAAATCTTCAAATAGAAATTGTAGACATCAGAGAGGGCCGGCGAATAATGATCTTCACTCTCCGTAGGGATCAAAAACACGGACTACCTTACGATTTCAAAATGAAAACTCCTTCTTGTGACTCCGGAAATGTAGAAAGGGATAAATTTTCTCATCGTGAAAGTTGCATGGATAATAGATGAACACTTGATACTGATCTTTATCCCGCTGTAGAGATCAAACGGGATCAAACAAGCGTCTACTTAAAATCTTGAAATGAAAAGCCTTATTTTTGACCCCTATAAACTTTGTTTGAAGACATTTTCTCCAAATTGCTTTCCTAAGAAGATATTCTGGCTACAGATTTGTGATTAGCAATCCCGAAAATCCAGAAGTAACTATTTTCAAGCGGTTTTAGGAGATTATTAAGAAAATTTTGTCTAAAAATGTTTAAAACGGAATATTAGGCTATAATGCATAATGCTTATGAAGTACTATAGATTGAAATTGGTGTATCTCGAGAGAATAAAGTCGGGTCGAAACTAACTATACTGAAAGGGAAGAATAGTACGAGGTGAGCGCCATAAATTCGCGGCCTGACAGGCTTATACAGGTTCGAGCCTGTTAAAACTCCGTTGCGTCTTAGTTTCACATGTGCGAGGCCTACACTATATATATTACGGCTCGAAGGACAATAGTTTTTAGTAGCCAGCCGGACGACGTGACTAGTGCATGAAAATGTCTCAGGTAACGAGAATTGGGTACCGAGCCATTAAATTTTTAATAAAAGAAAGGCCTAATCACATTAAATAAAGTTTAGACGACCAATTGAACTGATAACGCCTCAAAACATTTCAATTATTGAAGAAATGGTATTAGCAGAACGTCGTTTGAAAATAGAGAAATTAGCAATGATGTCTAACATTTGCGAAATAAGTATTCTCCATAACCATTTGGGTATGAACAAGGTTGGTGCAAGACGGGTACCGCATCTTCTTTCTGCTCTCCAACGTCAACGTCTGGTCGGACGTGCGCGCTCGTCTTTAAACATGTGTGGAGACGACCTAAAACCGATTTTGGAGTCCATTGTCTCAAAAGATCAAACAATGGTTCTGTATTATGTTCCTCTATCCAAAAATGAATCGTTTTAAGGACGATAATGAGTAATTGTAATACAACATTTTTGAGGGAAAAACTTTAGATTATTTTTACAAGGGTATAAAATCATTAATTGCTCGTTGTAGTAAATGTATTGAAGTTAGGAGATTGTTATATTTTGCCAAGTTTACTTTTTCTATATCAGGCCAGGAATTTATGGCGTCTACCTCGTACTGAGTGACAACATAAGCAAAAATGAGCAAAAAAATCGCTATAACATAACCTCAAATATCACCGAAATCTTCTTGGCACTTTGAGGTCAGGATATTCCGAAATCCAGACGTGCTAGAGCCCGTAAGGATTTGGAATCAGTGCCAAAAAATTTAAAAGAAATAATATGCTTCATTCAGGTTACAACAAAAAAATCCAATTTTGTTGAATTATGTTGCAAGAGCCTTGAAAAAATTGCCACGATAACGTAAATTCACAGTAAAACACCAAATAAAACAAATACAGATATCTTTAATGGAACCCAACCAAAAAGTTTTCTAAGAATTCCAAAATGTCTTGCAGTACTTTCTAAACATAATATTATCACAGACATACCTTTCCCAAATTAGCGCTTTTAACATGCATATCTAAGGTTTAAAAGAATAATTTTAGAAAAAAAAAGAAAACATGAATTGTTGACATATTTTAAAAGATAACAGAAAATGCTAAATTTCGCAAACATTTGACGTACAGTGGAGTTTTTGAGATTGCCATCATACCAGAGAGTAATCGGAACGAAATCATATGAGGAATTTAGTACATATTTGACAAGATTAACACTTTCTCTTTCTATTATTCGTAGTTGCCTTTTAACTTTCTACTTGTAACATTAAAAATGAGAAGATTCCACCTTTTAATAATGTCCATAATCAATAACAACTTGCAATTTCATTCCTGAGTGTACAATAGATGTTTAACTTGTTATACAATATAATTTCAACAACTTCCCAACAATTCCTTTCGTTCATGGTCATGGTTGTTTAGTGTCAATTGCTTCGCATTCAATATTACCTCATACTATTGTTTGTAGATGATTTTACAACGTTCCTCTTAAAATTTACAAACAAATTAGTCTTCAAGGTCTCTTAATCAATCACACAATAGATTAACAAATAATATTAAATAAACCAAACAAACCAAAGAACATCTTGCAAAATTCCTTTTTTCCTTTTCATTTCAAAATAACCTACGTAATTACATTTTTCCTCCAATTATCTACAGTAAATTTTGGTGCATTGCACTTTGTAATATTCAGCTAAAATAGAATAATAATTTTGTAACTTGTTAGAGTAGAATAATGAGATGATTATTGCAGTGTTTTTACTAATCGACGAGGTAACAAAATATTGCTAAGTCATTGCTTGCTTTGATTTAACGGAACCTTTTTTTCTTAAACAGAAGTTACGTTTTCTGTAGGAAATTTGTGTAGTAAATTAATTATTATAGGCTGTTTTGCAAACATGGAAGTTTAGTAAAACGCATTGGCTTTCTATTTTATCTTGATTAGTGCCTATTTACTGAAATTAACAATTTAATCCAAGGTTAATACTAGTATGCCCAGACATACATAGAGCATCTTCAAATTGTATGGAATAACGCTTCTACACCCGTTATCTTATTATTACCTTGCTGGTCATATGCAGCAATAGTCACCTACGCCTCTTTGGTTTGGTGGCCAAAAACAACTCAAAAGACTCTGCAACAAATTCAGAGACTTGCATTATTTGGTGTGATGTGTACCTGCCCCACAACAGCCCTAGAAGTCCTACTGGGAATAACGCCGCTTCATATCACATTCAGCAGCAGCCTATATCGAGTGCCCTCGTTCTTAGTACAGTGAAGGGATTAAAGCCTGCGGATTTCAGAGGGCATCTCAAAATCCTTGAAGATACAAACGTAAGCTATCTGATGCACATTGCAAAGGACACGATCCCTATGCAATACAATTTTGATCGGCCTTATAAGGTGATCATTGAATGCCGTAGTGAGTGGGCATCCGGTGAACCTCAAGGCAGAATAAGTACTCTGACATGGTATACGTGCAGCTCGAGAATAGAAGGAGTCGCAACAGGCATAGGCATTAATAGTCCTAACTATCACATAAAAAGGCCTACGAGACTCCACATCGTCATATTTCAGGCAAAGATTTCCGCTTTAAACCTGTGCGCCATAGGGAAGCTCGAGAAAGGGATACGAGGCGCAATTATAAATATATTCAGCGATAGTCAGGCAGTTCTAAAGGTTATTAAGACCTACACGTTATAAATCTGGTCTGATACACAATATATACATAATCTAAGGCAACTGGGACGCAATAACTACATTACTTTACAATGGGTCGCAAGCCACCAAGGGATCAAAGGAAATGAAAAGGCAGATAAGCTGGCCAAAGAAGCAGCACACATGCCTTTCGTTGGTCCCCTTTTGTGGTCTCCAAAAGAGCCACACGAAACAAGCAGATAAGACATGGGAAAGTGTTCCAGGACAAGCAAAAATAGCGTTAAGGTCATGAGCCCTAACACCACTTATTTAAACTAGGAAAAGCTGAAGATCAAATCTATCGGCTATGCGAAGAAGATCCTGAGACGGCTAAACACATTCTATGCAAATGTATTGCCGTCAGTCGCACACGACACCAACATTTCAGTAAGCCATTTCTGACACCTACTGAACTTAAGGAAAAAGATCCTAGAGTAGTACTAAGGTTTATTAAAAGCCTCCAACTATTCTAACACACACAAAGGCTTTCTGTTAGAATAGATCTATTAAGGCCGCAGTGGCTAAAGACATCTATGCCATGGCCCGACTATAACAATAATAATAGTACCTTTTATGAAAAAATGTTTTATATAAACCAAATATTGAATATTTCGGTTGGTTATTTGGATATTCGCAACGACACACATTTCTTGTTATCCTCTCCGTTTCAGTTAAAATGACCGTCTTATATTCCTGTAGAGCAGTTAGAGATACCTTTACTCCAACTAAAAAGTGATATTTGTTTCTTAATATTGAAGTAAAAACTGTTTTTATAAAAGTTAAAACGAAAAAAATAGCTTTATCAAACAGCTAAAAATACACTATACCATTCCATTTTAAAAATAAAGTCATGACCTCATACGTACGATAGCGGCTATAAAAGTATTATTCCATGCATTTTGAACACGCTGTATATAAACTTTGATTTTGGTTTATTTTGTTTTTATTCAATATCTTATGTAATAAAGTCTCTACTGTTTGGTAATCCTAGAGATACTTACTATTTGCTAACATTTTAGAAGCAAATGGATAAACTGCAAATATTTACAAAATTGCATGTTATGACTGTGATAAAGCCTATATTGGTCAAATAAAACGAGCAATAGGTACTAGATTCAAGGAACACATCAGATGCTACAGGTACAGTAAAACAGAAGCGTCAAGTGTAGCACAACACATAAACGAAACCGGGCATAATATTAAATTAGAAAACCTGAAATTGATTAAGAACCTGACCACGCATCGTGAGCTAGACGCATTTGAAGCTATATACATATATATATATTGGAATATTTTTCTCAGGGGATTTTTGAGGAAAATTTGAAATTTTCTAAATTAGTCTAAATTTTTAAATTCTTTGTGGGATCGGGAGCATTCCTGAATACTCTTTGGGCAATTTTCTAGTGAATTTTCAAATTAATAAACCGAAATTAACGAATGTGAGAATTAAAAATATAACTAACCTTGAATTCGAATGAAGCCGATGTCATATAAACGCTCTGTTTATAATAACTTCTACAGAAATCTGCCTGCTCTAACCTTCAACCCTTTTTTCTTTGAATAAATACTTTAATTTCACTATCGAATACTTTAAATTAGTATCGTAGTCAAGTTAAGCACAAATTGATTCGACGAAAGCTGAATCGAGATTGATGAAAATTTTGGCGTCCCTTATCTTTCTTTTATTTGTAGTCGTGTATTCAAGGAACACATCAGATGCTACAGGTACGGTGAAACAGAAGCGTCAAATATAGCACAACACATAAACGAGATCGGGCATACTATTAAATTAGAAAACTTGAAATTAAGAACGTATCTCGCCTCGTAAGCTGGACGCATTTGAAACTATTGATATATATACCTACATATATATATATATAAGGATCGAAACCTACTGAACAGAGACCCTCCATCTCTTCATTACTCTTGTCTTTTTGATTTACTAGAGTAAAACAACCATATGTTTTTATTGTCGCGCCCTGTACATCTTGCATGGTTAGAATTAAATACGTATAAAAGGAAGAAAAACATATTTGACGATAGGGAACGTATCGGTGTCTTGCTCTATTTTATGAGGGTGGAATGGACACGGAGTCAAACATTTTTCGTTCCGTATATACTTCACATGTGTTTAGTGTTAAACGGCAAACAGCAGGTGCTTGTAATACATACATATAACTTTTCCCAAGAGAGGGATAATTAAGTATAACAGAATTAGATTTATATTACAGTTGCTTTATGTCTCTCGCTCAGATTTATTCGGTCATTGGATTAAACCCAAGTAAAGTGACTTTAACTTTAAACTTTATCAGTCCCAAACAACAATATCACCATTACATGCGTTTATTGTAAAATTTTCCAATTAAAGCATGTAATTACTTATGTTAACATGAAAATCTACTAACACTAACAACCGTAAAACCTTTCTATGTGTTTCCAATCGCTCATAAAATAATTTACGATCCCCTAAAACGTGCTAATACCAGCACAAATAATGGCATACTGTAATCGCGTGCTTGTTTTGGTATAAACATTTTAAGCAGCAGCATTGCAACACAAACTAGGTTCAATAATTAATGTAATTAAGTCGACTAGTAGTAAATTGCTATACGTCAAAGGTGTTTTTTTCTTCTGCAATTTAATCAATTGCCGTTATTTGGCGAATTTGAAAGGTCAACTGGCTGCAGATAAATTACGAAGGTATTTATGTAACTATCTTCTAATTATCGGGAGGCCATGCAGAAAATTAAAAGAGCAATAGGATGTTATTCAAATATACGATTAAGGAAACCGATGCAAATTTATGTTTTTCAAATGCCAAATAACGTGAAAATGTCCATATTTTTAGGAAATAGGAAGGTTATCATTGGAATGACGATTACATCATTCAAATCGTTGAAAAATATTAGAGATGCAGCGTAGATAGTAGGAAACAAGTAATAAGCGTAGACAACTCAAAATAGACCATTTGTATTGATATCATCAATTCAGCATTAGTAAGAAGTTGGACACAATCAGTTCAAGGAAACAATCATCAATTCTCCATGACAGTAATTTGAAAAATATTATTAGAATACCTATAGGTACACTCTTGCTTACATGCAGTGAGAAAAATGTGTTGTAAAATGTGTGTTGTTAAGAAAATATATTTACTCTGACAAGAATATCTTGTACAAATAACACACTGATTTACTAATCATAAAAACATCTTTATTGTAAAGAAAGTTATAACACATCTACTTAAAATAAAAATATTTCTTTATTTAAAACATAAGTATAACCCGGAATTGTAATTTTTACAAAATATTATTTTTAATCCGTGATGACGTAATGTAGGTTCGCGTTTCAATCAATAATAATGTAGCGTTACCCTATACGAGTTTCCGACAATTTTGGTATTTGTCTCGTGTGGCTGTTGGAGTTATCTAATGTGGGCAAGTAATTCCATTTTCTTTAATAATTTATTTAAAATGGAAAATTTGTTAGTGAAAGTGAAGTTCCCGGAGTTATCTGTGACGTTTCAAGGTATGTAGTTTATATACATAATACATATGATTCTTATTCAGTTTTGTCGGTTATAGATTTACGTAGCATATAACTTAATAAAATAAAAATTGTTTATCGACAGTAGATTAAAAATTAGTTAAATGTATAAGATATCATTTACTGGAAGCAAAAGAATCAATCTAGGATTTGACAAAGATTTTATTATTAGTAATTTATAATGAAAAAGGCATAGTCATGGAAGAAATGAGTTAACTTTATATTGTATTAACCAAGATGTTAAAATAATAGAATCATTAGTCCCTTCTTCTTTGACAAAGCTCTCAGGGCAGCAATATCTGGATTTTTTTGAGGAATGCACTTGTAAGCTGTCATTGAGGAATTTTTTCGAAATGTAGGTGATCCTGACTTACCAAATGGCGATATGTGATTTCAGCAACAACTGCTTTCCAGGGAACTGGATCGGTAGGCGAGAATCAACAGAGAGTGGCCCTCTATGTCTCCAGAGCCTTTCGATTTTTTCTTATGGAAATATTTAAAATCAAAAATCTGTATTGATAGACCACAAAATCTAGGAGATTTGAAGAAATGAGCAGAATTAGTCCTGACGTCATTCGCATTGTACAAAATGAAGGTGTCCATAGATTTTCCATCTTCATTGAGCTAGAAAACTGTGTTAAATATCGCCATTATTTTTCTTGTGTAGAATCAACACTAACGCAAATAATTATTCGCTAAATTATAAAATAACACCATCTATACATAATTTTGACACATTTTTACGAGTTTAAGTATTAATTAACTCAACTCTCACATTATACACACATCCTGTATCTAGGACACGGTTAATTAAAACGGTATGCATGGCACGGGTTGAATCGCAATGTTTACGTATTATATAATACCGTATATTTCATCGTACAGTTTCCATTAGCATATCGCTGGAATAATATTTTAGCATACCAGTAGCATTTTAAAATGGTTAATTGGGGACGTACCTTATGTTGCTAATCTATAAGTTTTATGCAGATTTGTTATGTGGCAATTATGATTATGCTGTCATATAAAACGTTGGTATTTCCATTTTCGACAAGGATCTACAAAAAAATCTAAAAACATCTTCGTCACCACATATACAGGATATTTCACGAAACTCGAAACGTTAGTTAAAAGTTTTAATTATGTTATTGTGAATGGAATTCTGAAATTTTGAAATAGGTAGTTATAGCATCGCACCTATTAATTTCAAATATTTTCGCTTACAAAACACTTCCGATTGAACCAGAAGTGATATCAGCTTAATCGATTGTACACATCGCATGCAAATAATTTCGTTCTTTCAACTTCACAACTTGTAAGCGAATCAAAATTAAAATGTGATATAAGAGAGTTATATCGTATACATATATAGTGGTACCTCGGTTTACGAAGTATCTTATTACGGAATTTTTGGGTTACGGAACAAAATGTGGATGAACTTTTCCAAAACCGGATACGAAACGCGGTAGTACTTTTACAGATTCGGCAGAATTTCCGCACGACTCGTGTACATGCTTGAAAGAGATAATTATATACGATACAATGCGATGGTTTGTGTGGTTAGCTTCCCACTATTCCACCGCTTCGCATCTGACTTGAATTCATAGTTAAAATCATTCTTACTTTATCCGAAAATCGTCGGGTCCCTAATTTTGTAATATATATGAAAAAGCCACTTCGCCCTCACCGTCTTCCATACACCAGAAAGAGTCCTTATTAAAAATTAAGTTATTTCTTTTTAATTTCAATCTTAAGAGTTTTGATACATAATTTTAGTTTCTATATGTTCAATTGTATTTAAAACACATAAAATGAATTTGTGATTATTTTTTTGGTTATAGGAACGGACAGTTACGAAATTTCGGATTATGAAATGTTTTTGGAACCAATTAATTCCCTAAACCGAGGTACCACTATATTTTAATTTTGTATTTCTCCCGCAGACAATTTGTTTAGTATATTTAAATCAGAGTTTCTGCTGAATACTACCTCAACTTAATCAGTTTATTTCTAATATCACCCAGAGTACTTTTTAACTTATTGATTGTGCAGTTTAATGTACTGTTGACGTTCTTAAAATATTGAAGGCATTAGTAGTATTGGTTATTATTCTTTTTTATTTCTGCGTAATGTGTCTGGCATATTTGATATTAACGAAATTAGGACTTTATAAAAATATTGATCGTATTTTAGGTCAACAAACTCTCACTACCAACCTGTTTACCATGGACAAATAATATCTGCATATATTATATCTCGTTTTTGCTTATAGAATGTTAATCAATCGTGTTTAACTACTGCTCCTGTCATTAGCGAAGCTTTTGAAGAGTTACTTATTGATTTAGATACTTTTATGGGTTCAAGTGTAATTGTTAATTGTTCTTTGACACTCTTTCCTGTTGAATTTAAACAGAGAACACCTCCCATTATAATCCAGAGCTCTACCACGCAGAAGCATGTATTGGTCTATATTGGAATGCAACTCGATGAAATATGGCACTCTTCCAAGCCATTGTAAATGCTGTGGTTTTAAAAAAGGTTTTCCACAACCAAGTTAATTCAAAAATCAAAGAAATACGATTAAAACCATCATAATTATCTTCATCTTTCCCAAAAATATTGATGCAAAAGAACATGTTGGGCTTTTGATTTTAGTAATTTCTTTCATTTACCATAATCGCTTGCAACTTTTTTGACAAATAGTCCAAAGGCAATCGTTAATTCATCGCATAAGTGCCTGTTCATAATAATGGAGGTGTTTCTGACATCCTCAACTGTCGACTCACTACAATTATATGTGATATTTCTGTGTTCTTAAGTGTTCGAACATCTCTACACGTATATATACTCTAGCACGACACCTTACATTTCTTATGTCTTTTGCAATGGATACTGGTCATATGTATTCGTATCTTCATCGGGTACTGCACATGTCTCAAAATTGTGATCGCTTTTATTCAACATCTTCATAAACGACCTATTTGAGAGCCTTACTTGTCCGGTTTTGGCATACGCGGATGATATGAAGATGTATTGTGCAATTAATGGAATTAATGACAGCTCACTCTTGCAAGGTAATCTGCTGACTATTATGTTGACGGTCATCAACTATCGAGAATCTCTTCGGTGCAGAACCTTCATGTGATATTCGACGTTCGTATGGGCTTTCTCGGTCACATCGAAGAACTTTGCTTAACATCGAAGAAAATTCTTGGTTTCCTATATAGATCGATCAAACACTTCACAGATTCAGATGTCTATAAAACACTATTCCGCGCCTTCGTCCCTAGCAAGCTGGAATACGCTAGCCTAACGTGGAATCCTCTCTACGTTGGCCATTCCCCCAGCTTCGATCGTCTACACCGAAAACTTTTGAAACTATTGTCATTCAAGATTGATGGAGTTTACCCCCTGGGGGATTGTCAAAATGATCCATTGCGACGACATGGAATGGAATCAACACGGAAGATTTTGTTGAACATTCTCCATAATAGAATCGACTACAAATTTTTACCATCTTGTGTTTCATTCAATGTCCGTCGCTTAGCATCCTGGCATCTTGCGACATTCTTTATCCTAAGTGCACGCACAAATGTACTTTCCCAATCTCCAGTGTTGGCAATGTCCAGGAATATCTGATATTTCTTTTTTATTTTTATCTACAATCATATTTAGTAGCTGAATTTTTAGTGCCATAAATTCTTGGTCTGACAGGCTTATACAGGTGCGTCACAGTTCAACATGTGCGAGACCTACACTATATATATTACGGCTCGAAGAGTAGTAGTTTTAAGTAGTCAACCAAACAACGTGACTAGTGCATGAAAATACCTCAGGCAACGAAAATTGAGCACCACGCAGTCATTAATCTTTTAACAGAAGAAGGGCATACGCCTAATCACATTAAACAACGTTTAGACGGCCTTTATGGTGATTTATCTCCTTCATATTCCACTGCAAAAAAGTGGGCAAAACGTTCCCATTTGGAGCAAGAATCCCTTGAGTATGATGAGCGCTCCGGTCGGCCAATTGAACTGATAACGCCTCAAAACATTTCAATTATTGAAAAAATGGTATTAGTAGATGTCTAACATTTCTGAAACAAGTATTTGCCCTGCTCTCCAACGTGAAGGTGGGGTCGAATGTTCGCAATCGTTTCTAAACCTGTATGAAGAAGACCCGAAACCAATTTTGGAGTCCATTGGCATAGGAGATAAAACAATAGTTCTATATTATGATCCTCTATCCAAAAAGGAATCGATGGGCGTCGTGTTAAGGACAATAGTGAGCTGCAAGCAGCTGTAATACAACATTTTGAGGGAAAAACTTTATTTTTACAACGGTATAGAAGTATTAGTTGATCGTTATAATAAATCCATTGAAGTTAGGGGAGATTATATTGAAAAACAGAAATGGTTATATTTTTCCAAGGTTCATCATCAGGCCCAGAATTTATGGCGCCTATTACGTATGTCAAATGTAATTTCCTGTAATGGGGTGGTACCCATTAGACGAATAAATATATTATTATTATAAAGTATTAAGTAGCTTTATTAATGTAGTAGCAAAAACAATAAGATTTGACAGAATTGCTGTCAAATTTATCTTTGTAATGTATAAAAATTATGCGTATAAGTTGGATTCTGACTCATACGCATAATTTTAAATGAAGGACGCGAGTACAGCAACAATTGAACCATCATTTCTTATCTCAAAAGTAACTCTAACCTCAAAATATCTAATTTAGCATAAGTCTTTTAAATTGCTTCCCAAGATGTCAGAAATGTACATATTTTTGGTTACAAGGATACGAATGTTTTTAATATAAAAACTTGTTCTTGTTATTTAAAGAATTTTAGGAATTTAAACCAAATTATTGTATATTTATTAGAGCAATATATCCTCCTTTCGAGTAATATTGTTCGAAAACGTAACAATTTATTATTATTTGACGATATGACGTAAAAGCAAGCATTCCAAAACCATCATTTAAAATAGATTACTGGTGAAAGTGTATTCTAATATTTCAATCTCGTACAATTCATTCAAACTGATAATACGTGCGTCAGTTTGATATTCCCATGCAAACAGGTGCATTTTTATGTTATTTGATTGCTTTTAAATCTTGTAAAATGATAAACTCTGCTTGAAATTAAATTTAATGTCTTTTTTGACTTATATAGTTTTAATTGCGGATTAGCATTAGTCATCACGATTATAATAATAATAAAAACAGTAACTAAGCTTTCCCCCACATTAATATTAAAATAATATAATATTACGATGACTTGTAATATTAATAATAATTGCCATACGGCGTTAGAAACAACTCAACCCATGTACTTAGATTCGCCAGGCTCTACAAGAAAAAATATCCTTGCAGTTTTATGGTACTCCAACAGCAGCTGCATTTTCGATTTATGCCAAGGCTTTTGTTGTGGTCTATTCGTTTTTTTCTCCTGCAATTGCGAGAAAAGAAAGACCATTTCAGTATTTCACCGATTGAGAAATTTTACAGCCGGCAATTCGAGATATTACTTATTTATAATGTGGGTACAACTATTGTGTTTGTCATTGTGTTAAATTGTAGGTTAATCTACGGTAGCTGTTTTCACGCAATGTCATACACGCAACGCCAACTTTGAATTTATATTTACTCTACTTGCATACATACCATAAATAATAATACGTTTTAGGAAGCAAGGTAATTAAATATACTTTTTAGGTTAGGTATACCTTACAAAGTGTTTGGTTTTTATATACAGGGTAAGTCATCTGCGCGGGATCGGAAGAATGTGGCTTTGTGAGTGGAGATTCACAAAAAAAAACGGTTTAAAAACCGTTTCTTTAAGCTCTCATTGTGGGCGTGATTTAAATTGATATTGAAGCCTTCAAGGTGTTTCGTTACATTCATGGCTAACCAAAGCTATGGAGCAAATACTACTTCTTAACCATGTACCTTTAGCTAGCTCCCTAGTGAATTGAATCAGACATGGTATGTCGAAGTCTTGTTAGAGTTGGGCTCCTCACAAACTAAGGGGCTCTAGCAATAGATTTCAACATTTTATTTCATAGAGTATTAATCCTCTTCATGTGGATGTTGCTGATGATGCACCAAGATCATGTACCGTAAATAATTATGCTTTGTAAATATAAAACTTTGTCAAAGAACTCAACGGACTTTTCCTTGACGGAAGGGCCATCAAGGAGTTCCTCGCTACAAGCTATCTGTCCAGGATATGCTGGATGTGATTTTTCCAAGTGAACCATTGATCGAGCATCACGCCGAGGTACTTTACCTTACTTTCGTTTTCTGCTGAAATGGACAGCGATGCTCTTGGATTCATTTATCTCTCCGCCCAATCAACCACCAATTCCACAGCTGCTTTACCATAAAGTCTTAATTTTTGGAGGCGGTGTATATCGTCGGATTATCAGCAAAGATTGCTAGCTGTACACTAGAAGGTCTGGGGATGTCATGGGTATATATCAAAAAGAGACTAAAAGGGAACCCTAAGAGACACCAGATCGAATTTCCCTGTCAGAGGAGAGGGCTTGACGGCAAAAGTCCTGCCACTGAGATATGAAGCAATCAGACGAACAACGAGATATGTTCATTTCAAACAAAATTCCATCGTATTACACGGTGTCGAATGCCCTAAAAGGCCGCAAGGACCGTTTTCTTCCGCTCCAGCGTTTTGCGGATGGTTTTGGTTAATCTGAGAAGTTGAAAGTCTGTCAAACTGCTCGTTTTGGATGGGAAATGTATCTAGAGAATGTGTATTATTGCATTTTTATAATCCTTGTTAAATTCTGAGACAAAATGAGATAGGGTACTATTGTCCTAAAACTAAGGATTTTTGATTTGAAGAACAATACCGCTAGTCGTCTGCTTCGGTCGTCTTCCTCGTGAAGAGAGAGAACCACTTACCTATGTTTAGATGTATGTAATTTCTGTATATTTGCTCACTTACTTACCCTCTAAATTAAACACAGTACATAAATATACAAAATAAATTTATTAAATAAACATTTCCCTTTGTGACATGAAAATATAAAAACGTGATATAAAAAAATGTAAATACATAAATATTGTGCAATATATCACATAAATCTGTACATAATTCATGTACACATTTGTACGTATCGCTATGTTCATATGTATAATACTAGCGCCACCAGCTAACCCAACCGGAGTCTGGGCGTCTGGTCGGGCGATAGCAGCAAATAGCCGATCACTACAGTAAAAAAAATGCCATACAATTCACTGCTACCCAGACGCTCTCATTATTTCATGCGTTTATTTAATACACCACCACTAGTATCTATTGCTCCTGCTGCTGTCCCCTAGAAAAGTGAGAAAGATGGAAACCAAAAAATTGTGCTATGTTATGCATAAGCCAAGGAGCGACAGATGACAATAGTGGCATTATGTTTTCTTCCTCGGCGGTAACTGTTTATCTAGCGCTCGTTCCCTCGCTAACGGTAGCTCCATCATATGAATATTTAAATGACTATCAAAGATATTTTCAATTTGTGCGTTGACAAATTTGAAATATTTGCGTATATTATAAGAAATTAAATTATTTTTTTCATTAAATGCGTACACGTTAAAGCTTCAATGGGTATAGTTATGAAATTTTATACAAAATAAGACAAATGAAATATTGAGTTTATAAGAAAATAAAACAAGCGAAATGTTGGATTTACAAAATAAGGCAGAAACAAAACGTTGAATTCGCAAAATAAAAATAAAGTATTTAGTGTATTTAACATTATTAAGGTCTTTTCATTTGCAGATATCGTTATTACTCCGGGAGTGATTTTTGGTATCTAGGTTAGGTATAAAAGCACCTAATACGCTCGCGCTGACGTAATTCTCAGCTACTAATGAGATGCACGTATTATTCCGCTAAATTGATGTGTCATGTTTCTGTTAAGAACTTTTTTTAATGGAACAGCCTGTATATTATTTTAAATTTGATTTTTTTTTTTGTAAAATTCTGGATAATTAATTACCAATATGTTAGCGATTTATGAAACTGAACTACTGTCAATATTTCTGTTTTCATTTTTTATTTTATAACTTTATTAATGAATAAACAGAACGATATCGTTTTTGCAAGAATGAAAAAAATCCAGGTTGAACACATACCAACAAAATAATGCTAAATGTAAAAGTTCGTGCGAGCGCAATTAGTTATAAGTTTTTCAACTTATTGTTTATGGAATTCCACGTTTCAAAAATGCGAATTAAATTACATTTCACGTTACGGATTCTTCGTATTCATTCAGGAAATTTTAAATATTTATACGTTATTATAACGTTTTCGAAAGTTTAATTTGGGTATTTCCATGTTTTTTTTTCTAAATACAATAAATCCTTAACAGGTTATTTATGCGGTAATTTTATTAAACGTCGTTTTTGAAACGCTTTAATATTCATAGTTGCATTACTAAATTGTTTATTTATAACAAATTGCTAGTTCTAATTTTGTTACATTGAGTTGTTTGTTGCTATTGTGGCTTTTCTAAATATAATTTTTATAAGGATCATTAAAAGGCCACATTTACTTTAGTCTATGTACTATAAATCAAGCACAATATTACTAAATTATAAACTTGCAATTATTACTAGAAATACCGAAATTATATTTGCTAAAAAAAAATATTAAAATACGTTGAATTTATACGTGTCTGTTGTTTTCCGTGAAACAATCCAGTATGTGGAAAAAATTATTATCATAATATAGCCTGAAAGATAGTTAGGCAAATCATCTATAAAAGTTATAAAAATAAAAGGGCCTAACACAGAGCCTTGTGGCACGCCACAGTTGACACTATAATGACCAGAGCAAATGTTTCTCAAACGTAATAGCATGGACCTATCCCGCATACAAGTCTAATCCGCTTCAAAATATTTCCGGATGTGTCCAAAGCACAAAGCTTAAAAAAAAACGTTTTAAATAATACTGGAGCTGAAAGTGTCTTATTATTGGATTCACGAAGTGGACATTGTCCGAGAGATGTTCAAAATTTAGGTACCAACGAACAAAAGCCTCAGTATCTTCATACTTCCAAAGAATGCAACACCAATGGTGCAGTCTGTAGATATTTAAGGATT
>JAROYE020000048.1:342500-397250 GCA_029619315.2 Dynastes maya
AATTTTAATATCATCTGCATAAGCAAGGGTGGGAAGATCAATTTTCAAAAGCAAGTCGTTAATATAAAGCACATGCTTATGGAGTGGAACATAAATCAGTTCAATTAAAACAAGCAACAAGGGATGCGGTGGATGAGATTAATATGCCCGCTACGACACAGAAAGTTTACATTGAATTTATTAAGAGAGTTGAAAAATGTGTATAAGTTGGTGTAGGTATTGTTATATTATGTTCAACGTTGTGTTTACGACGACAACAACTTCTCTCGGTTGTCACATCGGTACTGACCAAAAGTCAGTCTGGCCACTCGTTGGCCACCAAATATACCTCTTGCGGGGATAATGGGAAATTTCTTCGGTACCATCCCCCCTCAGCCAACCGTCCTGGAGGCGAGGACGGTAGAATTTAATTATAAGTCCAGATAATGACGAGTGTGGGGTAACATGGACAATTCTACTCGTTTATTAAGTTTTCTATTCAATTATTTCTTCCAAATTAATGTAAAAATCGTCTGGAATAAGCAACAGCCTAAATTTCAAAGCACAACAGATAATATTTCATCAATTAAATCTCTATCTGAAAGGTTTCTATAAATTAGCAGTGGATTTTCTATTTTAAAGCTTGTTGGTGACAATTCGTACCACAAAATCATCAACAAACAATCTCCTGGTTAAGTCACTGCATTCGTTCTCGTATGCTAATATCATTTGATAGAAAGTCATCGAAAAGTTAGTTTCTATTTGGGCAAATTATCAAAATTGGCTGTGAAAGAAAACAATCGCCGGTCTTTCGCGATTTAAAATAAATGAAAGAGGAACGACGCCCTAAATTTTCATCAATCTTTATTCGGCCTTGGTTGAATCAAAGTTTGTCGTGAATCCAATCCAAAGATAAGTTTCGTTGTGTATTCAAATCATTATTAGGACGTAAATAGGGTTAAATATCCAGAACAGGCGTTCTGTGGTGTGTATTTAAACAGAGTGTTTATATACATTGGCGTCGTTCGAAAGTTTAAAGGTTAGTTAATTTTTAAAATCTTAAAATTCGTTAATTTGAGTTTACTAAGTTGCAAATTCATTCAAAATTGCCGCAAGAGTATCTAGGGATACCCCCGAACCTACAAAAATCATTTAATAGAGTTAAATTTGAAAATTTAACAAAATTTAGAGTAAAACCCCTGAGAAAGATATTTCAGTATATTGAAGAGTGATTGTTAGATCTGTGTTATTAAGTGTGATTTAATTGAAAAATAAAAGTATCAATTGCAATAATTGAATTTTTTAAGTAAGTGTATGTCTATAGTCAAATTTAAATTGTGTTTTTGGACATTTTGAGGAAAGCAGAGTTTTTTTATAAAGAATAACTTTTTTCAGTAAAACGCATATTAAAAAAGTTTTTCCTTTTTGTAACCCCCTCCATGGACACCCTGTATATTTTCATTTGTTTTAACAGTTATTAACAAAATAGTACAGAAAAATCGTTTTCTTATTTTATGTACAAAATTATCAAAATTTCCTAATGCTGCTAATCTAATGGTAAGCGACTGTACGTAGAGTACTATGTGTATTTTGTATTTAGAAATAATGGAATTTATTAAACTAAAGAGATGCTCTAAATCTGTGGCACTGGAACACTGAAACAGTTCACTGAAACCCTTACCACAAAACTTTTTGTTAGTGAACTGTTTCAGTCGAATTTATAATTTTATTTTTGCTTTGAAAAACAAATAAATTACAATAAATACTACTTAAATTGTGACAATATAATTTCTAATCGGAACAATTTCAAGAGAAAGTGGTCATTTTACACGAGTCCCACTGTATCTAAGGGAAAATACGAAAACAGAAATCGATGCAATTTAAGTAATTTTTAAATATAAACAAAGTAAACTCTATAACATATGAAAAAATAAAAAACAGGAAGCTTAAGGTGTTACATCGCCTACGACATAGGAAACTTTCATTCGATTGCATTAATATCAATAATAAATACTTTCTCTCGCGTCTGAGCATTCAAATATATCCCATTCCATCGTTTAACAGCGTATCTACAATCTGTTTAATTCTCCGCGCGCGACAGATCGCTATATTTCCAGAAAAAAAATATAAACACCACATCATTCTTGGCGAAAACTTACCTTAAAACACTTTGAAAACTACTGAAGGAAAATTGGGAAAGTGTTACACAAAAAATCTCAAATTCATTCGTGCTTAAATGCCGACTCCGAAAGAAAGAACACAATAAATAAGCAGCGAAATTAGGTTGTCGAAGTCAAATTGGAGATGTCACTGACCGAAGTTTTTTATTTTTCAAAAAAAATCGCAATTCTTGTTTTTTGAGACGATCACGGATCACACTGTACGCGATTTTGCGAAAATCTCACACAGCAATAGCGATTTTCCGTTCCTAAAATACCATATACGCACGATTTTTGATTACACCGGTCGCCGAAGCCGATTGATAGCTAATATAAAGTTGAATTTCCCCACCTCTAACGAGGCTGCAGCGGTAGGCGCGACGTTGTACAGGTGCAATCGGTCGCTTTAATTGCCATTTAATTTTTTTTCACAGCGGTATCGAGAAAAAACTGCTTTTATAGATGTAATCGTTCGCCATTCTAATAGATTTCAAAATTCTATTGGACATAGTGAAATTTTTAAGTGTACTTAATACTTTTCCATAAAGTTATCATATTCTTTAATTTAACTAAGAAGGAAAAGTATCTAACTGCATGAAATACCGCCGACCGTGTCTGCTAAAAACGGTTTTGAAAGGTAAAATCGAGTTTTGTAAATTGGGGGTTTCTCCATCTCTTGTTAATTATTCTGCTAAGACACATAGTTATACCATTCTTCCACTGATATCAGCAGAAAGGTAGTTAATGTCTCCGCTATTTATAGTTTTAGAGAATGTCAGAGGATGTACTTGGAGACCAATGCATCGAAGCTTATTTCAGGTAATATTTTGAGATCTGTAGTTAATATTAATCTGTTATTTCACAAATAAGCTAATATTATTTGTAGGCATTTAATGTAGGAGAATGGTGGGTACAGTGGAACACTTTTTTTTCTGACTATTTATTTATGCAGTTTTAATGAAAAAAACTATTACATTTAGTAGAGGATACGTAATAGGGACTTAGGTAGGAATCTGACTACTCAAAACATAAGAAAACGCAACTGTATTTTTCAAAAAGAAACAAAAACTAAACTGGTGATTTTGTTTCGCTGTACCATTTGACCTGGGCACAATGAAACATATGAAGGGGTACAATGGAACATAAAATATAATTCTATAAAAATTTAAAAAACTTATTTGAATTATGTAATTTAAATCTTTTCACTTTCATTTAATTTAGTCCCAAGTAATATTTGTCAAAATTAACGGGATTAGAGAATCCTTCTTTGGTACGTTTAGTGCCACTGCAATGATTTGGCATTGGCAATATTTTTCTTTTTTATCAAATGTATAGTTTTCCTCCGTTTTTATAAATTTAAAGTATGGTTTAAGTCAATAATGATAGCAAGGACTGTGGAGTAGTATGACAAACAACACAGAGTATCGGCACACTCCTCACCACACAAAATATTATTAATTAATTGTTCCCAAAAACGTAAGGCTTCTCTGAATGATCGATGTTTTGTGTGAAGGTGTTTTTCTGTTTGTAATCCCAGTAACTCACATTAAGAGAGTCACGAAGTTTAAAAAGAAAACACAGTAAAAGTAGTGAACACAGTAAAAAAAGTGAATAAATTGTCACTTCTAAAAGCCTTCTTGCAAGAACCCTCCTGTCTCAAACCGTTCTTTTTTGTAAAATAAAAGTATGATCCACGTCAACGCAAGAGCCCCAGTGAATAACTATTTCATCTCATAGTCTTAAAATTTAAATATTATAAAGTTAGTAAAAATTCTATAAAGTCTACACCTCGAACAACAATGAGATCGTTCAAGTAAGTAGACTCGTAACAAGCCTACTTACTCGTATATGTGCTTGGAGCGTACGAAAGTAGTCCACTAGACAAATAACCAAAGAAAAAAATTACTAAAGCAATAAATCTATGCGTATCTATTAATGTGTTCACCTACAAACGACGCAAGACACTAATTAATTTGTATATTGTATATTTTAGCTCTTGCAATCAAATAAAGCCTTTAGTCTTTATCTTCGCATAATTTACTACAGTTTTAGTCATGTGTACCGTTAGTTAAATATGGGTCAGTAGAATATCTTCTATTTCAACAATTAAGCAGTTTGCAGATATGTTTCTCAAGAAAAACTGGTCACTGTCACAAAGTGCTTATGTATATTACTTCAATTATTACAGATATACAGAGCTACCTTGCACAACAAGATTATATAATTCTTCAGTAGCTTTCATTATGAAAGCCAATGCATTACCATATGTGGATACACATGTCTAGACGAAGTATATAGACAAATAAAGTTACTAGACCGTGTCTAGACTCAACAGTCGCAAGCAGACAAAAAATAAAATTACCTTGATCCAATGTAATGTAACACGATTAATGCTGCTGCATGTGTGGGTGTAAAAATTTGGTGCTTCTACTTATATTCGTATTTGTAAGTTGAATTATACAGGATGGAGCAGAATGGAGTCCCTAGTTTTAAAAATTCACTCAAGCGGCGTTAGAGCAGGTAGAGGGGTGGGGCAGGTACCGTTAGGTCGGGTGAACAACGCCATTTTCGGTAGTCACCATGCGGTGGTCGGGTGAGCAACGGGGCTTTGTCGTGGAGACTTTCCTTAAAAACGGGGAAAGTGTGGTGGCGACGCAGAGGGCCTTTCACAGGCAGTTCGGTTTAACTCGTCACGACAGTGTTTCTGACTCTAAAACCATTCGGAATTGGATCAGTTATGTAACGACGACGGGATCTGCACTTCCAAAAACACCAGCCCGCCGACCTAAAAGTGTAAAAACTCCCGAAAACATCGCAGCAGTCTAGAGCGTCTATCGAACAGTCTCCAACACGTTCTGCGCGAAAACATGTCCCTGCCCTTGGAATATCGTCGAGAACAATGAGGCGAATTTTACACACAGACCTTAAATTACATCCCTACAAAATAATGATTGCTCAGAGATTGAACCCGCAAGACTACGTGAAACGTAGAGATGCCTGCAATGCAATCCTAACAGCTGTACCTACTAGCGCTATTGTGTGGACTAGCGACGAAGCGCATTTTCACCTTTGCGGCACTGTAAACAAGCAAAATTTTCGTTACTGGTCAAGTGAAAACCCTCGTCATTTGCACCAAAAGTGACAGTTTGGTGCGCAGTGTCCTTTATAGGCATCATTGGGCCTTATTTTTTTTAAGAAGGAGAGTCAACTGTTACCGTGACTTCAGCACGTTATTGTGAGATGCTAGAGACGTTTTTACTCCCCAAAATGGAAGAGTATGACACAGAAGCCTTCTGGTTTCAACAGGATGGAGCAACGGCCCATACTGCCCGTCGTTCACGTGACGTCGCCTGATCTCCTTACGAGGGGATATCCCATGGCCACCTCGCTCCCCGGATTTGAGCCACTGAGACTTTTTTCTGTGGGGTTACCTCAAAGCTGAGGTTTACAAATTTCGACCTCGGACCCTGGAAGCCCTGACGGTGGTAATTGAGGACGTAATCACCGAAATTCCACAAGATATGTTGTCAAGAGTGACCTAAAACTTTGTCGAACGACTTAATATGTGTATCGCCCGTCAAGGAAGCCACATGAATAATTTTTAAAACTTAAACAAAAAATGGCATGATATGTGCTTTCCGAAAATAAAAACCTTTTTCTTTTATCTTGAAGCGTTTTGTCACAATTCACCCATCAAATGAGGGACTCCATTCTGCCCCACCCTGTACATACATAAGTCGCAAAATCTCGTTTTGATGTTGATGAACTAGATTCACACATTAAGAAAGTTGAAACAAAGAACAACGCTTAATGCATGTCTTACGTACATACTTTTGATAGCACTTATAATCGTAAAAACATTTGTTATGGAATTTGTTTTTAACTTGACGTTGAAAGCAAGCGATAACACGCACGTCAGCTACTTGATTAAATGTTAACAACAGAACACAAATATGTTAATGAAAAAAAACCTCTGGATTACATTTTCTATAAATTACTTTTTTCTTTTTTACAACACTGTATATATGTTAATTCATGCAGTGGCATTCGTGCCCAGAATTTTACCATTATTTTCGACATTGATTCGCCATATCCTCCTGCCGAATACCTTCGACCGCAATTTGCTGGCTATGTAAGGTCTATTCATATTGTTTACAATCGTTTGTTACAGTTTATGTTTTACCGCTATTATTTAGCAAATAGTGAGGTTACCTTGAAGTGCAATCATTGATGCAAAACATAGGAGTTCAAACTTGATTACGGTTGTAATATGTAAGGTCTTACTTTTAAAAGATTATTGTTATTGAATAAATTGTTTCGACATAGAAAATATTACAAGAAATAATGAAAAAATCTCTTTTTGATAAAGAAGTCATGATAGGATTTAATTTAGAATTATTGTACTAACATAGACATTTTTTTTCGCATAATCTTCAATGTATACGAGGGTCACGCTATATATTTTGAGATACAACAAAACTACAAGTCTTTTTACGAAAATGATTTTATTTATGTTCAAAATAATCTCTTCCTGCATCAATGCACTTTTGTAACCGAAGTTTCCACAACGTAAAAGCGCGAAGCCAGTCATCTCTTAGAATACTCTCAAAAAATAGATGAATTGCTTCATCTATCTCATCCTCCGTCGTGAAACGTCGACCACGTAAATGTTTCTTTAGGTTGAAGAACAACCAGAAATCACACATGGCCAAATCAGGCGAATAGGGTGGATGTTCAATGACTTTTACCTTATTTTCACGTAAAAATTCAACTGTCTGCTGTGCACTGTGTGACGATGCATTGTCGTGATGCAACATTAACCCGCGAATGTTGGCTGACTCAAGAACTGCAGGTAAACATTTTGTGGTGTACCAGTTTGCTGTGACTGTACGTTGATTTTCCAGCTTCATTGCTTTTACTAATCCGGTACTACGGAAGAAAACTGCGTACATAATTTTCTTGACAGCCCTTTGCCTTTTGGCCATTGTTGGTGTTGGTGCATCTTCGTGGATCCACACACGGCTCTCCTGGCGGGTAGGAATATCGTAAAATGGGATGTAAGTTTCATCACCTGTTACTATCTTTGATAGAATGCGATGTCCACCATTATTTAACATTTCCAATGTTTCCCGAGCGATTCTTACTCGCTCTGCTTTTTGGAAATCGGTAAGCATGTGTGGCACCCAACGAATAACAATTCTTTTCATCCGAAGATGATAATGTAAAATTGAATTTACTGTTGCGGATCCAACACCAAGAGTTGCCTCAATCACTTGATAGGTGCATCTTGGATCTTCGTCGACCATACGTCTCACACTCTCAATATTTCCAGCGGTAACTGAAGAACAGGGCCTACCGGTACGTTCCTCATCACCAAGCGATATCCGTCCTCTTTTAAATTCGCTATACCAGCGAAACACAGTTGCACGTGAAGGACTTTCATCACCAAATGCGAGTTGCAATCGTTCAAGACTTTGTTGTTCACTTAAACCGACCTTAAAATCGTAGTAAATCATTGCGCGTACATGTTCCCTTGACAAGTCCATGTTTCGATGACAAATCGTACCTACCACGTTTACTCTATGACAGCAGCGACTCAACTGACAGTCAGAGTTTACTACTTAAGGATGGTGGTATTTAGAAATGCAGTGTTGCCAGCTCTAACTTCTCTACTTTTGTGGCATCTCAAAATATATAGCGTGTCCCTCGTATTACGTCAATTCTTAAGTAATTTAAGCATTTTCAAAAATGAATCCAAATGTACCCAATAAAAAGAGATCCTAAGAAAAAGTATCAAATTGGATTAGATGTTACTTCAAAATTGAAAAGACTACTCCATTTGACACTCGGAATGGTTGATTTAAGTTCTTGAAAGATAGCAGTCTTTAGTGAACCTGTTGTGAATGCTTTCATCTGATTTTTTCCTGATATATTTTGCCAGTGCTGCGAGACCTTTTAAGTTCCCTCCCATTTGCTAATTTCCTATTTTAGGTCGCTCTTTTGTAAACCACAACAAGACTTTGGAGCAATAAAAGACATATTCACTGCAACCCTTGCATTTCCTGCAATACCTTAGTGGTTTGGGATATCGCGAATATATGTAATTAACTAGGTTCCATCTATCCTTAACATCTTTAACAAGAAGGGCCCAGATAAATGCTATACATACTGTTTTCTCAAAGGCATTTGACTGTTTAGGTCACATATAATAATAAACCTTACAAACTTCGGGAGTTCTCCAGGGCTCTAATTTGCGACCGCTATTGTTTACTATTTTTATTGTCGACATTTTCGATATTATTTTGTTCGAAAGATAATTGCAGATAATTTTAAAATGTTTAAAGTGTTTCGTCCTCTGATAAATATACTTCACTATAGAACGATCTACTGCATCATCTAGAACTGTTATTCGTTCTTGTTTTGTATTGGATCCCCTTTCTTATTTTCTAGACAAAGTGTATTAATATTAAAAAAGCAATATGCATTCTGTTGATTTTTCTCAAAAAATAACTTGAATTGAAAGTATTTACAAAATAACTCATGTATCTTGTAAACGGTAAGAAAGAGACCTACAATGTAGGGTATTATTGCTCTCGGAAAATAGTAAAAAATTAATTTTTGTTAGAAAAGAAATGGGGTTATAAATTCGAAGTAAGAATGGTACCTCTTGACAACTCCCAATTGGACGTAATTTTCATAGATTTATCCAAAGCATTTGATAAAGTGGATCATGATATTCTCTTGAAGATACTTCATAGATTTCGATTTTCACATAATCTTTTGAATTTTTTTGGGTCATATTTATCCAATCGTAGGCAAGTAGTGTTCTTAGAAGGTGCTTACTCGAAGCCCTTTTTATCTCGAACAGGAGTTCATCAAGGAAGTAATCTTGGACTCCTTTTGTTCTTATTATTTTTAATGTCATAATAAATTCCTGTATGTGTCAATTTCTAAATAAATAAACCATGATGACGTCATAGCTATAAAACGGAAAATTAAGAAATAGTTATTTATGTTACAAGGGAGACAAGTACAGTTTTGTAAAATCATTTATGGCTTCGCCTCGGTCTGCATACAATATCCTCGACCGCAAAGCTGTACGTATGTCCCTTGAGACATAAATAACTATTACTTTCTATAGAAAAAAATTGTCATTCTGACATTTGACAGATATCATGCAAAAGTCAACTTTTAATGACGCCCTTTCTTTTCTTCTATTCGATTTTCACTTCCAAATTCTTAATGGTATTCTTGTCTCGCCCATTCTTCTCATGTGGCCGCACCAAATCAATTTTCTTCTTTCTATTTCTTCGTAGAGTATGTCTAATATTTTCATCACTCCTCGTATTCTTTGTTTGGAACTTTGTCTAGTAGTGTTAGCTGACAACTTCTTCTCCAAAACATCATTTCAATTGCATTAATTCTGTTTTCCATTTTTCTATTTACCACCCACGTTTCTGGTCCATACAGAGCACAACTTTCTACTATTGTGTGAAAAATCTGGTGCTTAATCTTTTTTGTAATATCGTTACTCCATATGACTGACAATTAGTGTAGCTGATGGGTTATAGTTTTCGCTCTTTTTATTTTATTTATTATGTCCTTTTCGTCAAAGTTACACCCAAATATTCATATTTGTTTATTGATTTTATTGAACCTTTTCCAACCTCTAAGCCTTCTTCTATATTTCCAATGGCCATGTATTGTGTTTTTTCTAATTTATCTCTAGTCCCCATTTTGTAAACTCTTCTTCCAGTTTTTTTGTCATATATGTTATGTCTTCTCTGCCTTCTACTAAAATTATTTGATCATCGGGAAATAGGAGGCTATTCATTCTTCATCTGTCTTTATTTCCATTTTCCTATACTTTTTGTTCCAAGCTTTAAGAGCTTCGACTATGTATATCTTAAATAAGATCGGCGAGAGACAACAGCCTTTATTTATTTTAAATGGTTTCGAGTAATTTGTACCTGTTTTTATTCTACATTCATTTCCTTCGTAGAGGAATTTTACTGCATTTATGTAATTATGTCATTTATTCCACTCATCTCCATTGCTTTCCATGGGTTATTAATTGGGACAGGATCATAGGCTTTTCGGACATCCACAAATACCATATGCATTTCTGAGTTATATGCTATAGTCTTTTCGATTAGTTGCTTTACACAGAATATATTGTCTGTGCATGACCATCCCGGGCAGAAGCCACTCTGTTCTTCAGAAGTTAAAATGTCTTCCTCTGTAGCAGGATACAATAACAATAAACCACAACAATAATTTACGCTCTTGGAATTGAGATTTGACAGTTTGTCAATTGTTATGATTACTTTGCTTAGCAACGAGCTTTTTGTATCAATCTGGCGTCACAAGAAACAATTTGGTGTTCTTTTCTAGACAACTTTGCGCAACAACAAAAACAGATTACCAAAACCTTTATTACTGCATATCGTCATATCTCTTAAATTAAAATATAATATATGTGGTATTGTTGGATTTGCCTTTCGATTGCCTTTCCAAAAACGTCAAAATATATAGGGTGTTCTATTTAAAATAAGAAAATTGACGTCACTTCCGGTGACACCGAAAATACAATTGATTGGCGATAACGGGAAAAGTTATCTCACAAGAAACATAAATCGACTTATTTTTTTTAAAACGCTAGCATCTGTTGTTCAAAAACCTTACTGTATAAAAAGATATATCTATTTATTTTCATTTAAAAACTTATACCAAATTAATTCACATATGTTACCCATATACCCTCCAGGACAAATGGTAAATACGTACTTTATGCCCAAGAATGCTCGACGGTCGAAGTGATTCTAAAGCCCCATCGAAGGTTCCATCCAATTATACTAATGCAGCCAGCAATGATATCTCCCCCACACGCGCGGGCCTTTTACTATACACACAACGTACGGCACCACAATCAAATCAACCGCGATCGGGCCACAATCCTTACGCACTCTACACGACCATCGAGTTCGGCCAAAGTGAAATCACGTATGGCGGCGAAAGAGTTGTAATATGATTGCTACTACTACTACTACTTCTACTACTACCATTACAACAACCTGAACTTGCAACTTCTACCTACTACTGCCATTAGGACAATAATGCGTCTTCACTTCCGACGCAAGTACAAATGCTCAATCGTATCGCTATTGAATCTCAGGGTCTCGGAATTCGAACGTCGTATCCTAAATACGCAGCGTCCGAATGGGTATTAGTCGAGTGTGAAAGTAAACTCATAACAAACACTGTCCTGTCGTTGCAGAATGATAATTCTGACTAACCTTCATAGCAGAATTTACTCTTGCTAAGTTAACAAAACAATTACCTATTGTATAGACAGTAGAGCAAGATAATAAAGGGGAATAAGTTGGGATGCCAATTATTTATATTGCCGTAGTTTTTAAACTAATTCATGACAGACAACTGACATCTCGGTTATTTGTCGGTAATAATTTATTTATCTGTTACAAATTCTTTTGTAATGGATGGAACCACAAAAAACATATATACCGTGTTATTAGTATTTCTGGATAATCATGACGAACAATTCAAAAAAAATGTAAAGAAACACATTAGCGGGTACGTCCATCAACCTTAAGGAAACATGAGAATTTGTTTTCAGAAATCTTAATCTGATCCTGATTCCCGTTTCTTATATGCAGGAATGAATGTGATTATTAAAAATTATTGAAAATACTAGAAGCAATCAACGTCTGTCAATTTTCGAAAGCGCATAGACTGTACGCAGCATCGTTACACTTTACGCAAATGAGGCAGTCTCCTAATTATATACATTCAATAGAAGGCCTGCACATTCATATAAAACAACCTAACAATTCTGGCTCTTTATATTACAATTATAAGAACATTTTTAGTATTTTATTTCCAGCATATGATGGAAATTATAAATCTGTGTGTATGGATACAGAAGCCTATAAATCTTTAAGTGTAGTAATTATAGTATAATGAATGAAATGTTTAAATCACCAGGAACACTTGGTTGGGTCTTCAGACTTCTGAATTTGAGCTATATTCCAAATGAATTTGCGCCAAGTTTAACTGATTACATCCATGTTAAGTTGTAGCGCATTATACTATCTAAATAATGACAAATATGTTAAATCTTCTTGATGAGCTTTGTGACATTCGTAGTAGATTCCATGTTTCTGATATAGTTGTTTTACGAGAATATTTAAGTTCAAAATTGATCAAGAGAATTCTACTCGAGGATACATAGAAATTGACAGAACGTGATAACTGACAATGATTAGCAATCGTCCAATGACTAAATACGAAAACAAATTTACACCTGGGGACGATTATAGGAATATTGGAGGAATAACGAGATAGAGAATACAGGAACAAGAAAAGTATTATTAGTCAACCAATATTGTCTAAATTAGTAATGCACAGAAGCCAGTGTGGAACATAGCCAGGATACAGTAACAATGATTAAAATAATATTATAGAAGGAAGATGAAAGAAGAAGTGCGGTCAAAAAGATGGTTAACAGAAGTAAAGGAAGACTTAAGGACTGTAGAAGTCAAGAACTGACAAAGGAGAAGCACGCATCACGCTTGATAATTTAGAAATCACATAAAATTCTCCCTTTTTGACACACACAGGTCCATATGTGTTTAGAAATACTTTTAACGGCAACGTCATTTGGCGAATTTCAAACTTCAAAGCGTTGAATCACTTGTCTAAAGAAGACATTACGTCAAATTTAATCAATATTTGTCTACTTCTAGTTCATTAAAGTAAAAAAGAAAAAATGCCACCTAAGAAAAAAAAGGAGAAATTATCTGTGGAAGAAAAGAAGGCACTCCAAGCCCAAAAGAAAGCGGATCGCAAGGCACGTGCGGAAGAGAAGAAGAAGCAAGTGAAATACGACCAATTGAGCCGCGAGTTGAAATATGGCTCCCTTAACATACAAAGACACGAGAAGAATTGGAAGAAGATGCTTCTGGACATCGCCATTCCTGAGATGCGTAAAGAACTCGAGTATGCCTGGCACAGTTTCGAGAGGGTCATCGACGCCAAAGACTTCCACATCTCTCTGCTGATGGACGAGATAAGGGACAGCGAGGAACAGTACATGATGAACATAAGATCCCATTGCGAAAACGTCGATAGGTTGATTAAATTATTCAAAGAACAACTCGAAGAACTTAGGGTATTACCAACGAACCTAATTTGTGCCTACCATTGCATCAATCCATTCTTTTTTAGGTCGATAACCAAACCGCCGTTCAAGACGTTCAAGCGAGCAACGAACTGGAAGTCGTAAAAATCAACCACGTACATAAAGACACCGAAGACTTCCTCAACATGATGCTTTACGGTCTAGAAATGACCCTTAAAGAACAAGAGCAATACATAAGGTGCGAATATTGCTCCAGAATCGACGAGGAGATGGGAAAGAACTCTGAAACTCTTCAGAAATTACGTTTCATCATCCATAAGGAGTTCGCGAAAGTTTGGAACACCGTACAGGAATTTATGCAAGACTACTCGAAAAAGGTCATGGAACGAAAGAAACAATACGGATTTTTAAACAACCAGGACGAACAAGTTAATACTCTACTCAGAAGTCAACTGGAAAAGATAAGGCAGATGAACAATCTAATTAAGAAACTGAAGCAAAACTACCTCTTTTTGCAGAACACACAAGGTCAGAAGGTCACCGATTTATTAATGGAAAGGCAATTCTTTGCCGATTCCTTTTGGGCACTGAAAACACAACTGGAAGATGAAATCAATACCGATAATAAGAATTTAACGCTATTAACAGTGCAAACCAACGACTCCATCAATTATTTGAGAGAATTGGAAAAAAAGGGACAACAGATATTGACATTAGCCGCTCTGTGTAGGAAATATGAAACGATTGAGGAGAAGGTTATGCCGTTTCCGCTACTAGGTATTGTACCCCAATCTAAAATTACTTTCGCGTATGCCTGTATATATAAGATGAACTAAGAATAAGTTATACTTTTCTTTTAATGGGACACCTTTATATTAGGGCGTATTTGTTTAGGGTCTAGGCTCACTTTGTATACGATTACATACAACGATAGTAAACTGTTTCTGAAATGTTTATAAAAAACGGTTTTTGGATATTAGCTAATCTATACAGCGTGTTCAGTGAGGAATGGGACAAGGCGATATCGCGGGAACGAATGCAGATTTTAAAATTCTGAAAACTTTGTTATAAATGTCCGTTAGGGGCACATATTTCATGGTAAAAAAATTTTAAATTAGATGCGTCACCCCCAAGTGGGGCTACCTAACTTAATTTTCTTTAATGGAACATCCTACTTTTTATTCGATTTTTGGAATCTGCGATAATTTTTTTTATAATTGCTTTACTGGGTGTCTAGGATAACATGAAGTAGATTGGTATATTGGAAATCGTTAAAGATACAAGGTCGGTTAAATGGGGAAAAAGTTGCGCACTTATACGGCTAAGTGCAATCCGGGATTACATTTTTTTTTAATCCATTCCGTTACTGAGATACAAGATAAAAACCAAAATTGTGCGTTTTCTAAAAACCTTAATATTTTCTTTATTATAAAATATACAGTCATCAAACTTTCAGCATAGGGGTAGTTAGTAATGAGGACTTCAAAAAGACATTAGAGAAATTCTAGGCTCACTAGGTTCTTTGCGTTTGTACCCAACCTTTATTTTTCTAACGTATCTCTAACGGTTTCCCGTATACCAATGTACTTCATGTTATCCTGGACACCCGGTACAGCAGTTATAAAGGAAGTTATCACAAATTCAAAAAATCGAATAAAAAGTGGGATATTCCATTAAAGAAAATTAAGTTAGGTGGGTTTGGGGGTGACGCATCTAATTTAAAAAGTTTTGTGGATTTTGTTGCACTTTTCGGTAAAATAATAATTTTGATAAAGTTAACAAAATCTTTGACTGTATTAATAGTAAGCTGGTAAAACATAAATTGTTAAATATATTTAGATCGTTTACTTTAGGTATAGGAACAACAATTGCCCTTTTGCAACATTGCGGGAACATGCCATGAGCCAAACAAAAGTTAAAGATACATGTGATAAATGGTAGAATGAATTGTCACATTGCAGTCATTCCTAAGCTTATGCCGTTAGATCCAATAATGAATTAATATTCAAATTTAGTTTAGGTGCTTATCGATGGTAGTATGAAATACTAAATACTGTGTTTTGTCCATATTTAGATGCAGACTATGAACACTCGGCCACTGATTGCTTCAATCGAGAAAGGAATAACGCTTACGCTCCAAAATATGTCTGTCTTTATCAATAGTCATAATAGACGTATGATCAGCGTGTAAACTGATAAATGTGGTTCTTATCCAATGTTTTAATATCATTAATCGCAAGTAAAAATAAAACCGGGCCCCGCTGTATCTTATAGGACACCAAATTTGTCATCCAAACGTGACGAATTCCCACAACTTAAAATCAATCGGAAGCTATTGATTATTATGCAACTTTGTTCTAATTTCCAGGTAAAGCCAGTTACAAGACCCCTCTTGAAGTCGACATAGATTTCTTCGACGATATTATGGACCTGAAACTGTTCTGGAAGCGAATTGGTCGCGCTGACGCCATCAGGTACAGCCTGTATGAAGAAAAATCATTTTTAATAAAGGAAAACATTCAGTTAAGGAAGAAGATCCATGAATATTGTCAATGCTTGAACTGCGCGGCATTTCCACCGCCACAAACTAGACGCAAGCCAGTCGGCCTGAATAGGATCGATGGTAATATGGAGATGAAGAAGTATACATTGGCTCGCGAAAAAAGTACCACCAATCAAAGTCAATCATAGAATCAACAATACTTCTTGCTTTGAATTACTTAATACAAAATTAAATGTCGTTTGTCTAATCACGTGATTCTCGGAATTAATTGAAAGTGTCGTGTACATAGCAAATCGCTATTCTATTGTTTTAATGCTTCTACACCAATGGCAAAATAAAATCTTTCTCACTCGACTTGAGTTGAAATGTATGAGGCCGACAAGAACGATAACAACAACATGGCAATACCAGTTTCTCTAAAAGGTTACATCTTTAATAGCGCGTTGCAACTGCCGGCTACAACTCGCCGTTCTGCGCGAAGAAGCTGGCAGCGGAATAAAACTTTTATTGACGGTTTTATAACTAGCGGAATGGCACTTCTTCACTCGCGCCGATGGAGATAGTTTTTGAAACATACTACGGCAACAATGAAATAAATGCTGTAACTAAGTTAACCAGCTTGTTGGCGATGGAAAAATAAATTGAAAATTTCGTCTCTCGATTGTTGGTTGCGCAATTCTTCGAGATTTTAAATTTTTCTCGCATCTACTTAGGAAATAGCCGGCGCGAATGAAATTGCATTCTTCTATGGTGATAAAATGTATTAAATTTAATTATGGACGCGTTTCGCTTGAAATAATTGAATAAAATCCACAATGTTACTTTTAAAGCCTGATCCTCACATGCCGATTTACATTCCTTCCTATTGCAGAAATCATTCTTAGCTTCTAATGTACATAATTGTAAGCAGTCTGGGCAAACAGCGGTAACAGTCAGTGTAGTAGATATGTGGTGCGGAGTCGGCGATTATTTATTTCACGTGTTCACAGCGTCAGTACTAAATCGATGCTGTATGCGAGTAGTTCTGTGTATATGTAGGCTATCGTAACTTATTTCGTAATTGTACGCTTATGTTTGCTTTAAGAATGCCGCAGTTAGGTACGTCGCGAAAACGACTAATGGCAGACACAGTTAAAAACTTTATAGTGGACATGTCGGACTTAATTTTTGATGGCGCTCAAATTCAATGTCTAGTTTGTAAAATCCCTTTAATCTGTTGGCCCAGAAACCATTGTCAACGTCACATCGAAAGCAAACAGCATTCTTCTGCAAAGAGTGGCATACGAAACCAAGAAAAATTTACATTTGATTTATGTGTTACTCTTATTTTATGTAATCTATCGTTTCGTTTACTAGATAAAGAAGCATTTCTCTCCTGGAATAAATATACGGACTGCAAATTACCTAGTCGGACATCGATACGAATTGTAGTGCCATTTGCTCGTGAACATATAGAAAAAAGAAGGAAAACGGAATTGAAAGATAAAAAACTGTAGTTGTGTGTGGACGAAACAACAGATCGTCAAAAACATTCTGTGGTTAATGTAACGGTACGTACAATGGAACCACATCGACCGTCATCCTCCTTCTTACTTGCTTCCAAAAGAGTTAGAAATTGTACTGCCGATGAGATTTTAAAGGTGGTGTTGAACTCATTGAACAAATTTGAAGTTTCAACTAAGCAATTTTTAATGTTTATGAGTGATGGTACCGCAAACATGCGTTCTTTAGGCCGATCTCTTAAAGAACACAGTGGTATCTTCTTACATGTAACATGTAAAATCCATACTCTAAATCTTGCGGCACAAACGATTTCTACATGTTTTCCACTAGTAAATGCATCGATTGCTAGTACAAAAGCAGTGTTTCTAAAGTCCCCGAAACGTACCTGACTATTTCACAAACTGTGTCCTGATTTACCTGAACCACCACAACCGATTGTTACACGTTGGGGAACATGGTTGCAGGCTGCGTTTTACTACAACAAATATTTTGATCAAGTAAAGAAGGGAGTTTTAAAATTCAATCCGACAGAAGCTGCAGCAATCAAGAAAAGCCAGGAAATATTTCAAGATAGTCAGATTAAAAGAGATTTACAAACTATTCACAACAATTACTTCGGACTAGCGGAGGGAATAGAAAAATTACAAAATGTTTCGATGTCGCTAGTGGATTCTGTTCAAATTGTGAATGATGTTCGCTCACAGTTATGCGCTGTAGAAAGCGAAACAAATTGGTGTGTAATACGAAAATTTGAAAGTGTTTTAGAGAAAGACTCCGATTTTCTTATATTAAGACAAATTTGTGAAGGTGCGTGTGAAGATGCATTAAGTTGTTTCAAAGATTATTTTAAATATGCAAATATAACATCGCTAGATGTCGAACGATCGTTTTCGGCATTAAAAAACATTTATTCCGCACGTCGTACTCACTTGACTGAAACAGCTGTGGAAACATATCTAATGATTCAAATATTTAACAGATGTTACCCAGTTTGTAATTTCACGGAAGACTTTTGAAACGGTAAGTGTTTCGGCAAGTTTTATAATTTATTTCTTACTTTATATTTTATGTGTAAACTTTTATGCGCTCGCCACGCCTCTGGCTGTTTTATTGCTGTTAATTTTTTACAACACTACACGTCGCGACAATTTAAATATGGCTGTCCATCACAGATTCATTTTGTACTTTGTGATTGTGTATGGAAAATAGCCAATCACGACGCAAATTTTTAGCGCCCGATTTTGAGAATGCTCTTCGTAAATAGGTAATTTCGTAATTTAGTTTCAAAAATCGACCCTCTAATAAATATATTATTTTTTGTCGCCCTGAATTGAGCAAATATTATGAACAAAAAATTATAATGCAGAACCAATATGTAGGTAATATTTAAACTTTGTTTCATCCAATATCTTTTATAACTCTAGAGAAAACAAGCTTTGATGTTAATGGTTCTCTGATCTGAACACCAGGACTCACTGCCATTGACAACAATGAGACAGCCGATTCCCTTGGTAGTAACACTGCCATCACTCCTGTTAACCCATTAGACCGAACAAGAAGTAATCCGCACCTGGGGTAACTCCACACGTTTATCTCAAGTGAAAGTATTTATATTGCCCAGCAGAGACAGAGACAGGAAGCTTGTAGAACATGGTAGGAAATCTGTCAGGACTCCAACCGCAATGATTACCGGCCTTGTTCGATTAAGGGAACATCTACACAGAATGGGACTCCTTCAAGAGGAGGGGCGCCATCTATGTTTGGAAGAGGAAACGGTAGAGCACATTTTCTACCACTGTCCTGTCGTCTATAGAATCAGATTTTCTCTGATTGAGGCTGTTATAACGCTACTCGGCGAACTATAGAATTATATTGCCGGCCTTCAATAAACCATGTTGGTCAATGTAGATGGGTAGACTAAACCACCCACCCAGTTCTACTATTGTGATTATAATTGTAATGGCTCTCTCCCTCGTACCTCCCTTATTGCGGTGAAAGGCTGAAATTTTATGTGTGTGGTAATATCCAAATTAAATCACTTATGTTTATATTTTCTGTAAATTTTTCATATATCTCGGGTATTTTCTGCATTGTGTTTCTACCTTGTAATCCTTACATTTAAGGTTATTGTGGAAAAGCTAGTTTAAATATTTTCTTCAATCTAGCAAACGTATGCCAGGTGTACGAAGCACCAAGAACTATTGTGATAAAGAAAATGTTGATTTCATTAATAATGCAGTACTCACAATCAGTTCATCTAAAGATTATAGCTAAAATTATTATAGAAGACAAAAATTGTTATAGAAGACACATATAGCTTTTCAATACACAATACTGAAACATTTTGCACCATAAATTAATTGAGTATTGAAGGATCCTCGTTGCTGTTCGGCAGGCAGTGAAGCCGTGAATATTTGCTCTAACTTCCTAGATCTTACCAGATTTAAATCAATTTACGGAAAACTAACGTTTTTGAAGAGAAAATACGATAACTGTTAAGAATTTTTTCCATCAAGGAAATTATGTTGAAAAATAATATTATTCAAACGTTTTAGACAATAAATTAATAACCTATTGGGCTTACCTTAGCGCCACCTACATGTGCTTCGCTTGATTCATCTATTTTACTTTGTTTCACTATGAATACACCTATTATTCTATTTATTACCTTTACGTTAACTCTTGTTATTCTACCTGTCTAGCAGTATTTGGAGACGACGTGGTAGCTATTCTTGCCCGCCCTTAACGCAATACACGCCATCGTATTGCATATTCCATATCAACATTTCTCTAGCATCCCGGCATACTACGCTCTCGAATGATCATGTTTTATTAAGGCATTCTAACGTTCGTGCAGGTGAAATAAACGGTTTGTTTGTTCTATCCCAACGACTAGTATCTTCCCTTGGCACCATAGTGCTGTATGTTGCGCTTTATTTCAATTAGAACGGCAAAGGTAAAGGTTTGTTCTCTCTTATAATTGAAATTAATATTGAATGCCATACCGTTTCCACACGCTGCCTGTTCTGCGGATAGATAAATGTATGCGAGAAGAAGAGGTTTTTAAAAATGTAGGAAAGCATATTGTGGCTGGTATTTGAGTTTAATGGTGATTAAAAATATTAGAAATTTGCTCAATAAAAGATTGAAGTCTGGAAGCAAATATGTGTGAAAAACATTACTGAAAATACTTCTAAAAAAGATAAATTGTAATGTTAAAAATAATGCTATTATCCATGGGCGCCATATTGAATTTTTACATGGTTGAAAAGCATTTTTATGACCATTTCAAAAATGTAAAAATTCAATATGGCGCTCATAAGAAAAACAAAAGTTGTACAAACGACGTAACAAAAGACCGTATTTTTTATAATAAAGAAAACATTAAGGTTTTTAGAAAACGCACATTTTTGGTTTTCACCCTGTATCTCGTAACAGAATGGATTTTTAAGAATGTCATCCCAAATTATACTTAGCCGTATAAGTGGGCAACCTTTTCCTCATTTCACCGACCTTGTATCTCTAACGGTTTCCATTATACCCATGTACTTCATGTTATCCTGGACACCCGGTATAGGAAAATGATGGTTACTTCGAATAGATGCTGGAATAGTACCAAAAAACATTACGTTTACACATTTGTTTTACTGAATTTCTTTAGCGAAGCAAAAGTTTATAGTATTTTGTCACAATACTTTTTAATCGAAAGACTTATCTGCATGGCTTCATATTTAATTTAGTAAAAGAAGGACGTATTTTAGGTATTGGAAAATATTTATAACAAGTATTCTAGAAAAGCTTCTTTATTAGACTCTGGAAAAATGTACAGAATGTTGCATTTAAGAGAATTGAAATGTCGATGGCCACCTTGTAGAATCTAATTGATATAAAAGATTCTTCGATATTGCCCAAAAATCCAAGAAACTCTTGATTAAATAAAATTTAAATCACCGCTCTAGCATGTGAAGCGTTAAAGAAACAGCATGGTTTATCAGAAATCTCATTATCTCAACTACCTCAAAAACTAAGATGTATGGATACATAGAATATTGAAGAAAATTTACATGAATTGGAGAATGGTATCCAAAAACATGATAATATGCAGGCTATTCAACTTAGAAAGCCATACTTGTATCGTTTCTAGCAGAACATTCTGTATACTAGGACATAATTTTATGTGATGCAGGAGTTGCCTCCGTGAAAACATCGTTTTAGAAAGTATTTTTAAATTTCTTTCTCTAAAAAATATACATGTGACTTCCTTATCTCTTCGCTGTGTACCATTCCGTTCCAGTGTCAACAAATCTTGAAAAATATCTTCTTCCGTCGCATATTCTTCGATACACAATACTGTTTTATATTCTTGTATTACAAGCCCTTTTACCACTTCATCCCCTACCTCTCGTACTGTAAGATTTAATTCTCTGCAAAGCTTTTGCTTTTCCAAAAAATATTGTATTACACCTTCATTTTCATGCTGCTTTCTATTTCTCATTGCATCCCATCTGTCAGATGTTGTTCGCAGTCTTGTGAGAGTGTTAGGGAAACATAATTCAAAGTCTTTTCATTCATGTATATTCTTTCGATGAGTACTGTACCAATTTAGGGCTGAGCTAGTTAAATGGGCTCTCGCAACAGCCAATTTTGTCTCATCATTACATTTAAATAATTCTGCATTTAAAGTTAAGCTGTCAACCCACTCGATAGCTCCACCTAGATCCTTTTCCGCATGAAATGTGTTAATGTTCCGCACCAAATCAGGTACGTACTGTGTCTATTCCTGAACAGCGCTTTGTTTCACAGACAATGCAGATGCCATTTCTGCAATATACTTTGCTAAATTTTCGATTGCCGCAATCTGAGCCGCCACAGCACTAGGCAAAGTAACTTCTTTTTCTACTTGTTTCATATCTTTTTTCATTGCTTTATTTATCATGTTCTCCGTAACTCCGTTATTTTCCGACATTTTCATGTCTCTCACACAATCCTAGCACAATTTTTCCAAAATCACAGCATATAAGTTCCTTTACAACTTTCCCGCACTTTTTCCTAACCGGGCAGTCCAGAATTTTATTCACCTCACCGTAAATAAGTCCACTCTACAATAATCCCGTTTCTGAAGAGTAATAAATAACTTTTTCTTAATAAATAAACTCGCCACTGTATATTGTGTCAGATTGTTTTAATAAAAATATGGAAAATTACGTGTACAAAATAATATCAATCATAATGATTTCTCCATCTCTTGAATTGTCTTTTCTTCTCTCGCTCTGCCAACCTCGCGTACCCAAAATTCCTTACAATACATAGTTTGCTATAAATTTTATCTGAAATACACATTTTAACGTTTACCCATAGTAAGTTCCTAACCTCAAATTTAGGCTCAGTTTATCCTTATGTTCGATCTTACCCCTCGCAAATACTAGAACTGAAGAACTTGAAAATTTTGAATTACGCACATATTAGTGAATTATTGCATCAACAAAACTATAAAATACAATGCAAATCAAATCACAGAAGTGCAGAAAGACAGGCATGAATCTTTTGTGAAGTTTTTACGTTTCAATAATTTAAACAATAAATTCGTTTTACATGTGATGGTAGATATTGTCACTACTTTATATGAAAAAATTGAAATGCTTTGATCTAACCCGCTAGAAGAACGTACGGGCAATTTATTTGAAATTTATAGAAGGATTTTAAGAATTTTTTGCACTTAGAATTTGTTAGTAGTTATTTTGTTATTGTTTTGATTTGACAATGACTCTACAATGGTTTCTAAAGTGTTTAGGCTTTTCAAAGCTTCAATATTCATCACAATTTTGCTTAAAATCAGATATTTGGGTGTACTTAAAAAAAAAAATTATAAAATCTGAATCCCCATCACTATATGTCGTTCATCTCAGTGGTTTACTTAAACATTTAAGTGAAAGTCAATCCACTAGATCAATTACGGTAAGTTTCATGTAATTATCTTCCTTACTTTTTGAGCTGCGACATAAAACCTACTTTTAAACATTCTCAAATGTTGATTCATTAGTAAAGGGTTAAAAGGAAAAAAAAACAAGCAAATACTTATTTACTACTTAATTTCTATATTTATTACTTATAAAATAAATTTAATAATCTACCATAACAATCGAGGTACAAAGTATACAAAGGAAAATGAGCACAGATACATTACCAAAGAGAATTGCAGCATTACGGAGCTGCCTTTCTCAAGGTAATCGTACAGAGGTGCGAAATACTCTAACATAGCTGATGGATCCATTTCCGTTTCACCGGTTATTGATTCCAGCACTTCGGACCAATGTTTTAAGGAACCAGCAGACAAGGCATCCCTGCAAAAAGTAAAGAAATTGTAACCGTATTGCATCGAAGACGTTTTTCAAAAGCACAGAGCACCTCAATAATGTTCCAACCGCCTGTGAGTTAGTGAAAGTACATCGATGTATTGGTGGATCGTTACTTTCTGGATCGTACTGGCCAGCCTCGATGCATAGCGCCCGATGAATTTGGAATTGCAATATGGTCGAAATGAAATGGCTGTAATGCAATAAAGATTATCGTCCTACATTTCCTAAACATTCAGTTCTAATATTTACGTGATATATGGTTCATCAGCTAGTATGTGGTATTTAGAAGCAGCGTCGAAATTTGATTCTGATCTAGAAACTGGTTGCTTGATCTTCTGGAAGTCTTGGCTGTTAAAAGAATCAAAGTTATCTTGGATATACATAACATAAATCGGTAATCTTGCAGTTTACTGCTCCCATTTCACGTACCTCACCGCGCATGCGCATAACTACGCAGTATTGCCAGACTAGAGTATCAATATTAAAAGAAACATACTAAATAGTCAGATTTATGTATGAATTTCTTTATTAAAAGTATAAAATTGCCACACGACACATATACGGTTGTTAAAATTTGATCAAGTGTCCACGGACTTTTACAAAGTGTCTTAATGTCATTTACCGTGTGATCTGCAAGATTATTTCAATATTGACGATTTAATTGCCCTTTCTCGCTCTGTATGATTAGACCACCCTTTCTTGCTACTTCTAATAGAGAAAATTGAACTAAACTAATAAATATAAACACTTGTAACTAAAATATTTAGATTTCGTTAAATGATTCACAAATGACAACTAAATTAAGCAACCAAAATTTGGCAACGCTGCATTGATTTTTGTATATGAACAGTGATTGTGTGAAATGGGAGCCGTAAAGTACAAGATTACCCGTAAATCATATAATTTAGTAATCATTTAATTACAACGACAGTTCATGGCACAATTAATACGCTTGATTAAGATCTTCTTTATAATTACTGGTTTAAGCATAGCCAAAGCTCTTCTAGATCTAGACAGGTTTGGAATTTTTCACACGTATGTGAGAGTCTTGGACAAAAAGTTCCCCGCAATGATAGTAAACGGCCTGGTTACCGCGACAACTACGGAGGTGGGAAAGAGTAGCGACATTTTTCTTTGCCTACAGCATCCAGGCAGTAGAGAGAGTGCACCCGTTTGAGAAGGAAAAAATAGCATTATTGAGTATACCCCTTGAGCCCGGCCTGTCGTCCTTCCTTTCGTTGCTCAATATGTCTTACAATCAACAATGTCAGGCGCTTTCCGTTAAACATACGCCAATTTCTGTGACCGTCAAACAGGACGGTACTATCGTATGTGACACTTGTCAGCATACGGACATGGTTGTCTGTATGTACGAATGCATGGGAGCATTGGCTAGTGACGAAACCCTTGTTCCCTATTGGAAATTGTTGGAGGTCGCGGCGAGTAAAGTAGGAAGTGACCTGGATCCTAAGTTATTCAGCATGGAAACAGCGAGGCTGTTCAAAAAATCTAACGCTAATAGTACCTCAACCGATATCTCACCGTTCCGTTAGGATGCTATCCTGTTACGTTTATCCTCAATTATATTCACTTTACCTTGTGTGATTTTCTTTAATTTAATTTGTGGTTGTTCAGTTTAATAAAAATAAAATCAAAACGCGATTTTTAGCGATATATATTTCATTATCTTGTGTATGTTTGTGTACGCGTGGTGTACGCCTTGTGTTAGCATACGTCACGCAACCCCCACTCTCACTTTCTCGCGAATGTGCGTAATTGATAGTGATCGACAGTTTAAGGTTGACAGATGGGAATGATGAAGTGGGATGTTTGGAAAATAACTACATGCAAGCGTTTCTATTCAAAAATTAAGAAGTTTAATAATAAAAACAATGAAACAGTTCACTAAAACCTTTACCACAATACTATCGTCATCATCATCAGTTTTACTGCTGATGATGATAGCTTGGCTATCGAAACGTGCGTCCAGTACGAATTAAGTGTTGTGGTAAGGGTATTTAGTGAACTGTTTCAGTGTTCCAGTGCCACAGATTTAGAGTATTCTATTGGACTGCACTAGAGTGCCCTCGGAGCTTTCACTTCTAGTTCAAAAATTATAGATTGGACGGTGCCAATGGAACGTATTATTCCTGCGCCGAGCGATTTTACTAGTCATGTTTCATCGGGAGAGGTTAAGTGCATCGGTTATAATTGCCTTTGTTGTATTTGTAAACATCAGCTGTTGTCTCTGAGGTATATTGCTCAAAACCGGCTCTGATAACAATTACTCCGAGTACAACTCTGACTGCTCTGACCTTAGCAATGAAACATAAATTATTGCTCTTGATTTTCCAATGGAACATGCAAATCCTGTTCCGACCATGCTTTGAGTGCTCTAGAATTACCAATGGAATACGCTACTTGTATTTTCGACACCATCAAAGAACAATAAATGCTACATTATCTTAAAAGATTGCTCTGATAATTAATAATGTGCATTTTTGTTTTTAAAATGATAGATTAGGTAAAACACCACATAATAGGAAATTAAAGACCCTAGTTAAATAGCATGTCTGTAAATTTTCTGGTGAAATTAAACAAAATTTCGAATAAAATTGCAATTACTGTATCATTTCAACCTTAGTTTCGTCCAAATACATGTACAATTACAAATAATAATAATTAGTCGATTAAATATCAACCACAAATACATCTATCACTAAAACGGTGCTCGGTTACGTGTTTGGTTTTTGCTTTGAAACTTTTTTCCAAAATAAAATTAAATGGGATGCGAAGAAGGGCTCAATTGACGACTGGCTCTTCTTTGAACCGGAAGCCCTTCAAAGGCTAATATCGTGCATGGCGATACATCACCTAAGCAGCGTGACGTCATCGAAGAGCACTCAAGCGTTGTTATATCGGCGGTAATGACCGAGGTCGGTGTTTGCACTCAAAAAGGACCTACTTTGAAGGTGACGGAAATAAATGACCCTGGCATTTCGGGAACTTTTGTGTATCAGCTCATATATAGACTTTACCTGTACTGCCACCATCGTGCATTCCATTGATTTTGATTAACTTGACCAGCGAAGACGTCCCATCTCCATTTGTCAACTACCAAGGCGAATGCTAGAGAAGGTAACGTCTCCAAAGCGACATCCATTAACAAGTTAAGATCGGCCTCCTCCGAATCTTCAAAGTCGTCAATTAGTTGGAGTCCCTTCAAATGCGCCGGCGTAATCGCTGCCAGAGCGAAAGCACCTCCAATAGCGTCGTACAGAGCCGGATTCGGTGCGTTTCTGAAAGTGACCGCCTGCTCTTTGTACAGCATAAAGTATTGGAGATGTGACAGCATCTTATGGTTCAAAATATACCCTGGTCTATTCATACTTGGGCACATCTTCACTCTAAAAACAGCGGATAAAAATAAAATTTACCGTGATCGGAAGTAACAAAATTACCTGTACTCTCCATTCAAAAGGTCCCATGTTTTAGCTTCACATGTCATTTCGCTATTCCCTATCCTACCTAAGACGTTAGATGAATCACTGGCCGCTTGGGTTCTTTGGAGCCCTATTGCGGCGAAGAAATCATCGACCTTATTGAGAACGTCTCGTATTTGTAAAGCGCTAGTTCGCAGGGTGGTGGTGATATCAAGCACGTCGGCATTAGGATACGGCCTCAAAACTTCTGTTAGGTTCCACCAGGATTCACTCCACAGAGATCCTAGAAATAGCAGAATGCAATGGAAATTCACAAGAAATTATTTTATTGTTAATAGTCTTTGTGAATTACTTAAAACGTGAGCTGGGATCAACTCGTCCTCAATATCCAAATTCTCATAGATACTCTTCAGCCTCTTCATCGCGAACGCATGCAAGAAACCATACAACGGCTCTACCTTGCTCCAAACATCGTCGATGGTGCCTACTAAATTATCGATTTCGAACTGACTTCGCCACTGGTCACCCCGATCGGCATAGCCTAAATAATCATACTCGTAAAAATGGTGCAATTCTATTACGAGTCGCAAGAGTACAAACCATTAGCTTGCGCAATGCTATTAGCTAACTGAACATATCTTGCGTAAACATTCTTGGACACCATTTGGCCTGTGATATCTCTCCAACCCTCCCACAGATACAATAGTTCTTCAGGATCATCCGCAACACCCATCGCAATTTGCATCACTGGATGTAAAGGAACAGAAATAAATTAATGCTTTTGAATGTTCAATAAATGGTGAGAGCTTACGTTCTTCATTCTTTCCGTAATTTTCAAGGTTGCAGTTTGAAATTTCGTACGGGCACAGTTGGGCGTTACCATAAAGTTTTTTGAAGTCGGTAAGGATGGAGGTAAGCTATAATAAAAAGACATAAGTTGCTTATAGTCATGGAAACAATGAGTTTTAACTGAATTTACCTCAACTAAGCTTGAATCATCTACAGCGGCATCATGCAGAATTATAATTCTGCTAAGTTGCGTGCGTATATCTTCAGAATATGATGCCTCGTTAAGATGGTTGATGATATTAATCCAAGATCTTCTAAACGTTGCCGCTGCCAATATGGCTTCAATCTGAAAATAATTTCTTGAACTGAAGCTGATGATTTAGTGCCACTAAATTTAAATGTTCACAAATATAATATAATAATAACAATATTTATTGGCAATTGGAACAAATAATAATACATAACGTAAGTTCATAGCAATAAACTAATAGGCACAGGTGCCAAAAGGACTAAATCGCCTTACATTAATAATAAAACCAGATTGCGTTCTTCCTTTAGCCTATATTATAATTAAATTAAAGAGAATGTAAAGTATAAAAAAAGAAATACATATAAAAAGAAAAGAAAAACAAAAAAATAACAAAACAGTGAAACTTCAAACATTTCGAACTCCGGTGTACAGTTTACAGAAAGTGGTATGTAAGTATAAATTATTGCCTGGTTAATAAATATTGCTTAAACTGGTGTCTAATGCAAGAGATGGACATATCGACGTTCATAGTCGATAGTATGTAACTATTCAGTATTTTGGCTACATCGTAGAAGTAACTACGCTTGAAAATCTCATTCCTATGCTTTGGAATTGATAATTATGACGGATGTTCCTGGCATGCGATTGATATCTGAATTTAACTTTACAGTATAGATATACGGGTCTTTTATGTTTCACGATCTTTACAAATGATACTGCCAAATATAAGACTCTCAAGTGAGCCATATTCAATGTGTCAATATTCCTCAACATCTTGGTAACACCTCGTCTACCCCTCATTCTGTGGATAAAGCGGGTGCAGCTATTCTGAACACGTTATATTCTCAAATCGTCGTGCTTCGTTAGACATCTCGAATAAATTGTGTCCGTGTAATTGAAATGACTTAATACGAGTTTCACACATTCAGCGGGTGCAATTCTATTTGATCTGACGTGAATATCTAACGAGGACTATATAGATTGACGAGATGTTTTAGATCCGAATACTATCATTTGTGTTTTCAAAGGGTTAATTTGCAATTGGTGTTCATTGCAGTAGAGAGACGGGTCATGCAAGCCCTGGTTAATATTACGTTGAGCTTTAAGACATTGTGAAGGGCTAAATATATGATGATGTGATATGGTACGAAATTAAGTGAAATGCGAGAATAATTAATTTGGTTTGAAATTTTCTAACCCTTTTACACGCGATCAAATGTTCTTTCTTCATTTGTAATGTTATATAGCATTACCTGAGCATCAGCCATTCCACCTAGATCAATATCATATTGCCAACTGGTATCCTGCACTGCTCCGAAAGCTCTAATTGCTCCCCTCTCATATTCAACGCTAATCAAACTCTTCAACTCATCCTCAGGTATATTGCTATTCTGCTCTTGAAGATATTCGTATAACGGAGCGAAGTATTCCAAAATGGCGGACGTGTCCATATTTCTTTGACCTGTCAAAATCTCTAGAACATCTTCCCAATGTTTCAAAGCGCCCAAGGACAAGGCTTCCCTAAATGAAATAAGGAAGAATTAGCAAATAAAAAAGGACTAGAGATGTTACTGGTGTACCTCAGCAATTCGCCAGCTTCTAGAGATTCGTAGTAATCGCACCTATGAAGAGGCTTATTGTCTTCTGGATCGTATTCTCCGGCTGCTATGCATAAGGCTCTGTAGAATTGGAATTCCAAGATGTGGGCTACGAAATAGCTAAAATTCAAAATATAAATGATTGTCTTTTTCTTTTCTCTTTAAATTTTCACCTTATATACTGATAGTCTGCAGCTACATGAAATTTCGCACCTGGATCAAAGTCTAATTCAGAGCGATCAACTGGAGGTTTCACTTTCTGTATGGTTTTCCTATGTGAATTCATCGGAATTAATATATACTCCTACTCCACACATAAGATATTAGATACCTGTAGTGCCACCAATGATCGTTCCATTCGCTTGAGGAAACAGTACCAGCAAACACATCCCATCTCCATTTATCAATAAGTAATCCGAAGGGCAGGAACGCCACTCGTTCCAATGCCATATCCATCAAAGAGTTGATGTCCGCTTGCTCAGATTCTACGTAATCGGGCAGCAGACCAATTTTGTTGAAGTGCTTAGGGGTAGCTACGGATAGCGCTATGGTGTCACCTACAGCCTCATGGAAACCAGGGTTTGCTCCGGTTCTCAACGTAATAGGTTTGTCCTTGTATAAGAGGTAGTATTCAATATGCCCGAGTTCGTGGTGGATTGTTACGAAGTCCTCATAATTAACCTCGGTACACATTTTAACCCTATAATTTCAAATATTAATTTTGACAAAATAAGCAAAATAACAAAATTGAAGCGTTGTAAATAAAACGAGCATTTAGTAAAAATTATTAACTCCCTCGTTTACTAAAAAGTACAGGGCGAATCATTGATATTGTCTTCTCACGTATGTAAAAAAGATCATCGTAACGAGGCTAATAGTATAAGATAGATAAGAAGCATCATAGTGATTACAGGTCTTGCAAAATCATAAATAAACGCACTGCGGGAAGTGAGAAAAAATTACAGTATAATCTGAACGTATGGAATGAAATACTGATTAAATATGGAATGAAAATAAATAAGAAGCTAAAGAAAAACAAGCCATGCACATAAAGATAAATGAAACGGAAATTGAACAAGTGAATTCATACTAATATCTAGGAATTATTTTAGAAGAGCCCTACTACGCCATGAATAGAAACTTCATAAACAATAAAGAAATATCCAAGCAAACAAAAATGACTGTGTTCAAAACGATATACCGACCAATTCTTACATGTGGATACGAAGCTTGGGTCCTCACCAGACAATAAAAGAGCAAATTACAAGCAATGGAAATGAAATACATAAGAAGAGTAAAAGGCGTCACTAGAAAAGATAAAACACGAAATGATAAAATAAGAGAAGATCTGAACAATGAATCGAAATCAAATTTCATTGAAAGGAGACAACTTGGATGGTGGGGACACTTGCAGAGAAAACACAAGTAAGACGAATATGGGAGACTAAACCATTGAAAAAGAGAAGAAGAGGAAGACCAAAAGAGTCCTGGGAGCGAGCAGTTGGGAAGATTTTGACACAAAGAGGAAAGACATGGAAAGAAGCGGAAGAACTTGCAAAAAATAGACAGAGTTGGAAAAAATTTGTGAGTGAATAGTGATTTTACCCACCCCTACGCCCTATGGGTATATATATATATATATATATATATGTACATATATATAAAAGAAGCGAGAAGAAAACCTCGAAACATACGAATTTAGGCTGTTCATTCTTCATGCAGAAACAAGATTATTTTAAAGTATCTTACACTTGTTATATAAAATTCCAATGAAAAAATGGTAAGCTCCATCTGAAGTTGATAAAAACATTGTTAAGGAAACCAAAACTAAAATTCAAAACGCCTTTAAATCCAAATTAGAATTGCTGGTAGATTTCGATGGCAATTCATCACGAAGATAATCAAAATAATATTAGAGGTGATTTCGAGTAGACACGTAATCAATACGGAGAAGTTCTCCGAATATTCCCTTGAAATAAAGCTTTATGTAAACCTATACAAATGGCATCCAATGACCCAACGATGTATAAACTTTTAATCCGCGGATCATCAATTATTAATCTGCCATCTTACCTACAGGACAACTCTCTGAGGAGGCATCGGAGGTTCGAAGAAAACATCTCCGACTGTATAGATAACATTTTGCTAGAATGTGTTAAACAGGCTTATGCTAACGAATATACACGCCTTCCATCCAACAAAGGCCGAAAAAGAACTTTAAACCATTTTCCAAGGAAGCAATTAGGTTTTTCAAATGTTCATCTTTTGAATCAACATCTCAAAAAGCTGAGGAAGTATATACATCTATGAAGAGGAACAGGGTTCTTTCATTCTTAATAAAATTAAAGTTACCTAAACGTTTCTCCGTCATAAAAGTCCCAAGCCGAAGCGTGACATACTACATCTCTGCCATCGTTGGGTCTAGTGATCATAGCGCCCTCTCCGTAGGACATCTCGCAACTTTCCAACCCCAATGAGGTATAAAATTCATTGGCAACCTCGAACATTTGCTCTACAGTGTAACCATTCTCTACTAAAGCGGTTGTAATGTCCACCGGATTAACATCGGGATACGGCTTTACCAGGGAAGCTAGATTTACCCAAGACTGAGCCCACATGTTGCCTAAAAAAACACGCTGTCGTTGACGACGACGTCTTTGTAAAAATACTAGTTTACCTAAAACATGAGCTGGAAGCAAAAGATCGCCCAAATCTAAATCGTCTCCATATCTGGTCTTCAATTTTCTGCTGACGTAAAAGTGTAATTCGTCGTACAAAGGTTCTACTTCCTCCCATAACTTGTCCAGGTCCTCTATGAACGTATCGCTTTCGAAACTACTCAACCATAACCCGCTTTTGTCCGCAAATCCTGAAATTTTAGTTTATAGCTGTTGATTGACTCGGAAAAATTATTTCAAAGCGTAGTTTAAATATACCGTTAGCTCTAGCGGCTTCGTTCGATAAGTTCACATATGTCTCAAATTGGGCTTTCATTTTTGCGCCACTGACATCTCTCCAAGCTGTCCAAGCGTATTGCAACTTCTCATAAGCGGTTGATGTTGACATAATCTCCTCGATTCCTGAAAACAAGACGAAAACAATTTTATTTAAAATGGGTGTAATGTATTTTACAAATATGGAACATCATGAACTATTCAAATTTAAAATGTTGCTGAGGTGACTACTACAGATTTTGTTAATTTAACTGTTGATAATCGGACTCTAGCGTAAGTTCTTTTTGTTCCTATGTCACGTAGTCGCTTTTTCCATTTCATTATGTAAATTATTGAAATATCAACCTCCATTAGGTTTGTATTCTATTTTATAATATACTTATAGAGTACCTGGCTCCAACGTCAGCCTTTCGCTTGCTTCACATTGCTGATTCTCATAAGGACAAATAGTTGCTGAGCTGTATATCTCGGTCATCTCACTAATAGCGTTGGTAAGCTGTAAAATTATACAATTATTAAAGCATCAATTTTTGCAAGTTACGCAGATGATATAGTCATATCTGATTCTTTGTAACCTCTACATTTATTTCGTTGTATAGCGCCATTGTGTCCAAATTATCTTATATTAAAATAGTACAAGAGTTATTGCAGCAATGGCTCTTTGAGGTAGTATTGGCCTGCCTTCGAAGGTAAGTAAAAACGCAGCGCGGCACTAGGGGGCCAAACTGTTTTGCGATGGTCAAAAATCTGTAACTTTCTTATTAATAGAAATATAGTAGTGGAATTTGACAGACATGTACAGAAATGTGTAAGATCTCAAATGAATACAAAATTCTCCGCGACCTCATTTTAATAATAACGCGAAATCAATTTTTATTTTTTAGCAATATTCACTCAAAATTACGTTGTTTTACATAATAATAATAATAATAATAATAATAATTTATTTTCTGTCATGACCTATCATGGCATTAACGTTGTCAATATAAATGTATATATAAAGTGATATATAAATACGTAAATAAATAAAATCTGTGTAGATGTAAAAAGTATATAAAAAAGAATAGGACAAAACGCACATGTAAATGTATAACACTTACAGGTAAAGTCAAACACTGTATAAATAAAATAAGTTAAAGTTTATCGTATGGTGTTGAAAAACTCGTCGAGTGTGTAAAATTCGCCGTGAAGGAGCAACCTTTTCAATTTCAATTTAAATTGTTTTTCATTTAAAGATTTGTACGTTTCGGGTAGATGATTGTACAACTTCACAGCCAAATAGTTGGTGGAAACTTGCGCCGTCTTTAGCCGATGATATGGTATTACGTAGTTATTCCTGTGACGTGTATTATGCTCATGAAGCATACTGTGCGTTACGTACTTTGATTTATTGGTGTGTACATATAGCGCACACGACATTATGTAACAACACGCCAGAGTAAGTATACCGTTTTTCTTAAACAATGATCTGCAAGATGTTCTGCAGTCTACGTTGCTTAAGATTCTTACTACTTGTTTCTGTTTCAGGAATAGCTTTACGGTCTCAGGTGAATGTCCCCATATTAGAATCCCATACGTAGCTTTACTGTGAAATAAAGCAAAATATGCTGCTCTTGCTGCGTCATATGCTGCTACCGCCATGATCCTTCTAATAGCATATGTTGCAGTGGACAACTTTCTTGAGGTGTCATCAATATGCACTTTGTAGTCCAGTTTATTAGAAATGTGTAGGCCAAGGAAGCAGATACATTTCTTATCAGGTAATGTTTTTGTAGATAGTAATAGAGTTTGAGTTTTGCTTTTGTTTAAACAGAAACCGTTACTCATGAACCATTCATCTGCTTCTATTAGCGCTAATTCGGACTTTGCTTGCAGATCTCTATGCATATCTCCTCTAGTTAGTAGCGTTGTATCGTCGGCATATAGACATATTTTATCACAATGTATATTGCGTGGGAGATCGTTCGCATATATTAGGAAAAGTATTGGGCCCAAAACAGATCCCTGAGGAACGCCATTACGAACTGGACGCATGTTGGACTCTGTATTTTGCCATACTACTAGCTGTTTCCTTTCCGTCAAGTATGACTGAAGTAATTTGAGTGCAGGCCCTCTTATACCGCAGTAATTCAGTTTGGCCAGTAAAATTGGTACATTGACACAATCGAATGCTTTTGAGAGATCACAACAGGTCAGTATAACATCATCCTTCTCATCAAAAGCTGTTGTTATCGCTTGTATTATTTCATTGACTGCTGTTATCGTTGATCTACCTGATCGATACCCATGCTGTTTTTTTCAGTAAACGTTGTTCTTTGTGAAGAAACTTACTATACGATTTTTAATCGCTGTTTCGAATATTTTGGAGAATATAGGTACCAGCGCGATAGGCCGATAGTTGCATAAATCTCTTTCGTCTCCTTTTTTGTATACGGGTACTATCTTTGTCAGTTTTAATTCGTTTGGGTAGATACCTTTTAGCATACACTCGTTGAATGAGTTAGCAAGAGCTTCTGCGATGTCAGTTTTAAGCAGCTTGACTATATTTGATGATAGACCGTAAACATCGAGTGACCTGCTTTCTTTAAGGCGAGAGATAATATCGCTGATCTCCTGTGTGGTTGTCGGATACAGAAAAATTGAGTTCTGCATACGTTTTGAGTTCTGCTCCAAGAGATGAAGTGGGTTCTGGCTAGGACCTGGTAAATTGGCTGACATATCATCACCAACCGAAGCGAAGAAGTCGTTAAAATCATCCGCCCTCAAACCGTGATTCTCTTTGTATTTAGTCTTGGTTTCTAAATTTGTTTCTAGCCTTATTATATCCCAAATAGCTTTATTCTTGTTACTTGAGGACTCTATGATGTTAGTCACTGCTGTGTTTTTCGCTTTTTGAATTTCTGATCTGTACTCCTTTTTTAATTTTTTGTATACTTGTTCTACTTCTTGACTTTTAGTTGCTTTGAAAATTGTATATATGGCATCCAGTTTTTGTTTCATGTCGATTACAATACTGGTGGGAGAAAAATTGTGTCTTGGTTTTGCTTTTAGGGTAATTTCTCTTTCAGGAAACACAGTATCCAGCAGCCGTACAAAAAAGTTATGAAACTGGGAATAGGTGTTCTCTCCTCCAGTTAATATCAAATCCCATCTGATCTGATCCAATTTTAACCTTTTATAGTTCTTAGCATTCAAGCATCTTGATTTTATTATCTCTACATTTGTTTTATTTTCAGAATATGCAGTGGTGATGGAAATAAACTGTGCTAGGTGATCAGCAATGTGAAGATTTTGTACAGCAGTGATATCCACACATAATGGGTCGTTGGTAAATATATTATCTATACAAGTGCTCGACCTGGATGTCTCCCGTGATGGCTCACTGAACAAGGCACGCAAACCGAACGATAAACAACACTCCATCAGCGTCCGTTGATCTTCTGATTTCTGCATGAAATCTACGTTAAAATCTCCTGCCAATACAATTCTGTAGTTTTTGTACCTTGTAATTAGATTTGTAAACATTATCTGTAATGTTTCAATAAATACGTCGAAATCACCTTGTGGAGATCTGTATAGGGACATTATTATTAATTTACTTTGTCGCCATTCCACTCCAGCTACTTCAATATCCTTTTCTTTGCTTTGTTCCTTAAGCATTGCAATTTCAAGAATGTCAATATCGCGTTTGGTTAATATAAGTACACCACCATGTTTAGATGTACTTCTACAATAATTCGCACCAATATTGTAATTTTCAATTTTTAAACTATTTATTTCATCCTGTTTTAGCCAATGCTCTGTAATACATAAAATATCTGTGTCAGCTCCGTATATATAATAGAAGAACACTAAAACAGAAAATGCTTTTACTCTAGCAATTGCACTGCTTCCTCGTCCAGTTCAACATTTACAGGCGTGGATACTTTTCTGAGACTGGATATACAGGGTATTAAAGAATACCTTTAAATATTTAAGGGGCATATATTACGATCAAAGAAAAGCCCTAATGAACATGGGTCCGCAAATCGACCGTTTTCGTGATAAGTGCGTTTGTCTTTTTTGAAAATCAACGAAAGCCACAATTTTCATTATCAGTTTAATGGTTTTTTTTTTGGTTGCTTTAGTCATAGAAACTACGACTTTCTCTAAAGTAAAACAATTGTTTTCATAAATTTTATTATCAGTTCGCAGTGCTCTGCATATGCTGTTTTCCAAATAAATGCGATTTAATCAAAAAAACAACAACTTTAAGTAAAACATTTTGTTTTCATATAACATTTGCGTTATTAATCAGTTCGCTGTCAATTCATAAGCTGTTTTCTGGTAGTGAATTTATTTTCGACGCAAGGGAAATTAGTTTCCGACTTGCAATGCCTTATTCAAATGCTGAAATGGCCGACATGGTTTTCATGTATGGTCATGCCGATGGGAATGCTTTGCAAGCACGTCGCCTTTATTACGAGACTTTCCCAATCGTCAATCGCCTTCGCATGTAATGTTTGGAAACGTTTACCAGCGGTTGAGGGATAGCGGTCCCTTCAAAAAACGCGCTTAGGAAAGCGGACGTCTAAGGTCAGTGTGTATGCCTAAGGTTGAAGAACAAATCTTGGCAATAGTAGATGAAAACCCCGAAACTAGTGTGAGAAAAATTTCGGCTGAAGTAGGCGCAAGTAAACCTTTTGTTTGGAGAACTCTCCACCAACAACTTTTATATCCGTACCATATCCAACACGAACAAACCCTTACTCGTCCTGACTACCGAACAAGATATTCTGTCAATGCTTTTTAAGGAAATCTGCTGAACGCTAGAATTTTTCTTCTAACATCCTTTTCACTGATGAAGCCGGTTTCACTAAAGATGGGATTTTCAACTGCCACAATAATCACGTTTGGTCGTACGAAAATCCGCATGCTGTTCTTGAATCCAGACATCAACAGCGTTTCAGTCTAAATATCTGGCTAGGCATTTTAGGAGATCAGTTATTAGGACCGGTTGTTTTGCCACAACGTTTAACAGGCCCTGCATACCTTAACTTTCTAGTAAATACCTTGCCCAAACTTTTGGAAGATGTCCCTCTAAATCGGAGATTGAACGTTTGGTTTACGCAAGATGGGGCACCGCCGCATTTTACGCTTGTTGATAGGGAGCACCTGAACGAAACATTTCATAGGAGATGGATAGGACGAGGGGGTCCCATTCCATGGCCTAAATCCGTTAGATTTTTGTATTTGGGGTTACTTGAAAAGTTTAATGCACGAAACACCAGTAAATAGTCTTGCGGAGTTGTGCAACAGCGAATTGCACAGTGTTATCAAACAATTCAAGCAAAACCGGGCTTTTTGGAATGGGTGCGGAGTTCCTTCTTAAGAAGATGTACATCCTGTGTTGAAATGGAAGGAGGACATCCCGAACATCTGTAATTATCGTGTTCTGTAACGCTAAACGCTAAAAAATGCAAAAAAAAACTATTGCACTTATCTCGAAAACGGTTGTTTTGCGGACCCTTGTTCATTAGGGTTTTTTTACTTGTTTTTGATCGTAATATATGCCCCTTAAATTTAAAGATTTAAACGTCTTTTTTTAACATCCTGTATAGGGATCTGAAGTAAACAGTAAGGCATGGAAAACGTCTTCGTTCGTAGCAGAACGCGAACATTTTTTTGCTTGATGTAATCTGTATAATTTGTAATCTTTATTGCGCGATTCTTGGGCTTCTTTAGATAACTGTCGGAGTGACAAAACTGCATTATAACGAATTATGTTTTCCCCATGAATCAGGACTTTATGTACTGATGAGAGTATATAGCACCAATTATATTCGCTGCATACACTTGTGCAGTTTCAAATTCACACTGACCAAACTTTTAAACTTTTGGAATTAATCTGCCTACCCCCTTACATTGTTTGTAGTATTATGTGAAATCTGGAAATAAGCTCTTCATCAACTCCAGTTATATCCGCTGTACAAGCCGGATTATCGAAAAATCTTCTAGCGGTATTCCCGTCATTACTGTTGCCACTATTTTGTCGTGGTTTATCCATTATCAGTCCGCACTCTTTTCGAAATCTATCTTGAACGTAAGTCTTCTTTGCTTGCTTTTCGTTTTTCATGTCTTCGGTGGTTGCCGCCCATTTCTTAAACGACAAATTATAGGAAATGTGAAGAACTAACTCCAGGAATGTTATCCACGCATGCAATGTTGAGATGCCTAATCTAAAAGCGTTTTCATTTTCTTGTTTCCGCCTCACCCGATCCGGGTCGTTCATTTCCGTAGGCTTGGCAAGGCACACAACACATATTGAAGTAGAAGAAATATGGGTTAGTACCTGCACAACTTTACCATGAATCATTGCAAAGAAAAGCTCATGCTTTATTGTGAGCCGTTTCTCATTTTTCGTTACTGAAGTGCGCAACAAAGTACGGATCTGAGCTTCTATTTCGTCCACGGTAGCTCTTGTTTTTTTCAAGAAGCGACAAATAAATTGCTGTCAGCTATCAGGGAGCTTTCACCAGGAAGAATTTGTTTATATTCACTTTGTCCTGAAGAACCATCACAGCTCCACTTATTGTTAGTGTATAAACGTAACTGTGATGATTATTGCAGGTCAACAGAATCGATCATCAAGGTTCTCTTGCATGTGTGATCGAGGGGCGACTGTAGCGTTACTTTCGCACTTATATCAGTAATTTCAATTGGAGTTGGATAACGCTCAACCTTAGCATTCCTCAGTTTCTTCTACGATGGCAATAAACTACACTGTTTAGTGTGCAAGCAGTTTAATAAATATTGGTACCTGTTTGTTGTTAAAGATATATCGTTGTATATAGCCAGAGCTTCATCCGGTGGAAACGGTTCCGCAGTTGTGTTGTTTCTTAGCATTTGCAGTAGAACCTCTTTCTTTTCTATTGATGCCGCGTGTAATTCTTGTATAATTTCAGCTTCAACGGTTACACATATGAGCTGCGAATATGATCCAATCCAGATTCGCGAAAGAGTTTAATTGCTTTACATCTTTAGGTCGTTTTAGCCGAATTTTCAAAAGTCTTGCACGGCCTTCCACGTACCATTCCAGATGACGTCGAAGGTTCTTCCCTTACTTCAAATTACACAAGCAGCTCACTGTCTAACCAATCCTTGTTATTTTTTAAAAACAAGTCAACTTTGCGTGCCGCGTTTTTCCAAGGGATTTTGAATTCAGGAAGTACGTATTTTTGAATATTCACGATTACACATCTCAACTGAGGTTCGGAAAGGTTGAAATTTTGCCGAATATAAGTCTCAGTGGTTGAAATATGCTTCCCGTGTTCTATGAAAGCAGCGCACAAAGTACGTTTAGCGATTTTAAAGTTACCCATTTTGGTTAAATACTCTTTAAGTACAAAATATTTCGAATCGTAGAATATCTTAGGACTAACTGCATATGTCTGAATTGGAATTGATTATATATACTAAATCGACTAAACCACAGAAAATATTTTTCTTATAAATATTATTTTGACATAGTCTTGTTTCTCAATGCTCTGTTATTGATCGTTTTCTGTTTCCTTTTTAACATTCGGTAAATATGTTTGTCAACAATATGTCCGGCGTGGTAAAACAGCCTTCTAAAATTTATAGATATTCTAATTTGAAAGAAGTTCAGCTATTTTTCAATAATAATTTTAAATATCAAATAAATAACTGTAAAAAAAGATTTTCTATACACAGCCACTTATTAAATGTAAAGATATATGTAAGCAAAAGTACAAGAATAAAATTTACAAAAACCAATAAATTTAAGTTCATTCAAAATGAAATAATTAAAAGTTACAAAAATTATATTTTCAAGACAAATTGAAAATCAATCGTTTATGAATTTTTTAATAAAATAAAATTTATCCCAACACTGATTTGAAATTCTCAGCAACAAATTAGATAACAAAATAAAAGATACAGGTGTAGTAGTTCCCAAGGTAGAAATTGTAATGTCACTGTAGACTATGCGCATGCTGACTGTTTTTCGTTAGCCGTACAATAAACACAGCAAAACCACAAGATTTTCTTTTAGGATATTATGCAGGACATCCGAGACTATCTATATGTATCATCAGTTTTGCCGGGATAGACCCTGATAATAGTTGAAACCTTCCACGAAGTTTAATAAGTCTTTGATTTAACACCCACTAATTCGATAGGTCATTACACAAATACGAATCTTCTAATCTGTAATTTTCTACGATGAATTAACTTGCGCAAATGCAGCGATAAACATCAAACAAACATCTATACGTTAGACTTTGACCTTCTCTGAGTAATGTGACCTTATTTTCGGCATGAATTGTGAAATTTTGTAAAAACCATTTTTGGTCGGATTTCAACCGCGTGACCCCATAGTGCGCGGTCTTGTTCTGATATTTTATGAAAATAAAATATTAAAAATTGTAATAATTTTGTGCGATTAATGAATTCTTTTGTAACTTGAATGACAAGAATTTTCGTTTTCTTAAGGTAAATAAAAAGTTCATTTATCTACACTAATACAGCTATTAAATATATAAGTAGGACTACTAAACATTTCTGCATTTCTCAATGCAGAAAAAGTACCATCAAGTGCATGCAATTGTAGAATCTGGGTGACACAACAAAAATACAAATCCCCAATAAATGCTGTGAGAATTACTAAACATGATAGAATTAAGAATGAAAAAAAATATATTAGAGCAAGGAACAATAACTAACAAAATAGGAGGTATGGTATGTATACGTCACAAGGAGCAGGAGATTCTAATCAGAATAGGAACAGAAGCAAGATAGCTCCAAAAAACATAAAGGATTTGAGAAAATTCAAGGATTTTCTCATGTTTCCACAAATCATTCTAAACTCACCTCGCTTAGCTTTTCTTCGTCCAATGCAGCATTTCCCAATACCTTCAAGAATTTCAACTGTCTCCTTACCATTTCATCAGTAAAGCTCTCCTCATTCTGCTGGCTGAAAACGTTCTCCCACTGTTCTTTATCAAATGCAGCCATCCTTAACGTCGCTTCGTTCTAAACAAAAAAAGCGTAACAAAATGCACATCTTGAATTTGTCTAAATTCATTTTTACCAGAGCTGCACCAGTCTCTTCGTTGATATTGGTTGCGTAGTTCCATTCGGCATGAACCTGAGCAGTGTAAACCTCTTGTGCTTGCCTCGCGTAATCTCCTGAAAGGAAATCCTGGAGGTCCTCTTCACCTAACTCCCTATTGTATTTGTAAAGGTAATCGTATAGCGGTTTAAAGTAGTCTAAAATCGCCGTACCATCTAGCCTGCTTGCGCCAGTCATTCGCAGTAAAACTTGCGACCAATGTAAGCTAGATCCCAACGTCATTCCAGTTCTAAAAAAAAGAAAAAACAATAGATTGGATATGCCACTGCAATGAGATACTGTGGGTTACCTAAATCGTGTACCGGCAAATGGGTTATTGTAAAAATCGCACTTGTGTAGCGGTTTACCAGTCGCATTGTTTGGCTGGTATTCACCGGCGAATTGACAAATGGCTCTGTACAGTTGGAATTCCAAAATGTGGGCTACGAAGTAACTGTAAATATAAGAAGATCCAGTTTATAATAGATTATCAAAAACTGAAACTATCAAAATTTGGAGAGGGACAACCAAACTTACTTGATATATTGAGAATTTGCTGCAACATGAAATTTGGCACCTGGATCGAAGTCATCTTCTGCTCTTTCAACTGGTGACTTTACCTTCTGGTACAACTTCCTAAAAAAGGCAAACACATCCCAGTTAGTCACTCCTAACGAAAACTATACGTCCTACCTATAATTCCACCAATGCTCATTCCATTGGCTCTCATCAACCGATCCGCTGAAAACATCCCATCTCCACTTGTCAATTAATAGACCGAACGGCAAAAAAGCGACTCTTTCCAACGCCATGCTCATTAAAGCGTTAATCGATGCTTCGTCAGTGTCTTCATAATCTGTCAATAAGCCAATCTTCTCTAGATGTTGGGGTGTCGCCATAGATAAAGCTATGGTATCTCCCATAGCTTCATGGAATCCGGGATTTGCTCCACCTCTAAATGTAATTGGTTGGTTTCTGTATTGAAGGAAGTACTGGATATGTCCCATCTCGTGATGAACAGTGATGAAATCTTCCATGTTTACTTCGGTGCACATTTTAATCCTGCACGAATATAAAACAAAATTACTCTACACAACTGCTACAATTTAAAAAGATTAAAGTTGGCAGCCTTACACTACCTATCCTTCAGTACTAAATAATAATATCATACTTTACCTAAAGGTTTCCCCATCACAAAAGTCCCAAGCCGATGCATGACATTGTACTTCTCGACCGTCTGGTTTAGTAATCATAGCATCAGCACCATACGACATGGAATTATCCAACAGACCCAAAGACGTGTAAAATTCATTGGACATTTCGAACATCTTACGAACATCATAACCGTTTTGAAGCATGGCTTGCGTGATATCGACTTCACTAGCATCAGGGAATGGCTTCACGTAAGGTTCGATATTAACCCAAGATTGGGCCCACATATTACCTAAATGTTTGGCAAATAGCTTTAGAAGAATCATCTTTACAGTATGGTTGCTAAAATTATGACTGCCAAGGGCGTCAGGAAATGGAGAATTTTCAAAGATTATGCCAAAGTAGATAAGAATAACTACAAGAATACTTTATATCGTCAATTAATACACCCGATTTTGTTCACAGTAAAGAGAAAAACAACACCTATAATTCTCAAAACACTACATACCCAACACATTCGCAGGTATGTACCCATCCGAAGTGTCAATTTTATCACCAAATCTATCTTGCAATTTTCTACGAACATAAGTATGCAGTTCATCGTATAAGGGTTTCACCTCCAACCAAAGCTCATCCAGACTCTCAATGAAATCGTCCGTTTCGTAGCGACTCCTCCACATTTCACCAGCATCTTCGAAACCTTTGAACAAAAAGACCATGCAGTCCCTTCATGTTAATTCAATACCAACTGAGCAGGTGATAATACATACCGTTCGCTGCTGCGACTTCCTGGGACAATTGAATGTATTTTTGGTAATCCTCTCGAATCTTAGCACCGCTGGCATCCCTCCAAGCTTTCCAAACATAAGTCAGCTCATCGTAATCAGTTGAAGATGCTATAACTGCTTCCATGTCTATAAGGCATAAATAAAAGTATAAAAGGCAAGAACGTGATTAAGCTAATAGGAAGAGATTCAAAACGAACCTGGTTCTAGGGATAAGCCTTCATCCTCCAGAATACAGTCTTGTTTTGCGAATGGACATATCTTAGCGGTGCTGTAGGTGTTACGCATGGATTGTAAGATATTCGTATACTAAAAGAGAGAAGCGAAATACCTTCATTGAATTCACAATTTTAACAGGAAATTTCTCAATACTTTCGACTCCTCACGCATAATTTATTATAAAGTGACGTAATAACGTTTTAAATTACCTCTTCCAATTTATTTGTCGATAAAGCTGCACTACCAAGATTCTTCAATGACCTCAACTGCCTTTTGAGCGGCTCGTTTTGATAATCGTCTACGTTTAAAGGTGCGAAATATCGTTCCCACCATTCTTTCCGTTTCTCTGCCACTTCCAACGTTACCTCGGTCTAAAGGAAATACACATTGTCGATATAAATCGCATGTTACTTCTGTCTTTTGGTGACGTACCAAAGCAGCCGCTTTATCTGGGTTATCTATATCCGTAGCATAGTTCCATTCCGCCACTTGCTGCCTGTAGCAGTTGTCGGAAGCAAACTGCTCGTATTCGTTCCCAAGCCAACTTATTAGTTCCGCTTCTGTCTCGAAAGGAGGCGATTGGTTATTATATTCACGAAGGTAATCGTATAAAGGCTTAAAGTAATCCGTAATCGCTGTCCCATCCAACTCGGTTTCACCGGTGATCTGTTGCAAAACCTGCGACCAATGTACGCTAGATCCCAGAGCCATTCCATCCCTAAAGGAATAATCGAATATTGAGTGTATAATCACGCATGCACAATGTGTCCTACGCTAAACGTGCGCCAGCCTCAGTGCTCCCGTAAAAATCGCACTTATGCAATGGTTTAGTATCCGGGTTATTCGGGTCGTATTCACCAGCCTCAATGCAAAGACTTCTATAGAACTGGAACTCCAAAATGTGGGCGACGAAATAACTGCAAATATAGGCAAGCAATTAATACATAAACGATCAAAAGAACAGGCAAACTATATTAAAAATACAATCTACTGTTAGAATAATTATTTGAAAATCCAGAGATTGTTTGAAAAATATTAGCCCTTTGAACGGCGATGAATAGTGTACAGATGAAATAGAGTGTGCAGAAACGTGAAACATTTTGGAACATGGAAATCAAACCGCAAGTAACCGAACCTACTTGATATATTGGGAATTTGCAGCGACGTGGAACTTGGCACCTGGATCGAAATCATGTTCCGTCCTCTCAACCGGAGGCTTGACCTTCTGGTACAATTTTCTACAAAAGGTCAACACGTCTGGGTTAAATAATCCATGCCGCAGAAGCCATACTTCTTACCTGTAATTCCACCAATGTTCATTCCATTGACTCTCTTCTATCGATTCGCTAAATACATCCCATCTCCACTTATCAATCAACAGACCAAACGGCAAGAAGGCGACTCTTTCCAAAGCCATGTTCATTAGTGCGTTAATGGAAGCTTCTTCATTGTCTTCATAACCTGTCAGTAAGCCAATCTTCTCTAGATGTTGAGGTGTAGCAACAGACAAAGCAATGGTATCTCCTATAGCTTCATGGAATCCTGGATTTGCACCACCTCTAAAGCTAATTTTCTGGTTCTTGTATTGGAGGAAATATTGGATATGTCCCATCTCGTGATGAACGGTAACGAAATCTTCCATGTCTACTTGGGTGCACATTTTGATCCTAAAAAATTGAGAAAAATATTCATTTACGTTTACCGAATACAACTAAAAGTAATTTATTAAAAGATTGGTATTTGCATAAAAGGTTACAAACTTTTAAATCATAAGTGACATACTAAACTAACATCTCGTGATTTACATGGAAAAATAAAACACTCATATTTTTACCTAAATGTTTCCCCATCGCAAAAGTCCCAAGCGGATGCATGACATTGCACTTCCCGGCCTTCAGGTTTCGTAATCATAGCATCAGAATCATACGACATGGAATTATCTAGCAGACCCATGGATTTGTAAAATTCGTCGGACATTTCAAACATCTTCAGAACGTCGTAACCGTTTTGCTTCATTGCTTCCGTGACATCAACCTCGCTGGCATCCGGGTATGGTCTCACGTAGGGTTCGATATTCACCCAAGATTGCGCCCACATATTTCCTAAATACAAGAGAAATAGTTTTCTACCAGAAGGTGTCTTTAGTATTTATACGGTATTATTACTTCCACACTAGTTATCTTAAAATTCAGATATCATGCTAACTCAACTTAGAATTTCCTTTGGAAGTTTATGCACAAAGGGAAGAATGAATTTAACACACAATCAACGATTTAAGAAGTTGTTCGATCCTGAAGAGAAATATAACCATGGAGTTCAATTCAAGAAAACTGGGAACACGCAATTAATTTGGTCAATCCTAGCACAGCATGTTCCCATTACTGCTAATCAAGACACCATTATAGGTATTCATACTAATAGTTCGTGGACGTACAAACATCGAAATTATTTATATCAATTTCAACTAGTTTTGAAACTCCAACATACCTAAAATATTGGCAGGTATATATCCGTCTGAAGTGTCAATCTTGTCACCATATCTTTCTTGCAACTTGTTACGAACGTACGTATGAAGTTCATCGTATAAAGGCTCCACCTTCAGCCAAAGCTCCTCCAAATTTTCAACAAAGTTTTCGGTTTCGTAACGACTCCTCCACATGTCACCGGTATCTTGGAAACCTTGTAGCAAAAGGATGGTGCAGCCTCTTCATGTTATTTCAATAGGAAGCACGATGGTGACAATACTTACCGTTCGCCGCTGCGACTTCTTGGGACAATTCAACGTATTTCTTGTAATCGTCTCGGATCTTAGCACCGCTAGCATCTCTCCAAGCTTTCCAAACATACTCCAGTTCATCGTAATCGGTTGAGGATGCTATAACCGCTTCAATGTCTGTAGGCACACGAAAATCACAAAAAATGGTAAATATAAGCGTTAGAGACCACGTTTTAAAACGAACCTGGTTCTAAGGACAACCCTTCAACCAACGGATCACAGTCTTGTTTTGCGTATGGGCATATTTTGCCAGTGCTGTAGGTGCTGCGCATAGATTGTAACACATTCGTGTACTGAAAGAGAAAATAAATAGCTTTGTAGAACTCGAACGCCTACTAAATAGTTCGCCAATCCCGTTCCCCAAAACACAATTTTGTATAAAGTACGATAATCATCGCTTTAAATTACCTCTTCCAATTTATCGGCCGTTAAAGCAGCACTTCCAAGATTTTTCAATGATCTCAATTGTCTCTTGAGCTGCTCGTCTGCATAATCATCCACGTTCAAGGGTGCGAAATACTGTTCCCACCATTCTTTTCGCTTCTCTGCCACTTCCAATGTTACTTCGGTCTAAAAGTGATTCGTAAAGCCATTGTTAGGGGAAGACTATTCCTCCTTTCTTTTAAAAATTTACCAAAATGTCTGCTTTATCTGTATTGGCTATGTCTGTAGCATAGTTCCATTCCGCCACTTGCTGCCTGTAGCAGTTTTCGGAAGCAAACTGCTCGTATTCGTTCCCAATCCAACTTATTAGTTCCGCTTCTGTCTCGAAAGGAGGCGACTGGTTATTATATTCACGAAGGTAATCGTATAGAGGCTTAAAGTAATCCGTAATCGCTGTCCCATCCAACACGGTTTCACCGGTGATCTGTTGCAAAACCTGCGACCAATGTACGCTAGATCCCAGAGCCATTCCAGACCTAAAGGAATAATCGAATATTGAGTGTATAATCACGCATGCACAATGTGTCCTACGCTAAACGTGCCCCAGCCTCAGTGCTTCCGTAAAAATCGCACTTGTACAGTGGTTTAGTATCTGAGTTATTCGGATCGTATTCTCCAGCCTCAATGCAAAGGCTTCTATAGAACTGGAACTCCAAAATGTGGGCAACGAAGTAACTAGAAATACAAGTAAGTAATTACTATGTAGAAGCTGACAAAACTTAAAGAAAAACGATATTAACCCGTGAAGGCCCTGCGTCACCATTTGGTAGCGATTGTGTGGCTATTTAAGAATATTATTTACGCATACTTCTTTAAAAAATAATTCGGGGTTTTCATGGGTTGAATGCACATTCCGCTGTTGAAAATTCAGAAAACAGATCAACTAGTTAAACAAGGAAGATTTCACCATAAATTATTGTACCATATTATTGCACTTAACTTATGGAATAAAAACAACAATGGTCTTCCCTTGGTTGTTTTAAAATTCTTATCGGATTGAAACGGAATGAGCGGTGCGCAGAGAGAATGCAATGTATAAAAGTGTGAAAACCTTTGGAACATGGAAGTCCTAACCAAAAGTAACTAAACTTACTTGATATATTGCGAATTTGCTGCGACGTGAAACTTGGCACCTGGATCGAAATCATCTTCCGTTCTCGCAACAGGGGGCTTGACTTTCTGATACAACTTTCTACAAAAAACAAACACGTCTGAGTTAAGTAATCCGTGCTATAAATGGTATATGCCCCACCTGTAATTCCACCACTGCTCATTCCAGTGATTCTCATCAATCGATTCGCTAAACACATCCCATCTCCACTTATCAATCAACAGGCCAAACGGCAAGAAGGCGACTCTTTCCAAAGCCATGTTCATTAGTGCGTTAATGGAAGCTTCTTCATTGTCTTCATAACCTGTCAGTAAGCCAATCTTCTCTAGATGTTGAGGTGTAGCAACAGACAAAGCAATGGTATCTCCTATAGCTTCATGGAATCCTGGATTTGCACCACCTCTAAAGCTAATTTTCTGGTCCTTGTATTGAAGGTAATATTGGATATGTCCCATCTCGTGATGAACGGTGACGAAATCTTCCATGTCTACTTGGGTGCACATTTTGATCCTAAAAAAATTGAGAAAAATATTCATTTACGTTTACCGAATACAACTACAAGTAATTTATTAAAAGATTGGTATTTGCATAAAAGGTTACAAACTTTCAGATCATAATTGGCATACTAAACTAACATCTCGTGATTTACATGGAAAAATATAACACTCATATTTTTACCTAAATGTTTCCCCATCGCAAAAGTCCCAAGCGGATGCATGACATTGCACTTCCCGGCCTTCAGGTTTCGTAATCATAGCATCAGAATCATACGACATGGAATTATCTAGCAGACCCATGGATTTGTAAAATTCATCGGACATTTCAAACATCTTTTGAACGTTGTAACCGTTTTGCTTCATTGCTTCCGTGACATCAACCTCGCTGGCATCCGGGTATGGTCTCACGTAGGATTCGATATTCACCCAAGATTGCGCCCACATATTTCCTAAATACAAGAGAAATAGATTTCTACCACCAGGTGTCTTTAGTATTTATACGGTATTATTACTTCCACACTAGTTATCTTAAAATTCAGATATTATGCTAACTCAAGTTAGAATTTCCTTTGGAAGATTATGCACAAAGGGAAGAATGAATTTAACACACAATCAACGATTTAGGAAGTTGTTCGATCCCAAAGAGAAATATAACCATGGAGCTCAATTCAAGAAAACTGGGAACACGCAAATAATTTGGTCAACCCTAGCATAGCATGTTCCTATTACTGCTAATCATGACACCATTAGAGGTATTCATGCTAACGATTTGTGGACGTACAAACATCGAAATCATTTATATCAATTTGAACTAGTTTCGAAACTCCAACATACCTAAAATATTGGCAGGTATATATCCGTCTGAAGTGTCAATCTTGTCACCATATCTTTCTTGCAACTTGTTACGAACGTACGTATGAAGTTCATCGTATAAAGGCTCCACCTGCAGCCAAAGGCCGTCTAAATTTTCAACAAAGTTTTCGGTTTCGTAACGACTCCTCCACATGTCACCGGTATCTTGGAAACCTTGAAGCAAAAGGATGGTGCAGCCTCTTCATGTTATTTCAATAGGAAGCACGATGGTGACAATACTTACCGTTCGCCGCTGCGACTTCTTGGGACAATTCAACGTATTTCTTGTAATCGTCTCGGATCTTAGCACCGCTAGCATCCCTCCAAGCTTTCCAAACATACTCCAGTTCATCGTAATCGGTTGAGGATGCTATAACCGCTTCAATGTCTATAGGCGCACGAAAATCACAAAAAATGGTAAATATAAGTGTTAGAGACCACGTTTTAAAACGAACCTGGTTCCAAGGACAACCCTTCAACCAACAGATCACAGTCTTGTTTTGCGTATGGGCATATTTTGCCAGTGCTGTAGGTGCTGCGCATAGATTGTAACACATTCGTGTACTAAAAGTGAAAATAAATAGCTTTGTAGAATTCGAACCCCTACTAAATAATTCCCCAGTTCCTTTCTCCAAAACACAATTTTGTATAAAGTAAGATAATCATCGCTTTAAATTACCTCTTCCAATTTATCGGCCGTTAAAGCAGCACTTCCAAGATTTTTCAATGATCTCAATTGTCTCTTGAGCTGCTCGTCTGCATAATCATCCACGTTCAAGGGTGCGAAATACTGTTCCCACCATTCTTTTCGCTTCTCTGCCACTTCCAATGTTACTTCGGTCTAAAAGTAATACGTATAGCCATTGTTAGGGGAAGACTATTCCTCCTATTTTTTTAAAATTTACCAAAATATCTGCTTTATCTGTATTAGCTATGTCTGTAGCATAGTTCCATTCCGCCACTTGCTGCCTGTAGCAGTTTTCGGAAGCAAACTGCTCGTATTCGTTCCCAAGCCAACTTATTAGTTCCGCTTCTGTCTCGAAAGGAGGCGACTGGTTATTATATTCACGAAGGTAATCGTATAGAGGCTTAAAGTAATCCGTAATCGCTGTCCCATCCAACTCGGTTTCACCCGTGATCTGTTGCAAAACCTGCGACCAATGTACGCTAGATCCCAGAGCCATTCCAGACCTAAAGGAATAATCGAATATTGAGTGTATAATCACGCATGCACAATGTGTCCTACGCTAAACGTGCGCCAGCCTCAGTGCTCCCGTAAAAATCGCACTTGTGCAATGGTTTAGTATCCGGGTTATTCGGATCGTATTCACCAGCCTCAATGCAAAGGCTTCTATAGAACTGGAACTCCAAAATGTGGGCAACGAAGTAACTAGAAGTACAAGTAAGCAATTACTATGTAGAAGCTGACAAAACTTAAAGAAAAACGATATTAACCCGTGAAGGCCCTGCGTCACCATTTGGTAGCGATTGTGTGGCTATTTAAGAATATTATTTACGCATACTTCTTTAAAAAATAATTCGGGTTTTCATGGGTTGAATGCACATTCCGCTGTTGAAAATTCAGAAAACAGATCAACTAGTTAAACAAGGAAGATTTCACCATAAATTATTGTACCATATTATTGCACTTAACTTATGGAATAAAAACAACAATGGTCTTCCCTTGGTCGTTTGAAAATTCTTATCGCATTGAAATGGAATGAGCGGTGCGCAGAGAGAATGCAATGTATAAAAGTGTGAAAACCTTTGGAACATGGAAGTCCTAACCAAAAGTAACTAAACTTACTTGATATATTGCGAATTTGCTGCGACGTGAAACTTGGCACCTGGATCGAAATCATCTTCCGTTCTCGCAACAGGGGGCTTGACTTTCTGATACAACTTTCTACGAAAAACAAACACGTCTGAGTTAAGTAATCCGTGCTATAAATGGTATATGCCCCACCTGTAATTCCACCAATGTTCATTCCATTGACTCTCTTCTATCGATTCGCTAAATACATCCCATCTCCACTTATCAATCAACAGACCAAACGGCAAGAAGGCGACTCTTTCCAAAGCCATGTTCATTAGTGCGTTAATGGAAGCTTCTTCATTGTCTTCATAACCTGTCAGTAAGCCAATCTTCTCTAGATGTTGAGGTGTAGCAACAGACAAAGCAATGGTATCTCCTATAGCTTCATGGAATCCTGGATTTGCACCACCTCTAAAGCTAATTTTCTGGTCCTTGTATTGAAGGTAATATTGGATATGTCCCATCTCGTGATGAACGGTGACGAAATCTTCCATGTCTACTTGGGTGCACATTTTGATCCTAAAAAAATTGAGAAAAATATTCATTTACGTTTACCGAATACAACTACAAGTAATTTATTAAAAGATTGGTATTTGCATAAAAGGTTACAAACTTTCAGATCATAATTGGCATACTAAACTAACATCTCGTGATTTACATGGAAAAATATAACACTCATATTTTTACCTAAATGTTTCCCCATCGCAAAAGTCCCAAGCGGATGCATGACATTGCACTTCCCGGCCTTCAGGTTTCGTAATCATAGCATCAGAATCATACGACATGGAATTATCTAGCAGACCCATGGATTTGTAAAATTCATCGGACATTTCAAACATCTTTTGAACGTTGTAACCGTTTTGCTTCATTGCTTCCGTGACATCCACCTCGCTGGCATCCGGGTATGGTCTCACGTAGGGTTCGATATTCACCCAAGATTGCGCCCACATATTGCCTAAATACAAGAGAAATAGTTTTCTACCACCAGGTGTCTTTAGTATTTATACGGTATTATTACTTCCACACTAGTTATCTTAAAATTCAGATATTATGCTAACTCAAGTTAGAATTTCCTTTGGAAGTTTATGCACAAAGGGAAGAATGAATTTAACACACAATCAACGATTTAGGAAGTTGTTCGATCCCAAAGAGAAATATAACCATGGAGTTCAATTCAAGAAAACTGGGAACACGCAAATAATTTGGTCAACCCTAGCATAGCATGTTCCTATTACTGCTAATCATGACACCATTAGAGGTATTCATGCTAACGATTTGTGGACGTACAAACATCGAAATTATTTATATCAATTTGAACTAGTTTCGAAACTCCAACATACCTAAAATATTGGCAGGTATATATCCGTCTGAAATGTCAATCTTGTCACCATATCTTTCTTGCAACTTGTTACGAACGTACGTATGAAGTTCATCGTATAAAGGCTCCACCTGCAGCCAAAGGCCGTCTAAATTTTCAACAAAGTTTTCGGTTTCGTAACGACTCCTCCACATGTCTACCGGTATCTTGGAAACCTTGAAGCAAAAGGATGGTGCAGCCTCTTCATGTTATTTCAATAGGAAGCACGATGGTGACAATACTTACCGTTCGCCGCTGCGACTTCTTGGGACAATTCAACGTATTTCTTGTAATCGTCTCGGATCTTAGCACCGCTAGCATCTCTCCAAGCTTTCCAAACATACTGCAGTTCATCGTAATCGGTTGAGGATGCTATAACTGCTTCAATGTCTATAGGCGCACGAAAATCACAAAAAATGGTAAATATAAACATTAGAGACCACGTTTTAAAACGAACCTGGTTCTAAGGACAACCCTTCAACCAACGGATCACAGTCTTGTTTTGCGTATGGACATATCTTGGCTGTGCTGTAGGTGCTACGCATAGATTGTAGGATGCCTGTGTACTTAAAAGGAAAACAAATTCTATACCCTTATTAATTCCATGCCACCATTCAAGGGTTACTCAATATTTTAGATTTCCCAATGTACGTTATTTATTTACATCTAACCAACGAGAAAAACTCCCAAGAAAGTTGCAAAGGTTACGTGTACTCCAAGTGTTCAAAAGCAGAACTAAGAAAGTAGATCGAGACAGAGTATAGGATGCACTATACTTTAGAATAGGGCAATAATCCAATAACATTTTTAAAGTCGTAGATTTGCCGCTTAATGAATCCACACGGCTTAATTTCTCTGTGCACATAATGTCCTCAATATGCAGATTAAGATCCAGAGAGGAGTCAAAGACGATTCTGAAAACGTTAATTTAACCTACGCGAACGAGTGCAACACCACCAATTAGATACGCATAATGGATAGTATCTTTCCTCTTTTTTGGAGAACGCAACGACTTTACATTTATGTAAATAATCTTAAGTCATCTGCGAATAGTAGGAATGTAGAAAAGTTTATACGATATTTGATGTCGTTTATGAAAAAAAGAAATAAAATGGAACCCAAATGTCTGTCTTAAGTTACACCGGAACTTACTCAGATTGGGTTCGATGTTGTAATGCCCAAGCGTACTATAAGTGCGACCAGACATAAGATTCGAATCAAGACAAAAGCATTCCCGTAAATCTATAAGCGCTTAACTTAAGTAGCAGCTGATAATCCACTCAATCAAAGGCTTTGGTGTCACTGCTTCTACCACAAATGAAACCATGCGCTTCCGGAATAAAATAAGCGGCGAAGGTAGATAGCATTTTATCCGTAACAATTGATACCAACACTTTACCTAAAGCGGATAAGGCGGGAGAAATATACCAGTCATTGTTTTATGTTTTCAATTTATAACATTCAAAAAAAAATTAAATTCATAAACGTTTGTAATCATTGGTAATGCTAGATTTAGATAAGGCTCGCAGGCTTTTGAAGGTGTTAATTTAAAAGGTGTGGACAAGATGTGATTAGAGTTAGCGAAGAGGATTTTCTAAATATCCAAACCTGGAGTATTTAATTCTAAAATTCTATATTATGAACATACAAGGAGCGGTCCACGTATTCTAAGTCTTCGGTTTCTGGTAAGAAGGTAACCAAAAACAAATGCTAACATTTGACAGATATAATTAAGTGAGGCAATTTGAAGTTAAGCGGAGCATGGTAAATTTTCAAAATATCCAAAATTGAAAATCGTGAAGTAATAAAATTTCCCACCATAGAAGAAGAGACACCGTCCAAAATCGCAGATAGGATGGACACGGTTTATACTCCATCATACTCCGCAGTTAAACATTGGTCAAAATTGCTTCGTTGGGGCAGAGAATCTCTTC